>CP142134.1:33322535-33922535 GCA_036013995.1 Theobroma grandiflorum
TTTGCACCATGACTCCTTCTCCCAGGAAGTCTCCAGAAAAAGGTAAACGATTTTACTTCCATCGTATATTAGTGAAGTCTTGCTTTCCATTTTTATTGGAAATTTCTTGACCCTGTCAAACCATTAATAAAAAGCAAACGAATGAAGCAAAAGTAAAATACTTTGAAAGTGCACAACTAGAACGACAGAATTAAGTGATATCAGAATAGAATTGTGTGATACTAAGATGGCAAACTAAGTGTGGCACCATATTCTTCAGTGAATGAGGAAATTATCACCAATGGCATTGTTAGACCTGACATGAATTTTCACAGGGTAACTCAGAAAGAGAGAAGAATTCCTTGTGAAACCTAAAGCAAAATAATGGGATGGGATGGGATGGATAACCTTGACATTCAAGCAGGAATTGTTGTTGTAAATACTAAGTAAATGTACATTTTTCAAGCAGCAAAAATTGGCAGTATCATTTTCTCGAGGGCAAGTTAGTAGCGGAAACAGCCTAAATTACGCAGCCCTTGAGGGGAATAGTAGTGCGGGAAGCAACCGAATGTGTCAAAATCAGGCTGTTGCCCTCGATTTTGCCATGTTTTCGAGCAGGAGAAACCTCCAACAGCAATTCCTTCTTTCTCTTGGGCTCTCTGGGTGGAACTTTTTCTGGTTCCAAAACCCAAACAATCCCCTAAACACATGAAAAAGGACTGAATGAAATGGAGGTTAAAAATCTCAGTAAACACAGAGGGGACATACCTGCTTGCTGTAAGCGAAATCGAGGGGCTGTTGGGTTTGCAGTTTGGGATGCTAGGTCGCATCAGATTCTTTCTTGATCTACCGATTCAACCGATTTAACACAAACAACACTCCCAGGGCTTGCACACTGACAATTGCTAACACCCCAACAACCAACCCAACAATGAACACGCTCAACATCCTTGTTTCATTCGATACAAATTCAATTTTGTTACTTATTTCTCATTTATTCTTTCTTAATTCTTAAGGAGTTAACGAATCTTAAAAGAAGAAACACTTTTCCCACATATATTCCCTTCAATACACTAGATAGAGACGTTGAAAATTAAAATAAATAAATAACTGAACAAACTAGACTGTACTTAACCTTATCAACCAAGCAACATATATAAAAATAAGACCTTCCCTAATTAGTACATGTGGTAATTGGGTCAATTGGGGTTTGGGTTCTCATTGAATTTGGATTATTTTGAGTTAATTCGGGTTTAAATAGTCTCGAGTTTTACCTATTTTAGATTTAGATCAATTCAAACGTAGAATGTTTTCATATTCGAACTACTTTGAGTTCGAATTATATGAATTTAAAAATTTATCATTTGTTTGTTTATTTATTTTAAACAAAATTATTTTTATAGTTTAAATATATTAAGATCTTGTATGATTATTTGACAAGAGTATGATCTATCTTAATAATCAATTTCCCTTAATTTAGATTTTTTTTTTAAGGGTGAATCTTTATATGAATTCTATTTTCCTTATAATTATAATAGTCCAAAATCTTTTTTGATTTCTACAATTAGCAATAAAGTTATGTACATTTCAAAAAAAAAAATACAAATTAGATGTTTTTGAATTATAAAATCAAGTTTTTATGAATTTTGAATCAAATCGATTTCACGTTCAAATTGTTGTAGGTTTGAATCACCTTAAATTTGAATTATTTTAAGTTCGATTCATTCCAAGTTCAAATCACCTAAAGTTTATATCATGACTTGTTCAAATTCAATTATTTTTTGGTTCGACTAAATTATTTTTTTAGTTAGTTCGGATGAGTCAAGTTTGATTTCGAGTTAATTTGAACAAGATTTTTGGTACAATCAAATTTTATCACCTCTATCTATTGGTAGTATGGTGCATCTTCTGTGCTAATGTATAGGATAATTTTCCTCTTTATATATATACTCATAGTAATAAATCATAATGAAACATTTGTAAACTCCTAATTTCGTTTGTGAAATTTAAAATGTTCATGACTAATATATACTTGGCTTAAATTCACTTATACAAACAAAAAGTTGACATAATAATTTTTCTAAATATAAATAAGTAAAGCTATATTTCTCAATAATTATTTCTCTCTAAGGGATTTTGTCTTTCCATGTACAAACATAAAATATCTCTCTCAGACTCTCACCCAAGTTTCATGCTATGGCAATTAGAAGACAGCACCACTACTTATTCTATTAAATAAGCTCAAACTATATAAACAAATGTATACCTTACTTTATTGACCCTCCTCAATGTTCTTCAGAAACATTATTTTAATATTTTTGAGCATGGCAACAACATCCTTCATATCTTTTCTATCTTCAGGTAATTCAGTCGAACAATCCAAAGCTAACCTCATAATAGATGAAATACAATTTGCTTTAACAACAAAGAATTCATCATTTGTATGGATTAAACTCGAATCTGCTACACCAATTATTCCATCAGAGAATGACCTTTCCACCCAATGCTTCATACTCATTTCTTCAGTAAATATTTCATCTGTGGGTTTTTTTCTTGTGAACACCTCCATTAATAAAATGCCATAACTATAAACATCACTTTTTATAGAAAGAATTCCCACCGATCCGTATTCTGTATTTCAAACAAAATTGAATAATTAGAAAGGTTATATACCTTTACATCATCAATGTAATTTATAACTTGTTAGAATAGGTAATTAAAACATCACCTGGTGCCATATAGCCAATAGTGGCAAGCGTAATTGTTTGTTTCATGGAATCTTCTTCTCCCAATAGTTTGGCAATACCAAAATCTCCCACATGTGCAACCATTTCCTGATCTAGTAAAACATTACCTGGTTTTAAATCACAATGGATTACAGGCATTGGATGTCCCAAATGGAGGTATTCCAGTGCTGATGCTACATCGATCATTATATTGATTCTTTGAAAGATATCTAGGAAATGATTGTTAGAATATAACCATTTCTCAAGGCTCCCATTAGGCATATATTCAAGAACCAAGGCTTTGAAGTCAATATTAGAGCAACTAGTAATGACCTTGACAAGATTCCGATGAAGGATATTGCGCATCACTTCACATTCATTATCAAAACTCCTAAATGCTCCATCTATTTCTAATTTGAAAACTTTTATTGCAACATTTGTCCCATCTGAAAGTACTCCTTTATATACAGAGCCAAAACTTCCCGAACCAAGCAAGTTGTTTTCATTAAAGCCATTAGTCCCTTGCGAGAGTTGATTATATGAAACTCTTCTCCATGTTTCTAAAGGAATCAAATCTTCCCCAATTTCTGATTTTGTGCTCCTCTTTTTCCATTTTTTGTAGACAATAATGCAGGCTACAATTGTTATTACTGAAGCAATTGTTGGTAAAACATATTTCAACACATGCACAAGGGCCTTCTTTGATTGTCGATGGATGGTATTTTTGCAAGGGGGGACTTGTAGTCTAGGTGAACCACAAAGTGCATAATTTTTCATGAATGATTCAACTGTGAAGTTGGCAAAGGGCCCTTCACTGGGGATTTCTCCTTCCAATCTATTGAAAGACACATTGAAATACTTGAGATCAAGAAGTTTTTCCAAAGACTTGGGAATGACTCCAGAAAGATTGTTGTTTGATAAATCCAAGACTTTCAAACTTATCAAGTCGCCCAATGATTTAGGAATAGGACCTTGTAATCTATTATTAGAAAGTGCTAGAAGTTGAATATCATCGAGACTCCCAATTGTAACTGGAATATCACTTGATAACAAATTCTTTGACAAATCCAAATGTATTAATACCTTCAAATTTTCAATGTCAAGTGGAAGTGGACCGATAAGATAGTTTGACGACAAGTCTACAATTAAGATATCTCTGATGCTCCAAAAAGATGAAGGTATTGTCGAATGCAATTTGTTAGAGGACAAGTTAAGATCTCTCAAAGAAGTCAAGTCACCCAAACATGTCGGTAAAGGTCCATCAAGCTCATTAGCACCTAATGATAATATGTTCAATCTCTTTAAACCACAAAGATCATGTGGAAGGGACCCTTGTAATCTATTTCCACCAAGATGCAAAGCTTGAAGATTTCTTAGCCTTCCTATTGTCATTGGAATAGATCCACTCAACTCATTGGAGGCAAGGCCTAAAGCTATAATGTTGCTTAAGTTACCAGTTTCCATGGGAATCTTGCCTCTAATTTTGCAATCATTGACACGTAAATATTGGAGTGAAGTAGAGAGATTTGAGATGGAATTTGGAAGAAGGGCATTCAATGGGTTGTATGATAGCTCTAAAACTCTTAAATGCCAACAATTTGCCAAGGAAGAGAGAAAGCTCCACTCACCATTTGCAGTTTGTGTGGTCAAATTGTTGGCCCAAAGGCGCAACACCTCAAGGAACCTTAAATTGCCAAGTGTGTTTGGAATATGGCCATGGAATGAGTTCCTGTTTAAGTCTAGGAGAGTGAGCTTAGAAGCATTGCAGATAGAGTCCGGGATGTTTCCCTTGAGATTGTTTCCCCATACAACGAGTCTCTCAAGATTTGAAATAGAGCTCATGTCTGGCAATTTACCTACATAAAAAAGAAGGAAATGCAATTGCATCATTATTTAAAACTTAAAGTTGCATTTGGTGGGAAACAAAATTGAGCTGATACAAAGAAGAAGAAGAAGAAGAAGAAGGGGAGTACACGTTTGCCTCCATAAGATATAAAGAGGAATCAGAAATGGAAAGAGCAATCCTACAAGGGAACAACAGAAACATTGATGGGAGAATGGTCAATGTGAAAAAAGTTAGCTATTTATGGGTGGGGTGACTGATTTGCAAACCTAATGGTAGATGGGAGTATAAGGCAAGCCAAAGAAACTAGAAACAATAGGAGATCATCCTGGAAAAAAAAAATCTTTGACCTAAGATCCTATAAGAAAGTGCTTGTGGGAACACAATGTCAATAGCACATTGGCTTCTAATTTTATTTTTATAAATAATTATTTATTTATTTTATTTTGATCTATTTGGTTGTATTTAATTAATTTTTATGTAATTAAGTAAATGTAAAAAATTAGAGAAAAATAACAAAATTAATACAAAAATAGAAAAAGGAATTTTTTCTTATGAAATTTGGACTTTTATCCAAGAAAATTTTTATCAAAAAAGAGTAATTCCGACCAAAATTATCGGCTAATTTTATGAAATTTAACAATAAATAAATAAACTATTACGAATGAATTTTTTTAGTATTATCAATGGAATTTCCCGTTGTTAATATCTTTCATTTTCAATGAAAGGTATAACCCACATAAATATTTTTGATGAAATATTTTATTGGAATTCTATCAATAAAGTTATTTCCGACAGGGTTTTGACTTTTTTTAGAAAATATCTCTAAAAAAAAAATCATCTCTTTTATATTAAGCTGTTGACCTTTAATTGAAAATTGATTTTAGATTGTTTGGTTTCTGATTGAAAACTTCAATTTGCAAACCATTGCCTCTCAAGAACCAAAATCCCAATAAGCCTATCTTTTTTTTTTCCCTTTATCTTAGTTAATTATCATATTTTTCGAAGATAAATTAACCTAAAAACTTACCTTTTTTTTTATAAATATCTCAATATAATTTAAAGTAAAAAATTGTACCAGAAGATTACCAGATAAGCTATTGTTTGAGACATCAATTACTTCCAAAGAAGAAATGTTGAAGATGGAAGGTGGAATCACCCCATTTAGACGCATGTCTACAGCTGAAAATAACTCCAATGTAATAAGATTTTCTATCTCTCTTGGAATTTCACCTGCCAATATTATGATAAAAAGGTAAAAACATTAGATTAGAATCATATAAAGCTATCGATTTTCCTAATATTACAATAATATCGAAATTATATTTATATATTCAGAATATTTCTAACAGATATGAGATTGAGATTAAGAAATTAAAAGTAGAACTTTACCTTTTAAATCATTTACACCTACATATATCTCCTTGAGTTTGGTTAAATTTGCGATACTCCTTGGGATAAACCCATTGAACCGATTATACGATAATGATAAATATTGAAGGTTTCTGCAGTCACCTATTTTAGAAGGAATATGACCAGAAATTTCGTTGTAGGATATAGCAAATTCCTCCAGTTTGACAAGATGGTAACACATATTATGTGGAATGCGGCCAGATAGACTATTGTTAAGGAGATAAATTACTTTCAAAGAAGAAATATTAAAGATGGAAGCTGGGATTGGACCAACAATTAGCCTCATATCTCTAACAGCAAATCCCTCCAAGCTCAGAAGATTTCCAATTTCCCAAGGGATTTCACCTGTCACCGTAATGAAAACCAAAGTCATACTTTGTTCAGACCGAAGAAAAGTTAAAAAGGCACAAAAAAAAAAAAAGAATTACCTTCCAAATTATTTCCACTTATGTCTATTATTTTGAGCCTTGTTAAATTGCCAATACTCCTAGGGATGATGCCACTGAATCTATTGAGGTACAATGTTAAATTCTGAAGATTGCTGCATTCATCTATACTCGATGGAATTTGACCGGAAAACTCATTCAAGTGCAAGTACAGTGCTTCAAGTTTGGGCAGATGGCGACATATACCTTGGGGCAAACTACCAGATAGACCATTAGATGCAAGAGAGATCATCTGTAGGGAGGAAATGTTGTAAATGGTTGAAGGTAAGTGGCCATGGAAATTGTTGTCGTCCAAATTAAGAGACACTAGGAAGGAGAGATTTCCCAGTTGTGGAGGGACAGTTCCTGTAAGATCCATGTTGGGAAGGCTCAGAGCTATGACTCTGCTATGCTTAGCAGAGCAAGAGACACCAACCCAGTTGCAAACAGAGTGGGTGTTGCTCCAGTTGTTGGCTAAGATGTTGTGAGGATCAATGATGTGGTGTTTAAATTCGAGGAGGGCATGCTGGTCAGTGGTGAGGTTCCTCACAGAAATCATGGCGTAGCTCACCATGAAACAGCAGTGAATGAACAAAGCTGACGAGAGAAAATGTAATTTCCTCATGTCCATGGATGTGGGAAGGACGAAAAAACAGAATTGATGGAAATTGCAGGATGGTTAAGGAAGTTTGCTTAAAGCATTGCTGCAATAGGATTCAAGGACCAACTCGTCGACAAGACAAAGACTCTGAGAGGAGACCATAAGGCATTGCGTAGGTAGAATTCCACACACACAGGCGAAATCCTTGCAACGACAAAGACTCTTGACCCCTTTGTCTTGGTCTTCCACAATAAATGAACACCAGTCGCGCAATATGTCAAGCTTTTCAGACTATGATATGATTGATGATGACAAGACACAGCAACCCCATGTTGCAAGCAAGTCTTTCTCCAATTGATGACAACAAGACGCGGGAATGGGTAACTTGACTTTTTGCAATCGAATCACCTTGCTTCATCAAAGGGTGTGTTCCCATTAAAATTTTAAGTCAGAAAGCAAGAGACCTAAATGTTCCAACTACAAAACCAATCCAGTCTTTGCCTTCCCTCAACAGAATCCTCGTGTAATAATATTGGTTCTTTTTGCATCAATTTGCTCGGTTCTATTTTGCTGCATAATATTATTCTTTTATTTTTATCAGAATTCTGGACACACTTGATGCGTGGGTGAAATGAGAGAAAAAAATATAATAATTTTAGAGGATTAAAATGATTGATGAATAAAAAAAATACTATTAAGATAAGGATTTTAGAAAATTTCTTGACCTAAAATCCTATAAGGAAGTGCTAGTGGGAACACAATATCGGTAGCATAATAAGAGAAAACTTGCAGGCAGAGATGGAATTAGTCAATTTTTATTAGGAGGTAAAAGGTTATGAAGAATAAAAATTAAAAATTTTTAAAATTAATATATTAAACTTAATTATTAATAATTAAAAAATTTATAATAGATAATAATTTTATATAATATGTAAATCAAAAAAAATAAAAAAAAACTTATAATAATGCTTTAAGAAAATTTTGTTAGACGATAGTAATATCTTTTTTATTATAAACAACTAAATTATTTGTAAGAAATTTATCATCTATTTTGTTTCGAAGTCTTATTTTTCTTAATATAAACGACTAAAAAATTAATATAGTCAACATTCAATATTTTTATTTTATTATATTTAAGTTTATAATATTAAATATTAAATGATAATGCATAAAATATAAATAGTTAAATACGATATACATAATTAATAATTTTTTCTTATACTCAAAATAATTTCTTTTCAACTAAATATAAAATGTAAAGTATATTAAAAACATATACTCAAGATAATTTTTTCTTATATAATTAGGATTAATAAAAAATAATATATTAGTGAAATTTTAAACAATGACCAATAATGCAACACTAAAACTTATATTTGAGAATTACATATACAATAATTTTTTAATTTTTATAAATTAAAATTATTAAAAATAAAATCTATATAACAGAAAAAAAAAACCATAACAAGTAGTAGATATAACTTATATAACAAAAAAAAAGAATATGGTTGATGATTCGTAGAAATTTAAAAAAAAATCTATAGAAACTTCAAATGTATGAGCAAATAAAATATAATTGAAAAAAAAAATAATATAAATAAAAACTTCACTTCTTTATAATTTCACAACATAAGGATAGAAAAAAAAAAGATGGATGGAGAAACTTAAAAAATAAAAAAAAATTAAAATTTTGAGTAAAATTGAATGAGACTTGTAAAATCAATTTATTATTTTTTAATTATATTAATTATTTAATTAAAAAATATATAATATATAAAAATTTTCAAAAATTTTGGGGGGGGCCATGAAGGGACGCTCTGCCAATGGAAGGTGGAATCAAACGCAAATCTACTGCCAAAAATAACTCCAATGTAATAAGATTTTCAATATCTCCTTGAATTTCATCTGCAAGTACTAAAAATACAAAATTAAAATCATATAAAACTAATCCGTTTTTCTTGATATTGTAATAGTATATTAAGATTAAATTTATGTACTCGGAATATCTCTAAGTTAACAAATATGAGATTGAGATTAAAATTTCAAACATAGAACCTTATTTGTTAAATCATTAACACCTACATCTATGGTCTTCAATTTGGTTGAATTTCCAATACAATGAACTCACTAAACTGATTATAAGATAATGATAAATATTGAAGATTTCTACAGTCATCTATGTTGAAGTGAATATGCTTAGAAATTTCATTATAAGATATATCGAACCTCAAGTTTGACTAGATGGTCTGGAATAATAGACCATTGTTATAGAGATAAATTGCTTTCAAAGAAGAAGGATGGGATTGGACCAACCATTAGCCTCATGTCTCCTATCTCAAAATCCTCCAAACTCACAAGGTGTCCAATTTCCCAAGGACTTCACCTGTCACCCTAATGAAAACCAAAATTTCAGACAAAGGAAAGTTAAAAGGGACAAAAGCCTTACCTTCCAAACTATTTCCACCCATGTCTAGCCTTTTGAGCCTGGTTAAATTGCCAATACTGCTAGGGATATGCCACTAAATCTATTGAAATACAATGTTAAATTTTGAAGATTACTGCATTCATCTACACTCAATGGAATTTGACCGGAAAACTTATTCAAGTGCAAGTGCAGTGCCTCAAGTTTGGGCAGAAGGCGACATATATCTTGGGGCATGCACAAATGCTCATGAGGGAAAAAAGTCGGGACATGCTCGTGAGGGAAAGAAGGTGGAGTTGTCTTGTCGATTTCAAGAATAAATTTCGTTAGCTCTTTGGGAACGTATAAGTTATATGCAGATCTTCAAAAAGATTCAAAGTGAATTAATAGTGGATTCAGTATCAATCTGTTGGTAAGGAATCATATTTTTTCGAAATTTTTGGTGACAAATTTGGAAAAACTTTTGGATTTTGAATTTTTTTGGTTATTTTAATTTAAGTATTAGATTTATTCAATTGAATATGATAAACAACTTTAATAAATATTTAGTTTTCAAAAAAATATCGAATTTCAATACATTTTAAAGTCTATGAAATCGAGGCAGGAATATAGGTTTGCACAGAACACAAAATTAAAAGTTTGGTAATCATGTGCTGATATTGAAGTAATGACAGCATCAACAACTTCTTCTGCATACTATCTCCACCGCTATCTTAGTCCGTACTTGGCCTCACCTTTCACTGCAGTTTCAAGTCGATTAGAAAATTAAGTAAACTGGAAGTGGCTCATCGTGGCTTAAAGCATTGCTTGAATAGGATTCAAGGACCAACTCGCCCACGGGACCAAGACTCTGAGAGGAGACCATAAAGCATTGCTTAGGTAGAATTCCACGCACACAGGCGAACCCCTTGCCACGACCAAGACCCCTTTTGTCTTGGTCTTCCACAATAAATGAACACCAGCCGCGCAATATGTCACGCTTTTCAGACTATCATATGATTGATGAACTCCATGTTGCAAGGAAGTCTTTCTCCAATTGATGACAAGACACGGCAAACCCATGTTGCAAGCAAGTCTTTCTCCAATTGATGAAAAGACACAGGAATGGGAAACTTGCCCTGTTGCAATCGAATCGCCTTGCTTCATCAAAGCTTATGTTTCCATCAAAATTTTAAGTCAGCAAAAGCAAGAGACCTATATGTTCCAATTATAAGGCCAATCTAGTCTTTGCCTTCCCTCAACAGGATCCTCATGTCATAATATTGCCTCTTTTTGTATCAATTTGCTTGGTTCTAATTTGATTCATAATATTATTCTTTTATTTCTATCAGAATTCTTAACACATTCGGTACGTGGATGAATAGAGAAAAAAAATGTAACAATTTCAGAGGATTAAAATAATTGATGAATAAAAAAAATACTACTTGGTTTGGGCCTGATGTTTGAACAAAGCTAGTAATATATTTCTTTTCTGTTTTCTTATATAATTAGAATTCATAAGATTTTTGTAAATTATGATATTTTAACAATAAAAATTTATAATTTTTTTTATTTTATTTTTATCTATTTGGTTGTATTTTAATTTTTATGTAATTATCTTTAAAAGTAAATATAAAAGTTACAGAAAAAAAACAAAAATAGTAAGAAAATAAAAAAGATAGTTGCACTTAATGGATATTTCAAATGAAATTTGGAATTTTACTGAAATTTTTTTAAAAAATGTAATTTTAATAAAAATTACCAATTAAAATTTTATGAAATTTAATCATATAAAAAATATTATTGATAAAATTTTTAAATATCATAAAAAACTTTTTTATTGATAATGATTAATTATCAAAGATATTTTTCATCTCTGACGTAAGTTATTTTCAACAGGCTTTTCACTTTTTAAAATTTTAAGAAAAAAAAGTCAACTCTTTTATATTAAGTTATTGACTTTTTATTAAAAATTGATTTAAGTCTAGATTTTAGGGGGTTGGCTTTTGATTGACAACTTTTATTCGCTGACCCTTGCCTTTACAGCAAATAATAAATGAGAAGGGAACTAAAATCCTAATAAGCCTTAATTTCTTTTTATTTGCCCTTTATTTTAGTTAATTATTATATTTTTTAAAGATAAATTAACCTAAAGACTTACCTTTTAATTAAACTCCTTACCAAAGGTGAAAAACCGTACTGGGACATTACCTAAAAGACTATTGTTTCATAAATCAATTGCTATCAAAGAAAAAATGTTGAAGATGGGAGGTGGAATTAGCCCATTTAATCACAAATCTACTGCCAAAAATAACTTCAATGTGATCCGATTTTCAATCTCTCATGGAATTTCACTTACAAGTATTAAAAACACAAAATTAGAATTGTTAAGCTCTTTTTTCTTGATAGTGTAATAGTATATTGAGATTAAATTTATGCATTCCGGATATCTCTAACTTAATAAATATGAGATTGAGACTAAAATTTCAAACGTAGAACCTTATTTTTTAAATCATTAACACCTACATATATGGTCTTGAGTTTGGTTGAATTTCCAATACAATTAATCTACTAAACTGATTATAAGATAATGATCAATATTGAAGATTTTTACAGTCACCTATGTTGCCAAGTGAACAAGGCTAGAAATTTCATTATAAGATATTTGACAAGATGGTAACACATATTGTCTGGAATAATAGACTATTGTTATAGAGGTAAATTGCTTTCGGTAGATAAAATTCCTGTAAAACCAAATAAAATTACAAAAATAAATATAAAACTAAGACATACATATCTTTTCAACTTGGTTTTTATAAAACACTTTTTCTTCTTTTTTTGCTACACATGCAGTTGCCAAAAAAAAAAAAACCCCCACTTTTGTTATCATGTACCTTCTCTTTCAAAACACAACTCCTTTTTTTTTTCAAAACATTTTTTTTCTCTTCAAGTAGTTGGTGTGCCAAATTATAGTGTTTCATGCAACAGAGTAACCAATGTTTCACTTGGAAATTTCCATTAAGCAATTTAAGGAATAAAATGAAAAAAAAAAAAACTGAAATATGTTTTTCATTAAGCAATATTGCTATGTAACAAATGATATTCGTACCTTAAACCGACTGACCAAGAATAAAGCAATATGTCCACTGGTAATCTTGTGTTCCCCAATAGAAGACTCAAGGTCAAACTCTATATCAGGCATAGAGGTGAAGCCAAACCATAACTGATCAGAAGGAGGTGGCTTTATATATAACCGCAGTGTTCCTCGAAGGGATGCAACCCTTATTGACAAAGACAGAGGCACCTCCAATTCGAAATATCAATTAGTTTAATAAAAAAAGACAGAATTTTCTTTTCAGTTATAGATGATATGGAATAAATTTTATTAGTGATACATTAATAATATGCTCAAATCAGTATAACATGATGAAATATCCATACAGAGCAGTATATGCTCAATACAGAGGCACCTCCAATTCGAAATATCAATAAATTTATAAACTTCTAATTTCGTTTGTGAAATTTAAAATTTTCATAACTAATATATACTTGGCTTAAATTCACTTATACAAACAAAAAATTGACATAATAATTTTTCTAAATATAAATAAGTAAAGCTATATTTCTCAATAATTATTTCTCTCTAAAGGATTTTGTCTTTCCATGTACAAACATAAAATATCTCTCTCAGACTCTCACCCAAGTTTCATGCTATGACAATTAGAAGACAGCATCACTACTTATTCTATTAAATCAGCTCAAACTATATAAACAAATGTATACCTTACTTTATTGATCCTCCTCAGTGTTCTTCAGAAACATTGTTTTAATATTTTTGAGCATGGAAACAACATCCTTCATATCTTTCCTGTCTTCAGGTAATTCAGTCAAACAATCCAAAGCTAACCTCATAATAGATGATATACAATTTGCTTTAACAACAAAGAATTTATCCTTTGTATGGATCAAACTCGAATCTGCTACACCAATTATTCCATCAGAGAATGACCTTTCCACCCAATGCTTCATACTCATTTCTTCAGTAAAAATTTCATCTGTGGGTTTTTTTCTTGTAAACACCTCCATTAATAAAATACCATAACTATAAACATCACTTTTTATAGAAAGAATTCCCACCGATCCGTATTATGTATTTCAAACAAAATTGAATAATTAAAAAGGTTATATAATTGTGCATCATCAATGTAATTTATAACATGTTAGAATAAGTAATTAAAACATCACCTGGTGCCATGTAGCCAATAGTGGCAAGCGTAATTGTTTGTTTCATGGAATCTTCTTCTCCCAATAGTTTGGCAATACCAAAATCTCCCACATGTGCAACCATGTCCTGATCTAGTAAGACATTACTTGGTTTTAAATCACAATGGATTACAGGCATTGGATGTCCCAAATGGAGGTATTCCAGTGCTGATGCTACATCGATCATTATATTGATTCTTTGAAAGATATCTAGGAAATGATTTTGAGAATATAACCATTTCTCAAGGCTCCCATTAGGCATATATTCAAGAACCAAGGCTGTGAAGTCAATATTAGAGCAACTAGTAATGACCTTGACAAGATTCCGATGAAGGATATTGCGCATCACTTCGCATTCATTATCAAAACTCCTAAATGCTCCATCTATTTCTAATTTGAAAACTTTTATTGCAACATTTGTCCCATCTGAAAGTACTCCTTTATATACAGAGCCAAAACTTCCCGAACCAAGCATGTTGTTTTCATTAAAGCCATTAGTCCCTTGCGAGAGTTGATTGTATGAAACTCTTCTCCATGTTTCTAAAGGAATCAAATCTTCCCCAATTTCTGAATTTGTGCTCCTCTTTTTCCATTTTTTGTAGACAATAATGCAGGCTACAATTGTTATTACAGAAGCAATTGTTGGTAAACATATTTCAACAGATGCACAAGGGCCTTCTTGGATTGTCGATGGATGGTATTTTTGCAAGGGGGGACTTGTAGTCTAGGTGAACCACAAAGTGCATAATTTTTCATGAATAATTCAACTGTGAAGTTGGCAAAGGGCCCTTCACTGGGGATTTCTCCTTCCAATCTATTGAAAGACACATTGAAATACTTGAGATCAAGAAGTTTTTCCAAAGACTTGGGAATGACTCTAGAAAGATTGTTGTTTGATAAATCCAAGACTTTCAAACTTATCAAGTCGCCCAATGATTTAGGAATAGGACCTTGTAATCTATTATTAGAAAGTGCTAGAAGTTGAATATCATCGAGACTCCCAATTGTAACCGGAATATCACTTGATAACAAATTCTTTGACAAATCTAAATGTATTAATACCTTCAAATTTTCAATGTCAAGTGGAAGTGGACCGATAAGATAGTTTGACGACAAGTCTACAATTAAGATATCTCTGATGCTCCAAAAAGATGAAGGTATTGTCGAATGCAATTTGTTAGAGGACAAGTTAAGATCTCTCAAAGAAGTCAAGTCACCCAAACATGTCGGTAAAGGTCCATCAAGCTCATTAGCACCTAATGATAATATGTTCAATCTCTTTAAACCACAAAGATCATGTGGAAGGGACCCTTGTAATCTATTTCCACCAAGATGCAAAGCTTGAAGATTTCTTAGCCTTCCTATTGTCATTGGAATAGATCCACTCAACTCATTGGAGGCAAGGCCTAAAGCTATAATGTTGCTTAAGTTACCAATTTCCATGGGAATCTTGCCTCTAATTTTGCAATCATTGACACGTAAATATTGGAGTGAAGTAGAGAGATTTGAGATAGAATTTGGAAGAAGGGCATTCAATGGGTTGTATGATAGCTCTAAAACTCTTAAATGCCAACAATTTGCCAAGGAAGAGAGAAAGCTCCACTCACCATTTGCAGTTTGTGTGGTCAAATTGTTGGCCCAAAGGCGCAACACCTCAAGGAACCTTAAATTGCCAAGTGTGTTTGGAATATGGCCATGGAATGAGTTCCTGTTTAAGTCTAGGAGAGTGAGCTTAGAAGCATTGCAGATAGAGTCCGGGTTGTTTCCCTTGAGATTGTTTCCCCATACAACGAGTCTCTCAAGATTTGAAATAGAGCTCATGTCTGGCAATTTACCTACATAAAAAAGAAGGAAATGCAATTGCATCATTATTTAAAACTTAAAGTTGCATTTGGTGGGAAACAGAATTGAGCTGATACAAAGAAGAAGAAGAAGAAGAAGAAGGGGAGTACACGTTTGCCTCCATAAGATATAAAGAGGAATCAGAAATGGAAAGAGCAATCCTACAAGGGAACAACAGAAACATTGATGGGAGAATGGTCAATGTGAAAAAAGTTAGCTATTTATGGGTGGGGTGACTGATTTGCAAACCTAATGGTAGATGGGAGTATAAGGCAAGCCAAAGAAACTAGAAACAATAGGAGATCATCCTGGAAAAAAAAAAATCTTTGACCTAAGATCCTATAAGAAAGTGCTTGTGGGAACACAATGTCAGTAGCACATTGGCTTCTAATTTTATTTTTATAAATAATTATTTATTTATTTTATTTTGATCTATTTGGTTGTATTTAATTAATTTTTATGTAATTAAGTAAATGTAAAAAATTAGAGAAAAATAACAAAATTAATACAAAAATAGAAAAAGGAATTTTTTCTTATGAAATTTGGACTTTTATCCATGAAAATTTTTATCATAAAAAGTAATTCCGATCAAAATTATCGGCTAATTTTATGAAATTTAACAATATATAAATAAACTATTACGAATGAATTTTTTTAGTATTATCAATGGAATTTCCCGTTGTTAATAGTTAGACCATTATCAACAATATCTTTCATTTTCAATGAAAGGTATAACCCACATAAATATTTTTGATGAAATATTTTATTGGAATTCTATCAATAAAGTTATTTCCGACAGGGTTTTGACTTTTTCTAGAAAATATCTCTAAAAAAAATCATCTCTTTTATATTAAGCTGTTGACCTTTAATTGAAAATTGATTTTAGATTGTTTGGTTTCTGATTGAAAACTTCTATTTGCAAACCATTGCCTCTCAGGGAACCAAAATCCCAATAAGCCTATCTTTTTATTTTCCCTTTATCTTAGTTAATTGTCATATTTTTCGAAGATAAATTAACCTAAAAACTTACCCTTTTTTTTATAATTATCTCAATATAATTTAAAGTAAAAAATTGTACCAGAAGATTACCAGATAGGCTATTGTTTGATACATCAATTACTTCCAAAGGAGAAATGTTGAAGATGGAAGGTGGAATCACCCCATTTAGACGCATGTCTACAGCTGAAAATAACTCCAATGTAATAAGATTTTCTATCTCTCTTGGAATTTCACCAGCCAATATTATGATAAAAAGGTAAAAACATTAGATTAGAATCATATAAAGCTATCGATTTTCCTAATATTACAATAATATCGAAATTATATTTATGTATTCAGAATATTTCTAACAGATATGAGATTGAGATTAAGAAATTAAAAGTAAAACGTTACCTTTTAAATCATTTACACCTACATATATCTCCTTGAGTTTGGTTAAATTTCCGATACTCCTTGGGATAAACCCATTGAACCGATTATACGATAATGATAAATATTGAAGATTTCTGCAGTCACCTATTTTAGAAGGAATATGACCAGAAATTTCGTTGTAGGATATTGCAAATTCCTCCAGTTTGACAAGATGGTAACACATATTATGTGGAATGCTGCCAGATAGACTATTGTTAAGGAGATAAATTACTTTCAAAGCAGAAATATTAAAGATGGAAGCTGGGATTGGACCAACAATTAGCCTCATGTCTCTAACAGCAAATCCCTCCAAGCTCAGAAGATTTCCAATTTCCCAAGGGATTTCACCTGTCACCATAATGAAAACCAAACCCATACTTTGTTCAGACCAAAAAAAGTTTAAAAAGGCCAAAGAAAAAAAAAATTACCTTCCAAATTATTTCCACTCATGTCTACTATTTTGAGCCTTGTTAAATTGCCAATACTCCTAGGGATGATGCCACTGAATCTATTGAGGTACAATGTTAAAATTTGAAGATTGCTGCATTCATCTATACTCGATGGAATTTGACCGGAAAACTCATTCAAGTGCAAGTACAGTGCCTCAAGTTTGGGCAGATGGCGACATATATCTTGGGGCAAACTACCAGATAGACCGTTAGCTGCAAGAGAGATCATCTGTAGGGAGGAAATGTTGTAAATGGTTGAAGGTAAATGGCCATGGAAATTGTTGTCGTTCAAATTGAGAGACACTAGGAAGGAGAGATTTCCCAGGTGTGGAGGGACAGTTCCTGTAAGATTCATGTCGGGAAGGCTCAGAGCTATGACTCTGCTATGCTTAGCAGAGCAAGTGACACCAACCCAGTTGCAAACAGAGTGGGTGTTGCTCCAGTTGTTGGCTAAGATGTTGTGAGGATCAATGATGTGGTGTTTAAATTCGAGGAGTGCATGCTGGTCAGTGGTGAGGTTCCTCACAGCAATCATGGCGTAGCTAACCATGAAACAGCAGTGAATGAACAAAGCTGACCAGAGAAAATGTAATTTCCTCATGTCCATGGATGTGGGAAGGACGAAGAAGCAGAATTGATGGAAATTGCAGGATGGTTAAGGAAGTTTGCTTAAAGCATTGCTTCAATAGGATTCAAGGACCAAGTCGTCAACAAGACTAATACGCTGAGAGGAGACCATAAAGCATTGCCTAGGTAGAATTCCACACACACAGGCGAACTCCTTGCCACGACCAAGACTCTTGACCCCTTTTGTCTTGATCTTCCTTCCACAATAAATGAACGCCAGTCGCGCAATATGTCGAGTATTTCAGACTATGATCTGATTGATGCAACCCCATGTTGCAAGCAAGTCATTCTCCAATTGATGACAAGACACAGGAATGGGAAACTTGACTTTTTGCAATCGAATCACCGTGCTTCATCAAAGGCTATATTCCCATTTAAATTTTAAGTCAGCTAAAGCAAGAGACCTAAATGTTCCAACTACAAAACCAATCTAGTTTTTGCCTTCCCTCGACAGAATCCTCATGTAATAATATTAGTTCTTTTGGTATCAATATGCTTGGTTCTAATTTGCTGCATAATATTAGTCTTTTATTTCTATCAGAATTCTAGACACACTTAGTGCGTGGGTGAATAGAGAGAAAAAAAAAAACAATTTCAGAGGATTAAAATGATTGATGAATAAAAGAAAAATAATTCTAGGATAAGAATTTTAGAAAATTTCTTGGCCTAAAATCTTATAAGGAAGTGCTAGTAGGAACAGAATATCAGCAGCATACTAAGAGAGAACCCGCAAGCGAAAGGGCGCAGCTTAATCACTGAAAATCATGGGGGTCTTGATACGGGCGGTAGTGAGGACATGAGTTGTATAGAGAGAAGCATTTTAATAGGATTTGTATTTAAATATTTGACTCATTGATTGATATATGATTTTCTTTTATTAAAAGGAACAAGATTCAAATTCCTCTTCTACAAATAAAAAAAAAAGTTTAGAGATTGAGAGAAGTGTTAAGTTTGGCATTTTGTTGTGGCTTATGCTTAATGTTTGAACAGAGTTCGTAATATATTTCTATTTTATTTTCTTATATAATTAGAATTCATAAATATTTTTGTAAATTATTATAATTTTATTTATTTTATTTTTATTTATTTGATTGTATTTTAATTTTTATGTAATTATCTTTAAAAGTAAATATAAAAGTTAGAGAAAATAACAAAAATAGTACAAAAAATAAAAAAGATATTTGTACGTACGAAATTTTTTTATTAGAAATGGATATTTTCAAATGAAATTTGAAATTTTACCGATGAAAATTTTTGTAAAAAAATAATTTTAATGAAAATTACCAATTAAAATTTAATGAAATTTAATCATATAAAAATATTATTGATAAAATTTTCGAATATCATCAATAAATTTTTTGTATATAATGATTAGGCCATAATTATCAACATTATTTTTCATTTCCGACTTAAGTTATATCTAATGGGCTTTTCACTTTTTAAAATTCTCAAAAAAAAAATCATCTCTTTTACATTAAGTTATTGACTTTTAATTGAACATTGATTTAAGTCCAGATTTTAGGGTGTTGGATTTTGATTGAAAACTTTTTTTCGCTGACCCTTGCCTCTACAGCAAATAATAAATGAGAAGGGAACCGAAATCCCGATAAGCCTTAATTTCTTTTTATTTTCTCATTATTTTAGTTAATTATTATATTTTTTTAAAGATAAATTAACCTAAAAACTTACCTTTTATAATCATCTCAATATAATTTAATTAAACTCCTTGCCAAAAAGGTGAAAAACTGTAATAGGACATTACTAGATAGACTATTGTTTAAGACATCAATTACTTTCAAAGAAAAAATGTTGAAGATGGAAGGTGGAATCACTCCATTTAGACGCAAATCTACTGAAAAATAACTCTAATGTAAAAAGATTTTCAATCTCTCCTTGAATTTCATCTGCAAGTACTAAAAACATAAAATTAAAATCATATAAAATTAATCTGTTTTTCTCGATATTGTAATAATATATTAAATTAAATTTATGTGCTCGGGATATCTCTAACTTAACAAATATGAGATTGAGACTAAAATCTCAAAATTAGAACCTTATTTTTTTAATCGTTAATGCTTACATATATCATCTCGAGTTTGGTTGAATTTCCAATATAATAAATCCACTAAACTAATTATAAGATAATGATAAATATTGAAGATTTCTACAATCACCAATGTTGAAGGGAACATGCCTAGAAATTTCGTTATAAGATACATCAAACCTCAAAGAAGAAGGATGGGATTGGACAAACCATTAGCCTCATGTCTCCTGTCTCAAAATCCTCCAAACTCAGAAGATTTCCAATTTCCCAAGGACTTCACCTGTCACCCTAATGAAAACCAAAATTTCAGACAAAAGAAAGTTAAAAGGGAAAAAGCCTTACTTTCCAAACTATTTCCACCCATGTCTAGCCTTTTGAGCCTGGTTAAATTGCCAATACTGCTAGGGATATGCCACTAAATCTATTGAAATACAATGTTAAATTTTGAAGATTTCTGTATTCATCTACACTCAATGGAATTTGACCGGAAAACTTATTCAAATGCAAGTGCAGTGCCTCAAGTTTGGGCAGAAGGCGACATATATCTTGGGGCATGCACAAATGCTCGTGAGGAAAAAAAGTCGGGACATGCTCGTGAGGGAAAGAAGGTGGAGTTGTCTTGTCGATTTCAAGAATAAATTTCGTTAGCTCTTTGGGAACGTATAAGGTAGTATATGCGGATCTTCAAGAAGATTCAAGGTGAATTAATAGTGGATTCAGTATCAATCTGTTGGTAAGAAATCATATTTTTTCAAAGTTTTTGATGATAAATTTGGAAAAACTTTTGAATTTTGAATTTATTTGATTATTTTAATTTAAGTATTAGATTTATTCAATTGAGTATGATAAACAGCTTTAATAAATATTTAATTTTCAAGAAAATATCGAATTTCAATACATTTAAAGTCTATGAAATCGAGGTAGGAATATAGGTTTGCACAGAACACAAAATGAAAAGTTTGGTAATCATGTACTGAAATCGAAGTAATGACAGCATCAACAACTTCTTCTGCATGCTATCTCCACCGATATCTTAGTCCGTACTTGGCCTCACCTTTCACTGCAGTTTCAAGTCGATTAGAAAATTAAGTAAACTGGAAGTGGCTCATCATGGCTTAAAGCATTGCGTGAATAGGATTCAAGGACCAACTCGTCCACAAGACCAAGACTCTGAGTGGAGACCATAAAGCATTGCTTAGGTGGAATTCCACGCACACAGGCGAACCCCTTGCCACGACCAAGACCCATTTTGTCTTGGTCTTCCACAATAAATGAACACCAGCCGCGCAATATGTCAAGCTTTTCAGACTATGATATGATAGATGGAACCCCATTTTGCAAGGACGTCTTTCTCCAATTGATGACAAGACACGGCAACCCATGTTGCAAGCAAGTCTTTCTCCAATTGATGAAAAGACACAGGAATGGGAAACTTGCCCTGTTGCAATCGAATCGCCTTGCTTCATCAAAGCTTATGTTTCCATCAAAATTTTAAGTCAGCAAAGGCAAGAGACCTATATGTTCCAATTATAAAGCCAATCTAGTCTTTGCCTTCCCTCAACAGAATCCTCATGTCATAATATTGCCTCTTTTTGTATCAATTTGCTTGGTTCTAATTTGCTTCATAATATTATTCTTTTATTCCTATCAGAATTCTGAACACATTTAGTACGTGGATGAATAGAGAAAAAAAATCTAACAATTTCAGAGGATTAAAATAATTGATGAATAAAAAAAATACTACTTGGCTTGGGTCTGATGTTTGAACAAAGCTAGTAATATATTTCTTTTTAGTTTTCTTATATAATTAGAATTCATAAGATTTTTGTAAATTATGATATTTTAACAATAAAAATTTATAATTTTTTTTATTTTATTTTTATCTATTTGGTTGTATTTTAATTTTTATGTAATTATCTTTAAAAGTAAATATAAAAGTTAGAGAAAAATAACAAAAATAGTAAGAAAATAAAAAAGATAGTTGTCCTTACGAAATTTTTTTGTCAGAAATGGATATTTTCAAATGAAATTTGAAATTTTACTAACAAAAATTTTTGTTCAAAAAATATAATTTTAATAAAAATTACCAATTAAAATTTTATGATATTTAATCATATAAAAAATATTATTGATAAAATTTTCAAATATCATAAAAAAATTTTTGTTGATAATGATTAGGTCATAATTATCAACGATATTTTTCATTTCCGACGTAAGTTATTTTCAACAGGCTTTTCACTTTTTAAAATTTTAAGAAAAAAAAAATCATCTCTTTTATATTAAGTTATTGACTTTTAATTGAAAATTGATTTAAGTCAAAATTTTAGGAGGTTGGCTTTTGATTGACAACTTTTATTCGCTGACCCTTGCCTCTACAGCAAATAATATATGAGAAGTGAACCAAAATCCCAATAAGCCTTAATTTCTTTTTGTTTTCCCTTTATTTTAGTTAATTATTATATTTTTTAAAGATAAATTAACCTAAAGACTTACCTTTTAATTAAACTCCTTGCCAAAAGGTGAAAAACTGTACTGAGACATTACCTGAAAGACTACTGTTTCATACATCAATTACTTTCAAAGAATAAATGTTGAAGATGAAAGGTGGAATCAGCCCATTTAAACACAAAGCTACTGCCGAAAATAACTTCAATGTAATCTGATTTTCAATCTCTGATGGAATTTCACTTACAAGAATTAAAAACACAAAATTAGAATTGTTAATCTTCTTTTTCTTGATAGTGTAATAGTATATTGAGATTAAATTTATGTATTCAGGACATGTCTAACTTAACAAATATGAGATTGAGACTAAATTTTCAAACCTAGAACCTTATTTTTTAAATCATTGACACCTATATATATGGTCTTGAGTTCGGCTGAATTTCCAATACAATGAATCCACTGAATTGATTATAAGATAATGATAAATATTGAAGATTTCTACAGTCACCTATGTTAAAGTGAACATGGCTAGAAATTTCGTTATAAGATATTTGACAAGATGGTAACATATATTGTCTGAAATAATAGACTATTGTTATAGAGATAAATTGCTTTCAGTAGATAAAATTCCTTTAAAACCAAATAAAATTACAAAAATAAATATAAAACTAAGACCTATACATCTTTTCAACTTGGTTTTTATAAAACACTTTTTCTTCTTTTTTTGCTACACATGCAGTTGCCAAAAAAAAAAAACCCACTTTTGTTATCATGTACCTTCTCTTTCAAAACACAACTCCCTTTTTTTTTTTCAAAACATTTTTTTTCTCTTCAAGTAGTTGGTGTGCCAAATTATAGTGTTTCATGCAACAGAGTAACCAATGTTTCACTTGGAAATTTCCATTAAGCAATTTAAGGAATAAAATGAAAAAAAAAAAACTGAAATATGTTTTTCATTAAGCAATATTGCTATGTAACAAATGATATTCGTACCTTAAACCGACTGACCAAGAATAAAGCAATATGTCCACTGGTAATCTTGTGTTCCCCAATAGAAGACTCAAGGTCAAACTCTATATCAGGCATGGAGGTGAAACCAAACCATAACTGATCAGAAGGAGGTGGCTTTATATATAACCGCAGTGTTCCTCGAAGGGATGCAACCCTTATTGACAAAGACAGAGGCACCTCCAATTTGAAATCTCAATTAGTTTAATAATAAAAGACAAAATTTTCTTCAGTTATAGATGATATGGAATAAATTTTATTAGTGATACATTAATAATATGCTCAAATCAGTATAAGATGATGAAATATCCATACACAGCAGTACTCTTTGACCTGCGATTTAGTAAACATGCAAATATCACAGAAGTTCATTAAGAACATAATGGCATAACAAACACCATGTTGATAATATACGAACCATCCTATTGGGATCAAGAGGGTGAATCAGAACAAAAGAATAATATTGTTAATCCAGCAAATGTCAATGGCCTGCTTTAAGATCTACTAGGTCTGATTCTTTTAATTTTGTCCATCAAATTCAAGAACTACTGCAGTTTATCCTATTGAACTGAGTGGTCTATTTCTCCCTAATTTCTTCTATTTCTTCCTCTTTTCCCTCTAATTTCCCTATGAATTCTAGTTTCTCTCCCTATTCTCCATCCCTAGAAATTCCTATCTGTCAAGACATTCTTTCTTCAAATTGGTGATTTCTCAACTTCTCTTCAAATTTGATATGACCTGTCCTTATGATATGAAATCAACCCACAAATTTCATTTTTACTAACAAACCAATATTCAAATACAATATTCTATATTCAATAACACAGTATTCAGATGCAGAACGAATAGGCTCATTCCTCTACATTCAATGAGAAGTAAAATAAGGGTTCTGTCTGTTCCTCAAATACCAACCAAGTTCAAAGAATTTCAATTGGCAACTATGGAGTTCCCTTCTTCAATTTGTAGGACCTTGAACTATCTACTTTTAGAGGATTTATAAAGGGGAGATGGGTGATTTCTTATTAAAATTCAAAGTTTCTTCTTTAATTACATAAATACCTCCACGACTCTTGAATGCCGCTTTTATGAGTTCCTACAAGCAGAAACACTTATATGTGTAAACAGTTTATACACAAACCTGTGAAACCTGTTTAGCTACGGAGTTTAGAACAGACTTCCAGCGAGACACATAACTTGTTGTCGATATAGCTTTGGAGCCTTTTAGACCATCTGAAACACAAAGAGAGAAATCAAAGGATGAAAATAGCATCATTTATCCTAGCCAGATTAATAGAGAGTAAAAACAGAAGCAGAGGACCACTCTGGAATTATACTTGATGAATTAGGTGAAACTACAGAAAGAGCTGCATTTGAAAGAGAAGCACATGTAGTAACAGTTGCATTATCTTTGAAAAGAGAAAAGTGGAGGGAAATGAAGTAAAATGTTGAAACCATTAGGGTAGAAAATTCAAGAATGAAAAGAGGAGAAAAGTTATGCATAGATTCCTCTCCTAACAACCATACTTGTCTTAATGTGTATGTTTGCAACAAGAAATCACAAGGAGAGGGTTACTTATCAAGCCCATCCATGCCATGCGAACAAGTCATGGTCCACCATGCACGCATCATATTCTTCAGTGAATGAGGAAATTATCACCAATGGTGCTGTTAGACCTGACATTAATTTTCAGAGGCTAACTCAGAAAGAGAGAATAATTCCTTTTGAAACCTAAAGCAAAATGATGGGATGGGATGGATAACCTTGACATTCAAGCAAGACTTGTTGTTGTAAATAGTAAGTAAATGTACTTTTTTCAAGCAGCAAAAATTGGCAGTACCATTTTCTCGAGGGCAAGTTAGTAGCGGAAACAGCCTCAATTACGCAGCCCTTGAGGGGAATAGTAGTGCGGGAAGCATCAGAATGTGTCAAAATCAGGCTGTTGCCCTCGATTTTGCCATGTTTTCGAGAAGGAGAAACCTCCAACAGCAATTCCTTCTTTCTCTTGGGCTCTCTGGGTGGAACTTTTTCTGGTTCCAAAACCCAAACAATCCCCTAAACACATGAAAAAGGACTGAATGAAATGGAGGTTAAAAATCTCATCAAACACAGAGGGGACATACCTGCTTGCTGTAAGCGAAATCGAGGGGCTGTTGGGTTTGGAGTTTGGGATGCTGGGTCGCATTAGATTCTTTCTTGATCTTCCGATTCAACCGATTTAACACAAACAACACTCCCAGGGCTTCCACACTGACAATTGCTAACACCCCAACAAACAACCCAACGATGAACACGCTCAACATCCTTGTTTCATTCAATCCAAATTCAATTCTGCTTCTTATTTCTCATTTATTCTTTCTTATTCTTAAGGAGTTAACGAATGTTAAAAGAAGAAATACTTTTCCCACATATATTCCCTTTAATACACTAGATAGAGACTTTGAAAATTAAAATAAAAAAATAATTGAAAATCAACCAAGTAACATACATAGGAATAAAACCTCCCCTAATTAGTACATGTGGTGATTGGGTCAATTCGGGTTTGGGTTCTCATTTGAATTTGGGTTATTTCTAGTTAATTCGGGTTCAAATAGTCTCGAGTTTTACCCATTTTAGATTCAGATTAATTCAAACTTAGAATGTTTTGATAATCGAACTACTTTAAGTTCGAGTTATATGAATTTAAAAATTTATTATTTATTTGTTTACTTATTTTAAATAGAATCATTTTTATAGTTCAAACATTTTAAGATCATGTGTGATTATTTAATAAGAGTATGATCTATTTTAATAATCAATTTCCCTTAATTTAGATATTTTTCTTTTTTTTCTTAGGGGTGAATCTTTATATGAATTCTATTTTTCTTATAATCATAAAAGTTCAAAATCTTTTTTGATTTCAACAATTATTAATAAAGTTGTGTACATTTCAAAAAAAAAAAAAACAAATTTCATGTTTTCAAATTATAAATTCAAGTTTTTATGAATTTCAAATCAAATCGATCTCGCGTTCAAGTTGTTGCAAGTTTGAATCACCTTAAATTTGAACTATTTTAAGTTTGATTCATTCCAAGTTCAAATCACTTAAAGTTTAGATCATGACTTGTTCAAATTCAATTATTTTTTAGTTCAACTACATTATTTTTTTAGTTAGTTCAAACGAGTCAAGTTTGATTTCGGGTTAATTTGAACAAGATTTTTGGTTCAATCAATTTTTTTCACCTTTATCTATTAGTAGTATGGTGCGTCTTTTGTGGTAATGTATAAGATAATTTTCCTCTTTATATATATACTCATGGCAATATATCGTAATGAAAGATTTGTAACCTTTTAACTTCGCTTGTGAAGTTTAAAATTTTCATGATTAATGTAAACGATAATTTTCTTATCTATATAAACTCAGCTTAAATTCACTTATATGAACAAAAAATTGACATAATAATTTTTCTAAATATAAATAAATAAAGCTATATTTCTCAATAATTATTTCTCTTTAAGAAATTATGTCTTCCCATGTACAAACATAAAATATCTCTCTCAGTGTCTCACCCAAGCTTCAAGCTATGACAATTAGAAAAACACACCACTACTTATTCTATTAAATAAGCTCAAACTATATAAACAAATGTATACCTTACTTTATTGACCCTCCTCAATGTTCTTCAGAAACATTATTTTAATATTTTTGAGCATGGCAACAACATCCTTTATAACTTTTCTGTCTTCAGGTAATTCAGCCGAACAATCCAAAGCTAACCTCATAATAGATGATATACAATTTGCTTTAACAACAAAGAATTCATCGTTTGTATGGATTAAACTCGAATCCGCTACACCAATTATTCCATCAGAGAATGACCTTTTCACCCAATGCTTTATACTCATTTCTTCAGTAAAAATTTCATCTGTGGGTTTTTTTCTTGTGAACACCTCCATTAATAGAATACCATAACTATAAACATCACTTTTTACAGAAAGAATTCCTGCTGATCCGTATTCTGTATTTTAAACAAAATTGAATAATTAAAATGGTTATATAATTGTGCATCATCAATGTAATTTATAACATGTTAGAATAAGTAATTAAAACATCACCTGGTGCCATGTAGCCAATAGTGGCAAGCGTAATTGTTTGTTTCATGGAATCTTCTTCTCCTAAGAGTTTGGCAATACCAAAATCTCCCACATGTGCAACCATGTCCTGATCTAGTAAGACATTACCTGATTTTAAATCACAATGGATTACAGGCATTGGATGTCCCAAATGGAGGTATTCCAGTGCTGATGCTACTTCGATCATTATATTGATTCTTTGAAAGATATCTAGGAAATAATTGTGAGAATATAACCATTTCTCAAGGCTCCCATTAGGCATATATTCAAGAACCAAGGCTTTGAAGTCAATATTACAGCAACTAGTAATGACCTTGACAAGATTCCGATGAAGGATATTGCGCATCACTTCACATTCATTATCAAAACTCCTAAATGCTCCATCTATTTGTAATTTGAAAACTTTTATTGCAACATTTGTCCCATCTGAAAGTATTCCTTTATATACAGAGCCAAAACTTCCTGAACCAAGCAAGTTGTTTTCACTAAAGCCATTAGTCCCTCGCGTGAGTTGATTATATGAAACTCTTCTCCATGTTTCTAAAGGAATCAAATCTTCCCCAATTTCTGAATTTGTGCTCCTTTTCTGCCATTTTTTGTAAACAATAATGCAGGCTACAATTGTTATTACTGAAGCAATTGTTGGCAAAACATATTTCAACACATACACAAGGGCCTTCTTGGATTGTCGATGGATGGTTTTTTTGCAAGGGGGGACTTGTAGTATAGGTGAACCACAAAGTGCATAATTTTTCATGAATGATTTAGTTGTAAAATTGGCAAAAGACCTTTTACTGGGGATTCGTCCTTCCAATCTATTGAAAGACACATCAAAATACTCTAGATCAAGAAGTTTTTCCAAGGACTTGGGAATGACTCCAGAGAGATTGTTGTTTGATAAATCTAAGACTTTCAAACTTATCAAGTTGCCCAATGATTCAGGAATAGCACCTTGTAATCTATTACTAGAAAGTGCTAGAAATTGAAGATCACTGAGACTTCCAATTGTGACTGGAATATCACTTGATAACAAATTCTTTGACAAATCCAAATCTGTTAGTACCTTCAAATTTTCGATGTCAAGTGGAAGTGGACCAATAAGATAGTTTGACGACAAGTCTACAATTAAGATATCTCTGAGGCTCCAAAAAGATGAAGGTATTGTCGAATGCAATTTGTTAGAGGTCAAGTTCAGATATCTCAAAGAAGTCAAATCACCCAAACATGTCGGTAAAGGTCCATCAAGCTCATTATTATCTAATGATAACGAGTTCAATATCCTTAAACCACAAAGATTATGTGGAAGGGACCCTTGTAATCTATTTCCATCAAGATTCAAACCTTGAAGATTTCTTAGCCTTCCTATTGTCATTGGAATAGATCCACTCAACTCATTGAGGGCAAGGTTTAAAACTATAATGTTGCTTAAGCCGCCAATTTCCATGGGAATCTTGCCTCTAATTTTGCAATCTTCGGCACGAAAATATTGGAGTGAAGTAGAGAGATTTGAGATAGCATTTGGAAGAAGGGCATTCAATGGGTTGAGTGATAGCTCTAAAACTCTTAAATGCCGACAATTTGCCAAGGAAGAGAGAAAGCTCCACTCACCATTTGCAGTTTGTGTGGTCAAATTGTTGGACCAAAGGCGCAACTTCTCAAGGAACCTTAAATTGCCAAGTGTGTTTGGAATAAGGCCATGGAACGAGTTCTTCTCTAAGTTTAGGGAAGTGAGCTTAGAAGCATTGCAGATAGAGTCTGGGATGTTTCCGCTAAGATTGTTTCCCCATACAGTGAGTATCTCAAGATTTGAAACAGAACTCATGTCTGGCAATTTACCTACATAAAAAAGAAGGAAATGCAATTGCATCATTATTTAAAACTTAAAGTTGAATTTGGTGGGAAACAGAGTTTAGCTGATACGAAGAAGAAAAAAAGAAGAAGCAGGGGAGTACACGTTTGCTTCCATAAGATAAAAAGAAGAATCAGAAATCGAAAGAGCAATCCTACAAGGGAACAACAGAAGCATTGATGGGTGAAAAAGGCTAGCTATTTATGGGTGGGGTGACTGATTTACAAACCTGATGGCAGATGGGAGTATAAGGCAAGCCAAAGAAACTAGAAACAATAGGAGATCATCCTGGAAAAAAAAAAATCCTTGACCTAAGATCCTATAAGGAAGTGCTTGTGGGAACACAATGTTAATAGAATATTGACTTCTAATTTTATTTTTATAAATAATTTTTTATTTATTTTTTTTATCTATTTGGTTTTATTTAATTAATTTTTATGTAACTATCTTTAAAAGTAAATGTTAAAAAATTAGAGAAAAATAACAAAAATAATACAAAATTAGAAAAGGTATTTTTACTCATGGAAAGGATATTTTCAATGAAATTTGGACTTTTATCCACGAAAATTTTTAGCAAAAAAAGTAATTCCAACCAAAGTTATCGACTAATTTTATAAAATTTAATAATATATAAATAAAAATGAAATTTTTTAATATTATCAATGAAATTTCCCATCATAAATAGTCAGACCATTATCAACAATATTTTTCATTTTCAATGAAAGGTATAACCCACATAAGTATTTTTGATAAAATATTTTATTAGAATTTTATCAATAAAGTTATTTCCGACTGAGTTTTAACTTTTTCTAGAAAAGATCTCTTAAAAAAAAATCATCTCTTTTATATTAAGCTGTTGATTTTTAACCGAAATTGATTTTAGGTTGTTTGGCTTCTGATTGAAAACTTTTATTGGCTGACCATTGCCTCTCAGGGAACCAAAATCCCAATAAGCCTATCTTTTTATTTTCCCTTTATCTTAGTTAATTATCATATTTTTCTAAGATAAATTAACCTAAAAACTTACTTATTTTTATAATTATATCATTATAATTTAAAGTGAAAAATTGTACCAAAAGATTACCAGATAGGCTATTGTTTGAGACATCAATTCCTTTCAAAGAAGAAATGTTGAAGATGGAAGGTGGAATCACTCCATTTAGATGCATATCTACAGCTGAAAAATGCTCCAATGTAATAAGATTTTCAATCTCTCTTGGAATTTCACCTGCCAGTATTATGATAAAAAGGTAAAAACAGGATATTAGTATCATATAAAGCTATCGATTTTTATAATATTACAATAATATCAAAATTATATTTATGTGTTCAGAATATTCCTAATAGATATGAGATTGAGATTAAGAAATTAAACGTAAAACTTTACCTTTTAAATCATTAAAACCTACACGTATCTCCTTGAGTTCGGTTGCATTTCCGATACTCCTTGGAATAAACCCACTGAACTGATTAAAAGATAATGATAAACGTTGAAGACTTCTGCAGTCACCTATTTTGGAAGGAATATGACCAGAAATTTCATTGTCGGATATATTGAAATTCTCCAGTTTGACAAGATGGTAACACATATTATGTGGAATGCTGCCAGATAGACTATTGTTAAAGAGATAAATTGCCTTCAAAGAAGAAATATTAAAGATGGAAGCTGGGATTGGACCAACAATTAGCCTCATGTCTACAACCGCAAATTCCTCCAAGCTCAGAAGATTTCCAATTTCCCAAGGGATTTCACCTGTCACCATAATGAAAACCAAAGTCATAATTTGTTCAGACCAAAGAAAAGTTAAAAAGGCAAAAGAAAAAAAAAAAAACAAACTTACCTTCCAAATTATTTCCACCTATGTCTACTAGTTTGAGCCTTGTTAAATTGCCAATACTCCTGGGGATGATGCCACTGAATCTATTGAGGTACAATGTTAAATTTTGAAGATTGCTGCATTCATCTATTCTCGATGGAATTTGACCGGAAAACTCATTCAAATGCAAGTACAGTGCCTCAAGTTTGGGCAGATGGCGACATATATCTTGGGGCAAACTACCAGATAGACCGTTAGATGCAAGAGAGATCATCTGTAGGGAGGAAATGTTGTAAATGGTTGAAGGTAAATGGCCATGGAAATTGTTGTCGTCCAAATTAAGAGACACTAGGAAGGAGAGATTTCCCAGGTGTGGAGGGACAGTTCCTGTAAGATTCATGTTGGGAAGGCTCAGAGCTATGACTCTGCTATGCTTAGCAGAGCAAGAGACACCAACCCAGTCGCAAACAGAGTGGGTGTTGGTCCAGTTGTTGGCTAAGATGTTGAGAGGATCAATGATGTGGTGTTTAAATTCGAGGAGTGCATGCTGGTCAGTGGTGAGGTTCCTCACAGCAATCATGGCGTAGCAAACCATGAAACAGCAGTGAATGAACAAAGCTGACAAGAGAAAATGTAATTTCCTCGTGTCCATGGATGTGCGAAGGACGAAGAAGCAGAATTGATGGAAATTGCAGGATGGTTAAGGAAGTATGCTTAAAGCATTGCTTGAATAGGATTCAAGGACCAACTCATCCGCAAGATTAAGACTCTGAGAGGAGACCATAAAGCATTGCTTAGGTAGAATTCCACGCACACAAGCGAACTCCTTGCCACGACCAAGACCCCTTTTGTCTTGGTCTACCACAATAAATGAACACCAGCCGCGCAATATGTCAAGCTTTTCAGACTATGATATGATTTTTTTTTTTCAGACTATTATATGATTGATGGAACCCCATGTTGCAAGGAAGTCTTTCTCCAATTGATGACAAGACACAGGAATGGGAAACTTGCCCTGTTGCAATCGAATCGCCTTGCTTCATCAAAGCTTATGTTCCCATCAAATTTTTAAGTCAGCAAAAGCAAGAGACCTATATGTTCCAATTACAAAGCCAATCTAGTCTTTGCCTTCCCTCAACAGAATCCTCATGTAATAAATATTGGCTCTTTTTGTATCAATTTGCTTGGTTCTAATTTGCTTCATAATATTATTCTTTTATTTCTATCAGAATTCTGAACACACTTTATGCGTGGATGGATAGAGAGAAAAAAAAACAAATTTAGAGGATTAAAATGGTTGATGAATAAAAAAAATTCTACTTGGTTTATGCCTGATGTTTGAACAAAGCTAGTAATATATTTCTTTTTTGTTTTTTTATATAATTAGAATTCATAAGCATTTTTGTAAATTATGATATTTTAACAATAAAAATTTATTATTTTATTTATTTTATTTTTATCTATTTGGTTGTATTTTAATTTTTATGTAATTATCTTTAAAAGTAAATATAAAAGTTTGAGAAAAATAACAAAAGTGGCAAATAAATAAAAAAGATATTTTTACTTAGGAAATTTTTTTATCGGAAATGGATATTTTCCAATGAAATTGAGAATTTTTAGAAAAAAATATAATTTTAATGAAAATTACTAATTAAAATTTTATAAAATTTAATCATATAAAAAAATATTATTGATAAATTTTTTGAATATCATCAATAAATGTTTTGTTGATAATGATTAGGCTATAATTATCAACGGTATTTTTCATTTCGGACAAAAGTTATTTCTAATGGACGTTTCACATTTTAAAATTCTCAGAAAAAAAAAAAGTCATCTCTTTTATATAAAGTTATTAACTTTAAATTGAAAATTGATTTAAGTCTAGATTTTAGGGATTGGCTTTTGATTGAAAACTTTTGTTCTTTAACCATCGCCTCTATAGCAAATAATAAATGAGAAGGGAACAAAAATCCTGATAAGCCTTAATTTCTTTTTATTTTCTCTTTATTTTAGTCAATTATTATTATTTTTTATAATAAATTAACCTAAAAACTTACCTTCTATAATCATCATCTCAATATAATTTAATTAAATTCCTTGCAAAAGAGGTGAAAAATTGTATTGGGACATTACCAGATAGACTATTTTTTTTTTTTGAAATTTTATAATGCATTAATCATAATATGGAACCATCCTTCACCTTTTTAAAAGGATTTTGCAAGGTTATGCCCCTTACAAAGCTAATAGGGGTATACGTACAAAATCTCCCACAATGCCCTTAGGCCATCTCAAAAATTCCCTGTACGTACTCAACAAATTCACCTCAACCCCTAATTACAACCATGACATCAAGAATTAAGAAAGAAAACCTCCCAACAATTGCACTACAGCTATTCCACTGACACACCAACATCTTGTATCTCATTTCCTGTGCACTAAGACAGAATGATACCGATCCAGACTTCCTAATCCATATGGGAAAGACCTCTGTAGCTTGGGTCTTCTGCATTTGCAGCTCTAACTCTAGTAACATTGTCCCATACATTGATAAGATCCTCTTCTCTACCAATACCTGATTTCGCAAGGGTATCCGCTTGTTGGTTTGCCTCCCGAAGAGTGTGTTTGACTTCCCGTTCTTTAGCTCGTTTCTTTAGCATTTCGATATGAAGTACCCATTTTCTGAGTCTCCAAGGGGTTGTCTCTGGTTAATTGGACCACTTCACAACATTAGTAGAATCACTTTCCACTATTAATTTGTACGAACTTCCCCATCTAGAAGCTGAAAACATTAAAAAAGCTTCCCCTATCGCTGGTATCTCTGCTAAGTTTTAGTCTGCAATGCCTATGGACTTTGAAAATGACATCATTGTCTCCTCATCGGTTTTTCTAAGTAATCCCCTAATACCTGCCTCTCCAGGACAGCCCCTTGCAGTGCCATCGACATTGAATTTCAGCACTGTAACGACCCAAGCCCAACCACTGGCCCAGCAGCTTTTTGGACCTAAACCACGTGGCCCTCAAAAGCTTAAGCTCAAGTTGCTAGTAGTAGTGGGCTTGGATTGTTATATAGGTCTTAACAATCACATTCACACCAGATGTGGGATGTTGGGTATTACAATCCCACCCACTCAAATCCTTGATGTCCTCATCAAGGCCACAGATCATATCACAGGACCAAGATCTCACCAGAACAATGTGAAACTCACATCGGACTGGTCCAAGCTCTGATACCATTTGTAACGACCCAAGCCCAACCACTGGCCCAGCAGCTTTTTGGACCTAAACCACGTGGCCCTCAAAAGCTTAAGCTCAAGTTGCTAGTAGTAGTGGGCTTGGATTGTTATATAGGTCTTAACAATCACATTCACACCAGATGTGGGATGTTGGGTATTACAAGCACCCCTTAATCTGGTTTTTCCCACTGGATTGCTGTTCTACTCTTTTTAATGCTTTTTATGCAAGCTATTTTCCTAGGGGTGAATCTTTATATGAATTCTATTTTCCTTATAATCATAAAAGCTCAAAATCTTTTTTGATTTCAACAATTAGTAAAAAGTTGTGTACATTTCAAAAAAAAAAATACAAATTTGATGTTTTCAAATTATAAATTCAAGTTTTTATGAATTTCGAATCAAATCAATCTCGCGTTCAAGTTGTTGTAGGTTTGAATCACCTTAAATTTGAACTATTTTAAGTTTGATTCATTCCGAGTTCAAATCACCTAAAGTTTAGGTCATGACTTGTTCAAATTCAATTATTTTTTAGTTCGACTACATTACTTTTTTAGTTAGTTCGAATTAGTTAAGTTTGATTTCGGGCTAATTTGAACAAGATTTTTGATTCAATCAAATTTTATCACCTTTATCTATTAGTAGTATGGTGCGTCTTTTGTGGTAATGTATAGGATAATTTTCCTCTTTATATATATACTCATGGTAATATATCGTAATGAAACATTTGTAACCTTCTAACTTCACTTGTGAAGTTTAAAATTTTCATGATTAATGTAAATGATAATTTTCTTATCTACATATACTCGGCTTAAATTCACTTATATGAACAAAAAATTGACATAGTAATTTTTCCAAATATAAATAAGTAAAGCTATATTTTTCAATAATTATTTCTCTTTAAGAAATTATGTCTTCTCATGTACAAACATAAAATATCTCTCTCAGTGTCTCACCCAAGCTTCAAGCTATGACAATTAGAAAAACACACCACTACTTATTCTATTAAATAAGCTCAAACTATATAAACAAATGTACACCTTACTTTATTGATCCTCCTCAATGTTCTTCAGAAACATTATTTTAATATTTTTTAGCATGTCAACAACATCCTTCATATCTTTTCTGTCTTCAGGTAATTCAACCGAACAATCCAAAGCTAACCTCATAATAGATGAAATACAATTTGCTTTAACAACAAAGAATTCATCATTTGTATGGATTAAACTCGAATCTGCTACACCAATTATTCCATTGGAGAATGACCTTTCCACCCAAAGCTTCATACTCATTTCTTCAGTAAAAATTTCATCAGTGGGTTTTTTTCTTGTGAAGACTTCCATTAATAAAATACCATAACTATAAACATCACTTTTTATAGAAAGAATTCCCACTGATCCATATTCTGTATTTTAAACAAAATTGAATAATTAAAAAGGTTATATAATTGTGCATCATCAATGTAATTTATAACATGTTAGTATAGGTAATTAAAACATCACCTGGTGCCATGTAGCCAATAGTGGCAAGCGTAATTGTTTGTTTCATGGAATCTTCTTCTCCTAATAGTTTGGCAATACCAAAATCTCCCACATGTGCAACCATGTCTTGATCTAGTAAGACATTACCTGGTTTTAAATCACAATGGATTACAGGCATTGGATGTCCCAAATGGAGGTATTCCAGTGCTGATGCTACATCGATCATTATATTGATTCTTTGAAAGATATCTAGGAAATAATTATGAGAATATAACCATTTCTCAAGGCTCCCATTAGGCATATATTCAAGAACCAAGGCTTTGAAGTCAATATTAGAGCAACTAGTAATGACCTTGACAAGATTCCGATGAAGGATATTGCGCATCACTTCACATTCATTATCAAAACTCCTAAATGCTCCATCTATTTGTAATTTGAAAACTTTTATTGCAACATTTGTCCCATCTGAAAGTATTCCTTTATATACAGAGCCAAAACTTCCTGAACCAAGCAAGTTGTTTTCACTAAAGCCATTAGTCCCTCGCGTGAGTTGATTATATGAAACTCTTCTCCATGTTTCTAAAGGAATCAACTCTTCCCCAATTTCTGAATTTGTGCTCCTTTTCTGCCATTTTTTGTAGACAATAATGCAGGCTACAATTGTTATTACTGAAGCAATTGTTGGCAAAACATATTTCAACACATACACAAGGGCCTTCTTGGATTGTCGATGGATGGTTTTTTTGCAAGGGGGGACTTGTAGTATAGGTGAACCACAAAGTGCATAATTTTTCATGAATGATTTAGTTGTAAAATTCGCAAAAGGCCCTTTACTGGGGATTCGTCCTTCCAATCTATTGAAAGACACATCAAAATACTCTAGATAGAGAAGTTTTTCCAAAGACTTGGGAATGACTCCAGAGAGATTGTTGTTTGATAAATTTAAGACTTTCAAACTTATCAAGTTGCCCAATGATTCAGGAATAGCACCTTGTAATCTATTACTAGAAAGTGCTAGAAATTGAAGATCACTGAGACTTCCAATTGTGACTGGAATATCACTTGATAACAAATTCTTTGACAAATCCAAATCTGTTAGTACCTTCAAATTTTCGATGTCAAGTGGAAGTGGACCAATAAGATAGTTTGACGAGAAGTCTACAATTAAGATATCTTTGAGGCTCCAAAAAGATGAAGGTATTGTCGAATGCAATTTGTTAGAGGTCAAGTTCAGATATCTCAAAGAAGTCAAATCACCCAAACATGTCGGTAAAGGTCCATCAAGCTCATTATCACCTAATGATAACGAGTACAATGTCCTTAAACCACAAAGATCATGTGGAAGGGACCCTTGTAATCTATTTCCTTCAAGATTCAAACCTTGAAGATTTCTTAGCCTTCCTATTGTCATTGGAATAGATCCACTCAACTCATTGAGGGCAAGGTTTAAAACAATAATGTTGCTTAAGCTGCCAATTTCCATGGGAATCTTGCCTCTAATTTTGCAATCTTCGGCACGAAAATATTGGAGTGAAGTAGAGAGATTTGAGATAGAATTTGGAAGAAGGGCATTCAATGGGTTGAGTGATAGCTCTAAAACTCTTAAATGCCGACAATTTGCCAAGGAAGAGAGAAAGCTCCACTCACCATTTGCAGTTTGTGTGGTCAAATTGTTGGACCAAAGGCGCAACTTCTCAAGGAACCTTAAATTGCCAAGTGTGTTTGGAATAAGGCCATGGAACGAGTTCTTCTCTAAGTTTAGGGAAGTGAGCTTAGAAGCATTGCAGATAGAGTCTGGGATGTTTCCGCTGAGATTGTTTCCCCATACAGTGAGTGACTCAAGATTTGAAACAGAGCTCATGTCTGGCAATTTACCTACATAAAAAAGAAGGAAATGCAATTGCATCATTATTTAAAACTTAAAGTTGCATTTGGTGGGAAACAGAGTTTAGCTGACACGAAGAAGAAAAAAAAGAAGAAGCAGGGGAGTACACGTTTGCTTCCATAAGATACAAAGAAGAATCAGAAATCGAAAGAGCAATCCTACAAGGGAACAACAGAAGCATTGATGGGTGAAAAAGGCTAGCTATTTATGAGTAGGGTGACTGATTTACAAACTTGATGGCAGATGGGAGTATAAGGCAAGCCAAAGAAACTAGAAACAATACGAGATCATCCTAGAAAAAAAAAATCCTTGACCTAAGATCCTATAAGGAAGTGCTTGTGGGAACACAATGTTAATAGTATATTGACTTCTAATTTTATTTTTATAAATAATTATTTATTTATTTTTTTTATCTATTTGGTTTTATTTAATTAATTTTTATGTAATTATCTTTAAAAGTAAATGTTAAAAAATTAGAGAAAAATAACAAAAAATAATACAAAATTAGAAAAGGTATTTTTACTCATGGAATTTTTTCGAGAAAAGGATATCTTCAATGAAATTTGGACTTTTATCCACGAAAATTTTTAACAAAAAAAGTAATTCCAACCAAAGTTATCAACTAATTTTATAAAATTTAATAATATATAAATAAAAATAAAATTTTTTAATATTATCAATGAAATTTCCCATCATAAATAGTCAGACCATTATCAACAATATTTTTCATTTTCAATGAAAGGTATAACCCACATAAGTATTTTTGATAAAATATTTTATTAGAATTTTATCAATAAAGTTATTTCCGACTGAGTTTTAACTTTTTCTAGAAAAGATCTCTTAAAAAAAATCATCTCTTTTATATTAAGCTGTTGACTTTTAACCGAAATTGATTTTAGGTTGTTTGGCTTCTGATTGAAAACTTTTATTGGCTGACCATTGCCTCTCAGGGAACCAAAATCCCAATAAGCCTATCTTTTTATTTTCCCTTTATCTTAGTTAATTATCATATTTTTCTAAGATAAATTAACCTAAAAACTTACTTATTTTTATAATTATATCATTATAATTTAAAGTGAAAAATTGTACCAAAAGATTACCAGATAGGCTATTGTTTGAGACATCAATTCCTTTCAAAGAAGAAATGTTGAAGATGGAAGGTGGAATCACTCCATTTAGATGCATATCAGAGGCTAAAAAAAACTCCAGTGTAATAAGATTTTCAATCTCTCTTGGAATTTCACCTGCCAGTATTATGATAAAAAGGTAAAAACAGGAGATTAGTATCATATAAAGCTATCGATTTTTATAATATTACAATAATATCAAAATTATATTTATGTGTTCAGAATATTCTTAATAGATATGAGATTGAGATTAAGAAATTAAACGTAAAACTTTACCTTTTAAATCATTAAAACTTACATGTATCTCCTTGAGTTCGGTTGCATTTCCGATACTCCTTGGAATAAACCCACTGAACTTATTAACAGATAATGATAAACGTTGAAGACTTCTGCAGTCACCTATTTTGGAAGGAATATGACCAGAAATTTCATTGTCGGATATAACAAAATCCTCCAGTTTGACAAGATGGTAACACATATTATGTGGAATGCTGCCAGATAGACTATTGTTATAGAGAAAAATTGCCTTCAAAAAAGAAATATTAAATATGGAAGCTGGGATTGGACCAACAATTAGCCTCATGTCTCCAACCACAAATTCCTCCAAGCTCAGAAGATTTCCAATTTCCCAAGGGATTTCACCTGTCACCATAATGAAAACCAAAGTCATAATTTGCTCAGACCAAAGAAAAGTTAAAAAGGCAAAAGGAAAAAAAAGAAAAACAAACTTACCTTCCAAATTATTTCCACCTATGTCTACTAGTTTGAGCCTTGTTAAATTGCCAATACTCCTGGGGATGATGCCACTGAATCTATTGAAGTACAATGTTAAATTTTGAAGATTGCTGCATTCATCTATACTCGATGGAATTTGACCGGAAAACTCATTCAAATGCAAGTACAGTGCCTCAAGTTTGGGCAGATGGCGACATATATCTTGGGGCAAACTACCAGATAGACCGTTAGATGCAAGAGAGATCATCTGTAGGGAGGAAATGTTATAAATGGTTGAAGGTAAATGGCCATGGAAATTGTTGTCGTCCAAATTAAGAGACACTAGGAAGGAGAGATTTCCCAGGTGTGGAGGGACAGTTCCTGTAAGATTCATGTTGGGAAGGCTCAGAGCTATGACTCTGCTATGCTTAGCAGAGCACGAGACACCAACCCAGTCGCAAACAGAGTGGGTGTTGGTCCAGTTGTTGGCTAAGATGTTGTGAGGATCAATGATGTGGTGTTTAAATTCGAGGAGCGCATGCTGGTCAGTGGTGAGGTTCCTCACAGCAATCATGGCGTAGCAAACCATGAAACAGCAGTGAATTAACAAAGCTGACAAGAGAAAATTTAATTTCCTCATGTCCATGGATGTGGGAAGGACGAAGAAGCAGAATTGATGGAAATTGCAGGATGGTTAAGGAAGTATGCTTAAAGCATTGCTTGAATAGGATTCAAGGACCAACTCATCCACAAGACCAAGACTCTGAGAGGAGACCATAAAGCATTGCTTAGGTAGAATTCCACGCACACAAGCGAACTCCTTGCCACGACCAAGACCCTTTTGTTTTGGTCTTCCACAATAAATGAACACCAGCCGCGCAATATGTCAAGCTTTTCAGACTATGATATGATTGATGGAACCCCATGTTGCAAGGAAGTCTTTCTCCAAGTGATGACAAGACACGGGAATGGGAAACTTGCACTGTTGCAATCGAATCGCCTTGCTTCATCAAAGCTTATGTTCCCATCAAAATTTTAAGTCAGCAAAAGCAAGAGACCTATATGTTCCAATTACAAAGCCAATCTAGTCTTTGCCTTCCCTCAACAGAATCCTCATGTAATAATATTGGCTCTTTTTGTATCAATTTGCTTGGTTCTAATTTGCTTCATAATATTATTCTTTTATTTCCATCAGAATTCTGAACACATTTGACGCGTGGATGAATAGAGAGAAAAAATAAATAAATTTAGAGGATTAAAATGGTTGATGAATAAAAAAAATACTACTTGGTTTATGCTTGATGTTTGAACAAAGCTAGTAATATATTTCTTTTTTGTTTTTTTATATAATTAGAATTCATAAGCATTTTTGTAAATTATGATATTTTAACAATAAAAATTTATTATTTTATTTATTTTATTTTTATCTATTTGGTTGTATTTTAATTTTTATGTAATTATCTTTAAAAGTAAATATAAAAGTTTGAGAAAAATAACAAAAATGGCAAATAAATAAAAAAGATATTTTTACTTAGGAAATTTTTTTATCGGAAATGGATATTTTCCAATGAAATTGAGAATTTTACCAACAAGAATTTTTAGAAAAAAATATAATTTTAATGAAAATTACTAATTAAAATTTTATGAAATTTAATCATATAAAAAATATTATTGATAAATTTTTCGAATATCATCAATAAATTTTTTTTTGATAATGATTAGACTATAATTATCAACGGTATTTTTCATTTCGGACATAAGTTATTTCTAATGGACGTTTCACATTTTAAAATTCTCAGAAAAAAAAAAGTCATCTCTTTTATATAAAGTTATTAACTTTTAATTGAAAATTGATTTAAGTCTAGATTTTAGGGATTGGCTTTTGATTGAAAACTTTTGTTCTTTAACCATCACCTCTATAGCAAATAATAAATGAGAAGGGAACAAAAATCCCGGTAAGCCTTAATTTCTTTTTATTTTCTCTTTATTTTAATCAATTATTATTATTTTTTATAATAAATTAACCTAAAAACTTACCTTTTATAATCATCATCTCAATATAATTTAATTAAACTCCTTGCAAAAGAGGTGAAAAATTGTATTGGGACATTACCAGATAGACTATTTTTTTTTTTGAAATTTTATAATGCATTAATCATAATAGGAAGCATGTTCACCTTTTTAAAAGGATTTTGCAAGGCTATACCCCTTACAAAGCTAATAGGGGTATACGTACAAAATCTCCCACAATGCCCTTAGACCATCTCAGAAATTCCCTGTACGTACTCAACAAATTCACCTCAACCCCTAATTACAACCATGACATCAAGAATTAAGAAAGAAAACCTCCCAACAATTGCACTACAGCTATTCCACTGACACACCAACATCTTGTATCTCATTTCCTGTGCACTAAAGACAGAATGATACCGATCCAGACTTCCTAATCCATATGGGAAAGACCTCTGTAGCTTGGGTCTTCTGCATTTGCAGCTCTAACTCTAGTAACATTGTCCCATACATTTATAAGATCCTCCTCTCTACCAATACCTGATTTCGCAAGGGTATCCGCTTGTTGGTTTGCCTCCCGAAGAGTGTGTTTGACTTCCCGTTCTTTAGCTCGTTTCTTTAGCATTTCGATATGAAGTACCCATTTTCTGAGTCTCCAAGGGGTTGTCTCTGGTGAATTGGACCACTTCACAACATTAGTAGAATCACTTTCCACTATTAATTTGTACGAACTTCCCCATCTAGAAGCTGAAAACATTAAAAAAGCTTCCCCTATCGCTAGTATCTCTGCTAAGTTTAAGTCTCCAATGCCTATGGACTTTGAAAATGACATCATTGTCTCCTCATCGGTTTTTCTAAGTAATCCCCTAATACCTGCCTCTCCAGGACAGCCCCTTGCAGTGCCATCGACATTGAATTTCAGCACCCCTTAATCTGGTTTTTCCCACTGAATTGCTGTTCTACTCTTTTTAATGCTTTTTATGCAAGCTATTTTCCTAGGGGTGAATCTTTATATGAATTCTATTTTCCTTATAATCATAAAAGTTCAAAATCTTTTTTGATTTCAACAATTAGGAAAAAGTTGTGTACATTTCAAAAAAAAAATACAAAATTGATGTTTTCAAATTATAAATTCAAGTTTTTATGAATTTCGAATCAAATCAATCTCGCGTTCAAGTTGTTGTAGGTTTGAATCACCTTAAATTTGAACTATTTTAAGTTTGATTCATTCCGAGTTCAAATCACCTAAAGTTTAGGTCATGACTTGTTCAAATTCAATTATTTTTTAGTTCGACTACATTACTTTTTTAGTTAGTTCGAATTAGTTAAGTTTGATTTCGGGCTAATTTGAACAAGATTTTTGATTCAATCAAATTTTGTCACCTTTATCTATTAGTAGTATGGTGCGTCTTTTGTGGTAATGTATAGGATAATTTTCCTCTTTATATATATACTCATGGTAATATATCGTAATGAAACATTTGTAACCTTCTAACTTCACTTGTGAAGTTTAAAATTTTCATGATTAATGTAAATGATAATTTTCTTATCTACATATACTCGGCTTAAATTCACTTATATGAACAAAAAATTGACATAGTAATTTTTCCAAATATAAATAAGTAAAGCTATATTTTTCAATAATTATTTTTCTTTAAGAAATTATGTCTTCCCATGTACAAACATAAAATATCTCTCTCAGTGTCTCACCCAAGCTTCAAGCTATGACAATTAGAAAAACACACCACTACTTATTCTATTAAATACGCTCAAACCATATAAACAAATGTATACCTTACTTTATTGACCCTCCTCAATGTTCTTCAGAAACATTATTTTAATATTTTTTAGCATGGCAACAACATCCTTCATATCTTTTCTGTCTTCAGGTAATTCAGCCGAACAATCCAAAGCTAACCTCATAATAGATGAAATACAATTTGCTTTAACAACAAAGAATTCATCGTTTGTATGGATTAAACTCGAATCTGCTACACCAATTATTCCATCGGAGAATGACCTTTCCACCCAATGCTTCATACTCATTTCTTCAGTAAAAATTTCATCAGTGGGTTTTTTTCTTGTGAAGACTTCCATTAATAAAATACCATAACTATAAACATCACTTTTTACAGAAAGAATTCCTACTGATCCATATTCTGTATTTTAAACAAAATTGAATAATTAAAAAGGTTATATAATTGTGCATCATCAATGTAATTTATAACATGTTAGAATAAGTAATTAAAACATCACCTGGTGCCATGTAGCCAATAGTGGCAAGCGTAATTGTTTGTTTCATGGAATCTTCTTCTCCTAATAGTTTGGCAATACCAAAATCTCCCACATGTGCAACCATGTCTTGATCTAGTAAGACATTACCTGGTTTTAAATCACAATGGATTACAGGCATTGGATGTCCCAAATGGAGGTATTCCAGTGCTGATGCTACATCGATCATTATATTGATTCTTTGAAAGATATCTAGGAAATAATTGTGAGAATATAACCATTTCTCAAGGCTCCCATTAGGCATATATTCAAGAACCAAGGCTTTGAAGTCAATATTAGAGCAACTAGTAATGACCTTGACAAGATTCCGATGAAGGATATTGCGCATCACTTCACATTCATTATCAAAACTGCTAAATGCTCCATCTATTTCTAATTTGAAAACTTTTATTGCAACATTTGTCCCATCTGAAAGTGTTCCTTTATATACAGAGCCAAAACTTCCTGAACCAAGCAAGTTGTTTTCACTAAAGCCATTAGTCCCTCGCGAGAGTTGATTATCGGAAACTCTTCTCCATGTTTCTAAAGGAATCAAATCTTCCCCAATTTCTGAATTTGTGCTCCTTTTCTGCCATTTTTTGTAGACAATAATGCAGGCTACAGTTGTTATTACTGAAGCAATTGTTGGTAAAACATAATTCAACACATGCACAAGGGCCTTCTTGGATTGTCGATGGATGGTATTTTTGCAAAGGGGGACTTGTAGTTTAGGTGAACCACAAAGTGCATAATTTTTCGTGAATGATTTAGCTGTGAAATTGGCAAAGGGCCCTTTACTGGGGATTTGTCCTTCCAATCTATTGAAAGACACATCAAAATACTCAAGATCAACAAGTTTTTCCAAAGACTTGGGAATGACTCCAGAGAGATTGTTGTTTGATAAATTCAAGACTTTCAAACTTATCAAGTTGCCCAATGATTTAGGAATAGGACCTTGTAATCTATTACTAAAAAGTGCTAAAACCTGAAGATCATCGAGACTCCCAATTGTGACTGGAATATCACTTGATAACAAATTCTTTGACAAATCCAAATCTGTTAGTACCTTCAAATTTTCGATGTCAAGTGGAAGTGGACCAATAAGATAGTTTGACGACAAGTCTACTTGTAAGATATCTCTGAGGCTCCAAAAAGATGAAGGTATTGTCGAATGCAATTTGTTAGCGGACAAGTTCAGATATCTCAAAGAAGTCAAATCACCCAAACATGTCGGTAAAGGTCCATCAAGCTCATTAGCACCTAATGTTAATGTGTTCAATCTCTTTAAACCACAAAGATCATGTGGAAGGGACCCTTGTAATCTATTTCCATCAAGATTCAAACCTTGAAGATTTCTTAGCCTTCCTATTGTCATTGGAATAGATCCACTCAACTCATTGAGGGCAAGGCTTAAAGCTATAATGTTGCTTAAGCTGCCAATTTCCGTGGGAATCTTGCCTCTAATTTTGCAATCATTAACAAGTAAAAATTGGAGTGAAGTAGAGAGATTTGAGATAGAATGTGGAAGAAGGGCATTCAATGGGTTGTATGATAGGTCTAAACGTCCTAAATGTCGACAATTTGCCAAGGAAGAGAGAAAGCTCCACTCACCATTTGGAGTTTGTGTGGTCAAGTTATTGGACCAAAGGTCCAACGCCTCAAGGAACCTTAAATTGCCAAATGTATTTGGAATAAGGCCATGGAATGAGTTCTGGGATAACTCTAGGTATATGAGCTTAGAAGCATTGCAGATGGAGTCTGGGATGTTTCCACTGAGGTTGTTTCCCCATAAAACTAGTCTCTCAAGATTTGAAACAGAGTTCATGTCTGGCAATTTACCTACATAAAAAAGAAAGAAATGCAATTGCATCATTATTTAAAACTTAAAGTTGCATTTGGTGGTAAATAGAGTTGAGCTTTATACGAAGAAGAAACAGGGGAGTACACGTTTGCTTCCATAAGATACAAAAAGGAATTAGAAATGGAAAGAGCAATCCTACAAGGGAACAACAGAATCTTTGATGGGAGAATGGTAAATGTGAAAAAGGCTAGCTATTTATGGGTGGGGTGACAGATTTACAAGCCTGATGGCAGATGGGAGTATAAGGCAAGCCAAAGAAACTAGAAACAATAGGAGATCATCCTGGAAAAAAATAATAATCCTTGACCTAAGATCCTATAAGGAAGTGCTTGTGGGAACACAATGTCAGTAGCATATTGACTTCTAATTTTATTTTTATAAATAATTTTTTATTTATTTTATTTTTATCTATTTGGTTGTATTTAATTAATTTTTATGTAATTATCTTTAAGAGTAAATATAAAAAATTAGAGAAAAATAAAAAAATAATATAAAATTAGAAAAAGGAATTTTCACTCGTGAATTTTTTCCAAAAAAAAAGATATTTTCAATGAAATTTGGACTTTTATCCACAAAAATTTTTATCAAAAAAAGTAATTCCAACCAAAATTATCAACTAATTTTCTAAAATTTAATAATATATAAATAAACTATTACGAATGAATTTTTTTAGTATTATCAATGGAATTTCCCATCGTAAATAGTCAGACCATTATCAACAATATTTTTCATTTTCAATGAAAGGTATAACCCACATAAGTATTTTTGATTAAATATTTTATTGGAATTTTATCAATAAAGTTATTTCCGACAGGGTTTTAACTTTTTCTAGAAAAGATCTGTTAAAAAAAAATCATCTCTTTTATATTAAGCTGTTGACTTTTAACCGAAATTGATTTTAGGTTGTTTGGCTTCTGATTGAAAACTTTTATTGGCTGACCATTGCCTCTCAGGGAACCAAAATCCCAATAAGCCTATCTTTTTATTTTCCCTTTATCTTAGTTAATTATCATATTTTTCTAAGATAAATTAACCTAAAAACTTACTTTTTTTTTATAATTATCTCATTATAATTTAAAGTGAAAAATTGTACCAAATGATTACCAGATAGGCTATTGTTTGAGACATCAATTCCTTTCAAAGAAGAAATGTTGAAGATGGAAGGTGGAATCACGCCATTTAGATGCATATCTACAGCTGAAAAAAGCTCCAATGTAATAAGATTTTCAATCTCTCTTGGAATTTCACCTGCCAGTATTATGATAAAATGGTAAAAACAGGAGATTAGTATCATATAAAGCTGTCGGTTTTTATAATATTACAATAATATCAAAATTATATTTATGTGTTCAGAATATTCCTAATAGATATGAGATTGAGATTAAGAAACTAAACGTAGAACTTTACCTTTTAAATTATTAGCACCTACATACATCTCCTTGAGTTTGGTTGAATTTCCGATACTCCTGGGAATAAACCCACTGAACTGATTATAAGATAATGATAAAATTTGAAGATTTCTGCAGTCACCTATTTTGGAAGGAATATGACCAGAAATTTCATTGTTGTGTATAGCAAATTTCTCCAGTTTGACAAGATGGTAACACATATTATGTGGAATGCTGCCAGATAGATTATTGTTATAGAGAAAAATTTCCTTCAAAGAAGAAATATTAAAGATGGAAGCTGGGATTGAACCAACAATTAGCCTCATGTCTGCAACCGCAAATTCCTCCAAGCTCAGAAGATTTCCAATTTCCCAAGGGATTTCACCTGTCACCATAATGAAAACCAAAGACATAATTTGTTCAGACCAAAGAAAAGTTAAGAAGGCAAAAGGAAAAAAAAAAAAAAAACAAAGTTACCTTCTAAATTATTTCCACCTATGCCTACTATTTTGAGCCTTGTTAAATTGCCAATACTCCTAGGGATGATGCCATTGAATCTATTGAGGTACAATGTTAAATTTTGAAGGTTGCTGCATTCATCTATACTCGATGGAATTTGACCAGAAAACTCATTCAAATGCAAGTACAGTGCCTCAAGTTTGGGCAGATGGCAACATATAACTTGGGGCAAACTACCAGATAGACCGTTAGATGAAAGAGAGATCATCTGTAGGGAGGAAATGTTGTAAATGGTTGAAGGTAAATGGCTATGGAAATTGTTGTCGTTCAAATTGAGAGACACTAGGAAGGAGAGATTTCCTACATAAAAAAGAAGGAAATGCATTTGCATCATTATTTAAAACTTAAAGTTGCATTTGGTGGGAAACAAAGTTGAGCTGATACGACGAAGAAGAAGAAGAAGCAAGGGACAAACGTTTGCTTCCATTAGCTACAAAGAAGAATCAGAAATGGAAAGAGCCATCCTACAAGGGAACAATAAAAGCATTGATGGGAGAATGGTCCATGTGAAAAAGGCAAGCTATTTACGGGTGGGGTGACAGGTTTGCAAACCTGGTGGCAGATGGGAGTATAAGGCAAGCCGAAGAAACTAGAAACAATAGGAGGTCATCCTGGAAAAAAAAAAATCCTTGACCTAAGATCCTATAAGGAAGTGCTTGTGGGAACACAATGTCAGTAGCATATTGACTTCTAATTTTATTTTTATAAATAATTTTTTATTTATTTTATTTTTATCTATTTGGTTGTATTTAATTAATTTTTATGTAATTATCTTTAAAAATAACTGTAAAAAGTTAGAGAAAGATGACGAAAATAATACAAAATTAGAAAAAAGCATTTTTACTTATGGAATTTTTTCAAGAAAAGGATATTTTCAATGAAATTTGAACTTTTATCCACGAAAATTTTTATCAAAAAAAGTAATTCCAATTAAAATTATTGACTAATTTTATGAAATTTAATATATATAAATAAAAATAAATTTTTTTAATATTATCAATAAAATTTTTGATCTCTCTTGAAATTTCACCTACCAGCATTATGATAAAAAGGTAAAAACAAGAGATTAGTATCATATAAAGCTATCTATTTTTATAATATTATAATAATATCAAAATTATATTTATGTATTCAGAATATTCTTAGTAGATATGAGATTATGAGATTGAGATTAAGAAGTGAAACGTAACTTTACCTGTTAAATCATTAACACCTAAATGTATCTTCTTGAGTTTGGTTGAATTTCCGATACTCCTTGGGATGAATCCACTGAACTGATTATAAGCTAATGATAAATATTCAAGATTTCTACAATCATCTATTTTGGAAGGGATATGACCAGAAATTTTGTTGCGGGATATATTAAAGGTCTCAAGTTTGACAAGATGGTAACACATATTATCTGGAATGCTGCCAGATAGACTGTTGTTACGGAGATAAATTACTTTCAAAGAAGAAATATTAAAGATGGAAGCTGGGATTGGACCAACAATTAGCCTCATGTCTCCTACTAGAAATTCCTCCAAGCTCAGAAGATTTCCAATTTCCCAAGGGATTTCACCTGTCACCGTAATGAAAGCCAAAGTCATACTTTGTTCAGACCGAAGAAAAGTTAAAAAGGCACAAGAAAAAAAAAAAACTTACCTTCCAAATTATTTCCACTTATGTCTACTATTTTGAGCCTTGTTAAATTGCCAATACTCCTAGGGATGATGCCACTGAATCTATTGAGGTACAATGTTAAATTTTGAAGATTGCTGCATTCATATATTCTCGATGGAATTTGACCGGAAAACTCATTCAAGTGCAAGTACAGTGCTTCAAGTTTGGGCAGATGGCGACATATACCTTGGGGCAAACTACCAGATAGACCATTAGATGCAAGAGAGATCATCTGTAGGGAGGAAATGTTGTAAATGGTTGAAGGTAAATGGCCATGGAAATTGTTGTCGGCCAAATTAAGAGACACTAGGAAGGAGAGATTTCCCAGTTGTGGAGGGACAGTTCCTGTAAGATCCATGTTGGGAAGGCTCAGAGCTATGACTCTGCTATGCTTAGCAGAGCAAGAGACACCAAACCAGTCGCAAACAGAGTGGGTGATGGTCCAGTTGTTGGCTAAGATGTTGTGAGGATCAACGATGTGGTGTTTAAATTCGAGGAGGGCATGCTGGTCAGTGGTGAGGTTCCTCACAGCAATCATGGCGTAGCTAACCATGAAACAGCAGTGAATGAACAAAGCTGAAGAGAGAAAATGTAATTTCCTCAGGTCCATGGATGTGGGAAGGACGAAAAAACAGAATTGATGGAAATTGCAGGATGGTTAAGGAAGTTTGCTTAAAGCATTGCTTCAATAGGATTCAAGGACCAACTCGTCGACAAGACAAAGACTCTGAGAGGAGACCATAAAGCATTGCGTAGGTAGAATTCCACACACACGACAAAGACTCTTGACCCCTTTGTCTTGGTCTTCCACAATAAATGAACAGCAGTCGCGCAATATGTCAAGCTTTTCAGTCTATGATATGATTGATGATGACAAGACACAGCAACCCCATGTTGCAAGCAAGTCTTTCTGCAATTGATGACAACAAGACGCGGGAATGGGTAACTTGACTTTTTGCAATCGAATCACCTTGCTTCATCAGAGGGTGTGTTCCCATTAAAATTTTAAGTCAGAAAGCAAGAGACCTAAATGTTCCAACTACAAAACCAATCCAGTCTTTGCCTTCCCTCAACAGAATCCTCATGTAATAATATTGGTTCTTTTTGCATCAATTTGCTTGGTTCTAATTTGCTGCATAATATTATTCTTTTATTTTTATCAAAATTTTGGACACACTTGATGCGTGGGTGAATTGAGAGAAAAAAATATAATAATTTTAGAGGATTAAAATGATTGATAAATAAAAAAAATACTATTGGGATAAGAATTTTAAAAAATTTCTTAACCTAAAATCCTATAAGGAAGTGCTAGTAGGAACACAATATCGAAAGCATAATAAGAGAAAACTTGCAGAAGCGGAGCTAGTCAATTTTTATTAGAGGGTCAAAGGTTAAGAAGAATAAAAATTAAAAATTTTTAAAATTAATATATTGAACTTAACCATTAATAATCAAAAGGTTTATAACAAATAATAATTTTATATAACAAGTAAATAAAAAAATAAAAAAAAACTTATAATAGTACTCTATGAAAGTTTTGTTCAACGATGGTAATATCATTTTTATTATAAACAAATAAATTATTTATAAAAAATTTATCATCCATTTTATTTTAAAATCTTATTTTTCTTAATATAAACGACTAAAAAATTAATATAGTCAACATCTAATATTTTTATTTTATTATATTTATGTTTATAATATTAAATATTAAACTATAATGCATAAAATATAAATAATTAAATACGATATACAAAATTAATAATTTCTTCTTATACTCAATATAATTTCTTTTCAATTAAATATAAAACGTAAAGTACATTAAAAACATATACTTAAGATAATTTTTTCTTATATAATTAGGATTAATGAAAAATAATATATTAGTGAAATTTTAAACAACAACCAATAATGCAACACTAAAATTTATATTTGAGAATTACATATACAATAAATTTTTAATTTTTATAAATTAAAATTATTAAAAATAAAATCTATATAACAAAAAAAAAAGCTATAACAAGTAGTAGATGTAACCTATATAACAAAAAAAAAAGAATATAGTTGATGATTCGTAGAAATTTAAAAAAAATTACAGAAACTTAAAATATATAAACACATAGAATATAATTAAAATAAATAAAATAATAATAATAATAATATAAATAAAAAAATTAAATAAAAACTTCACCTCTTTATAATTTCACAATATAAGGATAAAAAAAAGAGAAAAAGATAAATGGAGAAACTGAAAAAATTAAAAAAAGTTAAAAATTTTAGTAAAATTGAATGAGACTTGTAAAGTCATTTTACTATTTTTTAATTATATTAATTATTTAATAAAAACTTATTTTAAAAAATTATTAAAAAATATATAATATAAAAAAAATTTCATTTTTTTTGGGGGGTGGGGTTGTGGGCAAAGGGACGCTCCACCCCTGCCCGCAGGTGAAAGGGCACAGCTTAATCACTGAAAATCATGTGGGTCTTGATACGGGTCGTGGTGTGAGTTGTACATAGAGACGCATTGTAATAGGATTTGTATTTGAATATTCGATTCATTGATCGATGTATGATTTTTTTATTTAAAAAAAAAATTTAAATTCCTCTTTTACAAAAAAAAAAAAAATTTAAGGATCAAGAGAAGTGTTAAGTTTGGCATTTCATTGTGGCTTATGCTTAATGTTTGAACAGAGCTCGTAATATATTTCTTTTTTGGTTTCTTATATAATTAGAATTCATGAATATTTTTGTAAATTATTATAATTTTATTTATTTTATTTTTATCTATTTAGTTCTATTTTAATTTGTATGTAATTATCTTTAAAAGTAAATATAAAAGTTAGAGAAAAATAACAAAAATAATAAGAAAATAAAAAAGATATTTTTACTTACCTTTTACAATCATCATCTCAATATAATTTAATTAAACTCCTTGCCAAAAACGTGAAAATTTGTACTGGAACATTACCTGATAGACTATTGTTTGAGACATCAATTACTTTCAAAGAATAAATGCTGAAGATGAAGGTGGAATCAGACGCAAATCTACTGAAAAAAATAAGTCCAATGTAATAAGATTTTCAATATCTCCTTGAATTTCATCTGCAAGTACTAAAAACACAAAATTAAAATCATATAAAACTAATCCGTTTTTCTTGATATTGTAATAGTATATTAAGATTAAATTTATGTACTCGGAATATCTTTAAGTTAACAAATATGAGATTGAGATTAAAATTTCAAACATAGAACCTTATTTGTTAAATCATTAACACCTACATATATCATCTTCAATTTGATTGAATTTCTAATACAATGAACCCACTAAACTGATTATAAGATAATGATAAATATTGAAGATTTCTACAGTCGTCTATGTTGAAGTGAATATGCTTAGAAATTTCGTTATAAGATATATCGAACCTCAAGTTTGACTAGATGGTCTGGAATAATAGACCATTGTTATAGAGATAAATTGCTTTCAAAGAAGAAGGATGGGATTGGACCAACCATTAGCCTCATGTCTCCTATCTCAAAATCCTCCAAACTCACAAGGTTTCCAATTTCCCAAGGACTTCACCTGTCACCCTAATGAAAACCAAAATTTCAGACAAAAGAAAGTTAAAAGGGAAAAAAGCCTTACCTTCCAAACTATTTCCACCCATGTCTAGCCTTTTGAGCCTTGTTAAATTGCCAATACTGCTAAGGATATGCCACTAAATCTATTGAAATACAATGTTAAATTTTGAAGATTGCTGTATTCATCTACACTCAATGAATTTGACCGGAAAACTTATTCAAGTGCAAGTGCAGTGCGTCAAGTTTGGGCAGAAGGCGACATATATCTTGGGGCATGCACAAATGCTCGTGAGGAAAAAAAGTCGAGACATGCTCGTGAGGGAAAGAAGGTGGAGTTGTCTTGTCGATTTCAAGAATAAATTTCGTTAGCTCTTTGGGAACGTATAAGGTAGTATATGCGGATCTTCAAGAAGATTCAAGGTGAATTAATAGTGGATTCAGTATCAATCTGTTGGTAAGAAATCATATTTTTTCAAAGTTTTTGATGATAAATTTGGAAAAACTTTTGAATTTTGAATTTATTTGATTATTTTAATTTAAGTATTAGATTTATTCAATTGAGTATGATAAACAGCTTTAATAAATATTTAATTTTCAAGAAAATATCGAATTTCAATACATTTAAAGTCTATGAAATCGAGGTAGGAATATAGGTTTGCACAGAACACAAAATGAAAAGTTTGGTAATCATGTACTGAAATCGAAGTAATGACAGCATCAACAACTTCTTCTGCATGCTATCTCCACCGATATCTTAGTCCGTACTTGGCCTCACCTTTCACTGCAGTTTCAAGTCGATTAGAAAATTAAGTAAACTGGAAGTGGCTCATCATGGCTTAAAGCATTGCGTGAATAGGATTCAAGGACCAACTCGTCCACAAGACCAAGACTCTGAGTGGAGACCATAAAGCATTGCTTAGGTGGAATTCCACGCACACAGGCGAACCCCTTGCCACGACCAAGACCCATTTTGTCTTGGTCTTCCACAATAAATGAACACCAGCCGCGCAATATGTCAAGCTTTTCAGACTATGATATGATAGATGGAACCCCATGTTGCAAGGACGTCTTTCTCCAATTGATGACAAGACACGGCAAACCCATGTTGCAAGCAAGTCTTTCTCCAATTGATGAAAAGACACAGGAATGGGAAACTTGCCCTGTTGCAATCGAATCGCCTTGCTTCATCAAAGCTTATGTTTCCATCAAAATTTTAAGTCAGCAAAAGCAAGAGACCTATATGTTCCAATTATAAAGCCAATCTAGTCTTTGCCTTCCCTCAACAGAATCCTCATGTCATAATATTGCCTCTTTTTGTATCAATTTGCTTGGTTCTAATTTGCTTCATAATATTATTCTTTTATTTCTATCAGAATTCTGAACACATTCGGTACGTTGATGAATAGAGAAAAAGAAATGTAACAATTTTAGAAGATTAAAATAATTGATGAATAAAAAAAATACTACTTGGTTTGTGCCTGATGTTTGAACAAAGCTAGTAATATATTCCTTTTCTGTTTTCTTATATAATTAGAATTCATAAGATTTTTGTAAATTATGATATTTTAACAATAAAAATTTATAATTTTATTTATTTTATTTTTATCTATTTGGTTGTATTTTAATTTTTATGTAATTATCTTTAAAAGTAAATATAAAAGTTAGAGAAAAATAACAAAAATAGTAAGAAAATAAAAAAGATAGTTGTCCTTACGAAATATTTTTGTCAGAAATGGATATTTTCAAATGAAATTTGAAATTTTACTGACAAAAATTTTTGTTCAAAAAATATAATTTTAGTAAAAATTACCAATTAGAATTTTATGAAATTTAATCATATAAAAAATATTATTGATAATATTTTCAAATATCATAAAAGAATTTTTGTTGATAATGATTAGGACATAATTATCAACGATATTTTTGATTTCGGCTTTTCACTTTTTAAAATTTTAAGAAAATAAAATCATCTCTTTTATATTAAGTTATTGACTTTTAATTGAAAATTGATTTAAGTCTAGATTTTAGGAGGTTGGCTTTTGATTGACAACTTTTATTCGCTGACCCTTGCGTCTACAGCAAATAATATATGAGAAGGGAACCAAAATCCCAATAAGCCTTAATTTCTTTTTATTTTCCCTTTATTTTATTTAATTATTATATTTTTTAAAGATAAATTAACCTAAAGACTTACCTTTAATTAAACTCCTTGCCAAAAGGTGAAAAACTGTACTGGGACATTACCTGAAAGACTACTGTTTCATACATCAATTACTTTCAAAGAATAAATGTTGAAGATGAAAGGTGGAATCAGCCCATTTAAACACAAATCTACTGCCGAAAATAACTTCAATGTAATCTGATTTTCAATCTCTGATGGAATTTCACTTACAAGAATTAAAAACACAAAATTAGAATTGTTAATCTCTTTTTTCTTGATAGTGTAATAGTATATTGAGATTAAATTTATGTATTCAGGATATCTCTAACTTAACAAATATGAGATTGAGACTAAATTTTCAAACCTAGAACCTTATTTTTTAAATCATCAACACCTACATATATGGTCTTGAGTTTGGCTGAATTTCCAATACAATGAATCCACTGAATTGATTATAAGATAATGATAAATATTGAAGTTTCTACAGTCACCTATGTTGAAGTGAACATGGCTAGAAGTGAATCAGGAAACTCAAAACACACCCATCAAAACAAACAAAAGATTTTGTCTTTTCCCCCTTTTAGGCTGGAAAACCAACCAAATTGTCAAGGCCCAATTTTTTGTAACAAAAAAATGTCAATGTAATTATACCTAGCAGCAAAAAACATTTTCATTTTGTCCTTCAGCTTGGTAGAGTCAATCAGTAGAGTAGACTGATTCACAAAGTGCAATTAATGAATCAACAAGAAACATGAAGAGGCAATACCATACACAAGAAATTAGAAAAGCACAAAGTCTGATTTTGGTGACTGTCCAATCTGAATCCGTGTTTGAATGAAACTTTTAAACCCTGCATTGCCTTTGATATCAAAAAAGATTCAAGAAATTATCAAGTTCCAGCAGAGTGTTCCTTCATCGAAATTTAGCCTGTCTTGTTCAGAATCAGCATCAGAAGCAACAGAAGTACAACTTTGACTAGCTGAGCGAGGAAAACCTTGTGATAATGGAAATGCCATATTTTCTTCGATCGGACTGTTAGGCACCTTGTTTGTCACTGAATCTTGGAATGGCTACTGCTTTTCAGTCTTTCTCTCTTCACAGACAGGTTGATATGTCCAAATTCCCTTTTTTTCTATTCCAGGCTTCGAAGCCCTTCTGGACAGCTTTTTCCAAAATAATCTAACTTTTGATGAAGTTCCATCAAGCCTACTTCCCTTATCAATTGGCTCAGCACTGAAACCTAATGAGGGTTTCATAAATGAAGGATATCCAGCATTTAAAGATGCCGGGTAAGCATGGAAATCTACATTCAACATGTTGAACCACTTCAGCTTGTCTTTGTCCTCACATGAAGCAAGACGAAGAGCTTTGCACCATGACTCCTTCTCCCAGGAAGTCTCCAGAAAAAGGTAAACGATTTTACTTCCATTGTATATTAGTGAAGTCTTGCTTTCCATTTTTATTGGAAATTTCTTGACCCTGTCAAACCATTAATAAAAAGCAAACGAATGAAGCAAAAGTAAAATACTTTGAAAGTGCACAACTAAAACGACAGAATTAAGTGATATCAGAATAGAATTGTGTGATAAGAAGATGGCAAACTAAGTGTGGCACCATATTCTTCAGTGAATGAGGAAATTATCACCAATGGCATTGTTAGACATGACATGAATTTTCACAGGGTAACTCAGAAAGAGAGAAGAATTCCTTGTGAAACCTAAAGCAAAATGATGGGATGGGATGGGATGGGATGGATAGCCTTGACATTCAAGCAGGAATTGTTGTTGTAAATACTAAGTAAATGTGCATTTTTCAAGCAGCAAAAATTGGCAGTGTCATTTTCTCGAGGGCAAGTTAGTAGCGGAAACAGCCTAAATTACGCAGCCCTTGAGGGGAATAGTAGTGCGGGAAGCATCCGAATGTGTCAAAATCAGGCTGTTGCCCTCGATTTTGCCATGTTTTCGAGCAGGAGAAACCTCCAACAGCAATTCCTTCTTTCTCTTGGGCTCTCTGGGTGGAACTTTTTCTGGTCCAAAACCCAAACAATCCCCTAAACACATGAAAAAGGACTGAATGAAATGGAGGTTAAAAATCTCAGTAAACACAGAGGGGACATACCTGCTTGCTGTAAGCGAAATCGAGGGGCTGTTGGGTTTGCAGTTTGGGATGCTAGGTCGCATCAGATTCTTTCTTGATCTACCGATTCAACCGATTTAACACAAACAACGCTCCAAGGGCTTCCACACTGACAATTGCTAACACCCCAACAACCAACCCAACAATGAACACGCTCAACATCCTTGTTTCATTCGATCCAAGTTCAAATCACCTAAAGTTTATATCATGACTTGTTCAAATTCAATTATTTTTTGGTTCGACTAAATTATTTTTTTAGTTAGTTCGGATGAGTCAAGTTTGATTTCGAGCTAATTTGAACAAGATTTTTGGTACAATCAAATTTTATCACCTCTATCTATTGGTAGTATGGTGCATCTTCTGTGCTAATGTATAGGATAATCTTCCTCTTTATATGTATACTCATAGCAATAAATCATAATGAAACATTTGTAAACTCCTAATTTCGTTTTGTGAAATTTAAAATTTTCATGACTAATATATATTTGGCTTAAATTCACTTATACAAACAAAAAGTAGACATAATAATCTTTCTAAATATAAATAAGTAATGCTATATTTCTCAAAAATTATTTCTCTCTAAGGGATTTTGTCTTTCCATGTACAAACATAAAATATCTCTCTCAGACTCTCACCCAAGTTTCATGCTATGACAATTAGAAGACAGCACCACTACTTATTCTATTAAATCAGCTCAAACTATATAAACAAATGTATACCTTACTTTATTGATCCTCCTCAATGTTCTTCAGAAACATTGTTTTAATATTTTTGAGCATGGAAACAACATCCTTCATATCTTTCCTGTCTTCAGGTAATTCAGTCGAACAATCCAAAGCTAACCTCATAATAGATGATATACAATTTGCTTTAACAACAAAGAATTTATCCTTTGTATGGATCAAACTCGAATCTGCTACACCAATTATTCCATCAGAGAATGACCTTTCCACCCAATGCTTCATACTCATTTCTTCAGTAAAAATTTCATCTGTGGGTTTTTTTCTTGTGAACACCTCCATTAATAAAATACCATAACTATAAACATCACTTTTTATAGAAAGAATTCCCACCGATCCGTATTCTGTATTTCAAACAAAATTAAATAATTAGAAAGGTTATATACCTTTACATCATCAATGTAATTTATAACATGTTAGAATAGGTAATTAAAACATCACCTGGTGCCATATAGCCAATAGTGGCAAGCGTAATTGTTTGTTTCATGGAATCTTCTTCTCCCAATAGTTTGGCAATACCAAAATCTCCCACATGTGCAACCATGTCCTGATCTAGTAAGACATTACCTGGTTTTAAATCACAATGGATTACAGGCATTGGATGTCCCAAATGGAGGTATTCCAGTGCTGATGCTACATCGATCATTATATTGATTCTTTGAAAGATATCTAGGAAATGATTATGAGAATATAACCATTTCTCAAGGCTCCCATTAGGCATATATTCAAGAACTAAGGCTTTGAAGTCAATATTAGAGCAACTAGTAATGACCTTGACAAGATTCCGATGAAGGATATTGCGCATGACTTCACATTCATTATCAAAACTCCTAAATGCTCCATCTATTTCTAATTTGAAAACTTTTATTGCAACATTTGTCCCATCTGAAAGTACTCCTTTATATACAGAGCCAAAACTTCCCGAACCAAGCAAGTTGTTTTCATTAAAGCCATTAGTCCCTTGCGAGAGTTGATTATATGAAACTCTTCTCCATGTTTCTAAAGGAATCAAATCTTCCCCAATTTCTGATTTTGTGCTCCTCTTTTTCCATTTTTTGTAGACAATAATGCAGGCTACAATTGTTATTACTGAAGCAATTGTTGGTAAAACATATTTCAACACATGCACAAGGGCCATCTTGGATTGTCGATGGATGGTATTTTTGCAAGGGGGGACTTGTAGTCTAGGTGAACCACAAAGTGCATAATTTTTCATGAATGATTCAACTGTGAAGTTGGCAAAGGGCCCTTCACTGGGGATTTCTCCTTCCAATTTATTGAAAGACACATTGAAATACTTGAGATCAAGAAGTTTTTCCAAAGACTTGGGAATGACTCCAGAAAGATTGTTGTTTGATAAATCCAAGACTTTCAAACTTATCAAGTCGCCCAATGATTCAGGAATAGCACCTTGTAATCTATTACTAGAAAGTGCTAGAAGTTGAAGATCACTGAGACTCCCAATTGTGACTGGAATATCACTTGATAACAAATTCTTTGACAAATCCAAATTTGTTAGTACCTTCAAATTTTCGATGTCAAGTGGAAGTGGACCAATAAGATAGTTTGACGACAAGTCTACAATTAAGATATCTCTGAGGCTCCAAAAAGATGAAGGTATTGTCGAATGCAATTGGTTAGAGGACAAGTTCAGATATCTCAAAGAAGTCAAATCACCCAAACATGTCGGTAAAGGTCCATCAAGCTCATTAGCACCTAATGATAACAAGTCCAATCTCCTTAAACCACAAAGATCATGTGGAAGGGACCCTTGTAATCTATTTCCATCAAGATTCAAAGCTTGAAGATTTCTTAGCCTTCCTATTGTCATTGGAATAGATCCACTCAACTCATTGAAGGCAAGTTCTAAAAGTATAATGTTGCTTAAGCTGCCAATTTCCGTGGGAATCTTGCCTTTGATTTTGCAATCATTGACAAGTAAATATTGGAGTGAAGTAGAGAGATTTGAGATAGAATTTGGAAGAAAGGCATTCAATGGGTTGAATGATAGCCCTAAAACTCTTAAATGCCGACAATTTGCCAAGGAAGAGAGAAAGCTCCACTCACCATTTGCAGTTTGTGTGGTCAAATTGTTGGACCAAAGGCGCAACTCCTCAAGGAACCTTAAATTGCCAAGTGTGTTTGGAATAAGGCCATGGAACGAGTTGATCTCTAATTCTAGGATAGTGAGCTTAGAAGCATTGCAGATGGAGTCTGGGATGTTTCCGCTGAGATTGTTTCCCCATACAATGAGTGTCTCAAGATTTGAAACAGAGATCATGTCTGGCAATTTACCTACATAAAAGAAGGAAATGCAATTGCATCATTATTTAAAACTTAAAGTTGCATTTGGTGGGAAACAGAGTTGAGCTGATACGAAGAAGATGAAGAAGAAGAAGAAGAAGCAGGGGAGCACACGTTTGCTTCCATAAGATACAAAGAAGAATAGAAATCGAAAGAGCAATCCTATAAGGGAACAACAAAAGCATTGATGGGTGAAAAAGCCTAGCTATTTATGGTTGGGGTGACTGATTTACAAACCTAATGGCAGACGGAGGTATAACGCAAGCCAAAGAAACTAGAAACAATAGGAGATCATGGAAAAAAAAAAAAATCCTTGACCTAAGATCCTATAAGGAAGTGCTTGTGGGAACACAATGTCAGTAGCATATTGACTTCTAATTTTATTTTTATAAATAATTTTTTATTTATTTATTTTATCTATTTGGTTGTATTTAATTAATTTTTATGTAATTATCTTTAAAAGTAAATGTTAAAAAATTAGAGAAAAATAACAAAAATAATACCAAATTAGATAAAGGCACTTTTACTCATGAAATTTTTTTGAGCAATGGATATTTTCAATGAAATTTGGACTTTGATCCACGAAAATTTTTATCAAAAAAAGTAATTCCAAACAAAATTATTGACTAATTTTATGAAATTTAATAATATATAAATAAAAATTAAATTTTTTAATATTATCAATGGAATTTCCCATCGTAAATAGTCAGACCATTATCAACAATATTTTTCATTTTCAATGAAAGGTATAAACCCACATAAGTATTTTTGAAAAAATATTTTATTAAAATTCTGTCAATAAAGTTATTTCCGACAGGATTTTGATTTTTTCTAGAAAAGATCTGAAAAAAAAAATCATCTCTTTTATATTAAGCTGTTGACTTTTAATTGAAATTGATTTTAAGTTGTTTGGCTTCTGATTGAAAACTTTTATTAGTTGATCATTGCCTCTTAGGGAATCAAAATCCCAATAAGCCTATCTTTTTTTTTTTCCCTTTTATCTTAGTTAATTATCATATTTTCTAAGATAAATTAACCTAAAAGCTTACCTTTTTTTTATAATTATCTCAATATAATTTAAAATGAAAAATTGTACCAAAAGATTACCAGATAGGCTATTGTTTGAGACATCAATTACGTTCAAAGAAGAAATGTTGAAGATGGAAGGAGGAATCACTCCATTTAGATGCATATTTATGGCTGAAAAAAACTCCAATGTAATAAGATTTTCAATCTCTCTTGGAATTTTACCTGCCAGTATTATGATAAAAAGGTAAAAACAGGAGATTAGTATCATATAAAGCTATTGATTTTTATAATATTACAATGATATCAAAATTATATTTATGTATTCAGAATATTCTTAATAGACGTGAGACTGAGATTAAGAAGTGAAACGTAGAACTTTACCTTCTAAATCATTAGCACCTATACGTATTATCTTGAGTTTCGTTGAATTTCCGATACTCCTTGGGATGAACCCACTGAACTGATTATGAGATAATGATAAATATTGAAGATTTCTGCAGTCACCTATTTTGGAAGGAATATGACCAGAAATTTCATTGCGGGATATGTTAAAGGTCTCAAGTTTGACAAGATGGTAACACATATTCTGTGGAATGCTGCCAGATAGACTATTGTTACGAAGATAAATTACTTTCAAAGAAGAAATATTAAAGATGGAAGCTGGGATTGGACCAGCAATTAGCCTCATGTCTCCAACCGCAAGTTCCTCCAAGCTCAGAAGATTTCCAATTTCCCAAGGGATTTCACCTGTCACCATAATGAAAACCAAAGTCATAATTTGTTCAGGCCAAAGAAAAGTTAAAAAAGGCAAAAAAAAAAGAATTACCTTCTAAATTGTTTCCACTCATGTCTACTATTTTGAGCCTTGTTAAATTGCCAATACTCCTAGGGATGATGCCACTGAATCTATTGAGGTACAATGTTAAATTTTGAAGATTGCTGCATTCATCTATACTCGATGGAATTTGACCGGAAAACTCATTCAAGTGCAAGTACAGTGCCTCAAGTTTGGGCAGATGGCGACATATACCTTGCGGCAAACTACCAGATAGACCGTTAGATGCAAGATAGATCTTCTGTAGGGAGGAAATGTTGTAAATGGTTGAAGGTAAATGGCCATAGAAATTGTTGTCGTCCAAATTAAGAGACACTAGGAAGGAGAGATTTCCCAGGTGTGGAGGGACGGTTCCTGTAAGATTCATGTTGGCAAGGCTCAGAGCTACGACTCTGCTATGCTTAGCAGAGCAAGTGACACCAACCCAGTTGCAAACAGAGTGGGTGTTGCTCCAGTTGTTGGCTAAGATTTTGTGAGGATCAAGGATGTGGTGTTTAAATTCGAGGAGTGCATGCTGGTCAGTGGTGAGGTTCCTCACAGCAATCATGGCGTAGCTAACCATGAAACAGCAGTGAATGAACAAAGCTGACGAGAGAAAATGTAATTTCCTCATGTCCATGGATGTGAGAGGGACGGAGAAACAGAATTGATGGAAATTGCAGGATGGTTAAGGAAGTATGCTTAAAGCATTGCTTAAATAGGATTCAAGGACCAACTCGTCCACAAGACTAAGACTCCGAGAGGAGACCACAAAGCATTGCCTAGGTAGAATTCCACGCACACAGGTGAACTCCTTGCCACGACCAAGACTCTTGACCCCTTTTGTCTTGGTCTTCCACAATAAATGAACACCAGTCGCGCAATATGTCAAGCTTTTCAGACTATCATATGATTGATGGAACCCCATGTTGCAAGGAAGTCTTTCTCCAATTGATGTCAAGACACGGTAAACCCATGTTGCAAGCAAGTCTTTCTCCAATTGATGACAAGACACAGGAATGGGAAACTTGCCCTGTTGCAATCGAATCGCCTTGCTTCATCAAAGCTTATGTTCCCATCAAAATTTTAAGTCAGCAAAAGCAAGAGACCTATATGTTCCAATTACAAAGCCAATCTAGTCTTTGCCTTCCCTCAACAGAATCCTCATGCAATAATATTGGTTCTTTTTTATCAATTTGCTTGGTTCTAATTTGCGTCATAATATTATTCTTTTATTTCTATCAGAATTCTAGACACACTTGGCGCCTGGGTGAATAGAGAGAAAAAAAATATAACAATCTTAGAGGATTAAAAGGATTGATGAATAAAAAAAATACTACTGGGATAAGAATTTTAGAACATTTCTTGATCTGAAATCCTATAAGGAAGTGCTAGTAGGAACACAATATCAGTAGCATAATAAGAGGGAACCCGTACGTGAAGGGCGCAGCTTAATCACTGCAAATCATGGTGGTCTTGATACGGGCAGTACTGAGGACGTGAGTTGTATAGATAGAAGCATTGTAATAGGATTTGCATTCGAATATTTGACTTAATGGTTGATATATCATATTTTTACTTAAAAGAACAAGATTCAAATTCTTCTTCTACAAATAAAAAAAAAAATTTAGGGATTGAGAGAAGTGTTAAGTTTGGTTTTTCGTTGTGGCTTATGCCTAATGTTTGAACAAAGCTCGTAATATATTTCTTTTCTGTTTTTTTATATAATTAGAATTTATCAGTATTTTTGTAAATTATTATATTTTATCAATAAAAATTTATAATTTTGTTTATTTTATTTTTATCTATTTGGTTCTATTTTAATTTTTATGTAATTATCTTTAAAACTAAATATAAAAGTTAGAGAAAAATAACAAAAATAGTAAGAAAATAAAAAAGATATTTTTACTTACGAAATTTTTTTTGTCGGAAATGGATATTTTCAAATGAAATTTGAAATTTTACTGGCAAAAATTTTTGTTAAAAAAATATAATTTTAATAAAAATTACCAATTAAAATTTTATGCAATTTAATCATATAAAAAATATTATTGATAAATTTTTGGAATATCATCAATAAATTTTTTGTTGATAATGATTAGGCCATAATTATCAACAGTTTCTTTCATTTGTAAGTTATTTCTAACTGGCTTTTCACTTTTTAAAATTCTCAGAAAAAAAAAAGCCCCCTCTTTTATATTATTGACTTTTAATTGAAAATTGATTTAAGTCTAGATTTTAGGGAGTTGGCTTTTGATTGAAAACTTTTATTCTTTAATCATCGCCTCTACAGCAAATAATAAATGAGAAAGGAACCAAAATCCCGATAAGCCTTAATTTTTTTTTATTTTCTCTTTATTTTAATTAATTATTATATTTTTTAAAGATAATATAACCTAAAAACTTACCTTTTATAATCATCTCAATATAATTTAATTAAACTCCTTGCCAAAAAGGTGAAAAACTGTACTAGGACTCTACCTGATACACTATTGTTTGAGACATCAATTACTTTCAAAGAACAAATGCTGAAGATGGACGGTGGAATCAGACGCAAATCTACTGCCAAAAATAACTCCAATGTAATAAGATTTTCAATCTCTCTTTGAATTTCATCTGCAAATACTAAAAACACAAAATTAAAATCATACAAAATTAATCCCTTTTTCTCAATATTCTAATAGTATATTAAGATTAAATTTATGTACTCAGCATATCTCTAACTTAATAAATATGAGATTGAGATTAAAATTTCAAACATAGAACCTTTTTTGTTAAATCATTAACACTTACATATATCATCTCGAATTTGATTGAATTTCCAAAACAATGAATCCACTAAACTGATTATAAAATAATAATAAATATTGAAGATTTCTACAGTCACCTATGTTGAAGGGAACATGCCAAGAAATTTCGTTATAAGATATATCAAACTTCAAGTTTGACGAGATGGTCTGGAATAAAAGACTCTTATTGTAGAGATAAATTGCTTTCAAAGAAGAAGGATGGAATTGGACCAACCATTAGCCTCATGTCTCCTGTTTCAAAATCTTCCAAACTCAGAAGGTTTCCAATTTTCCAAGGATTTTACCTGTCACCCTAATGAAAACCAAAGTCATAATTTGTTCAGACAAAAGAAAGTTAAAAGGGAAAAAAGCCTTACCTTCCAAACTATTTCCACCCATGTCTAGCCTTTTCAGCCTGGTTAAATTGCCAATATTGCTAGGAATATGCCACTAAATCTATTGAAATACAATGTTAAATCTTGAAGATTGCTGCATTCATCTACACTCAATGAAATTTGACCGGAAAACTTATTCAAGCGCAAGTGCAGTGCCTCAAGCTTGGGCAGAAGGCGACATATATCTTGGGGCATGCACAAATGCTATTGAGGGAAAAAGGTCGGCACATGCTCATGAGGGAAAGAAGGTGGAGCTGTCTTGTCGATTTCAAGAATAAATTTCGTTAGCTCTTTGGGAAGGTATATGCGGATCTGTAAGAAGATTGAAGGTGAATTAATAGTGGTGAGGAATCATATGTTTTCGAAGATTCTGAAGACAAATTTGGAAAAGCTTTTGGATTTTGAATTTATTTGGTTATTTTAATTTAAGTATATAGACTTATTCAGTTGAGTATGATAAACAGTTTTAATGAATATTTAATTTTCATGAAAATATCGAATTTCAATATATTATAAAGTCTATGAAATCGGGTTTGAAGTAGGAATAGAGGTTTGCATAGAACACAAAATTAAAAGTTTGGTAATCATGTACTGAAATTGAAGTAATGACAGCATCAACAACTTCTTCTACATGCTATCTCCACCGATTTCTTCGTCCGTACTTGGCCTCACCTTTCCCTGCAGTTTCAAGTCGATTAGAAAATTAAGTAAACTGGAAGTGGCTCATCATGGCTTAAAGCATTGCTTGAATAGGATTCAAGGACCGACTCGTCCACAAGACCAAGACTCTGAGAGGAGACCATAAAGCATTGCTTAGGTAGAATTCCACGCACACAAGCGAACTCCTTGCCACGACCAAGACCCCTTTTGCCATGGTCTTCAACAATAAATGAACACCAGCCGCGCAATATGTCTAGCTTTTCAGACTATGATATGATTGATGGAACCCCATGTCGCAAGGAAGTCTTTCTCCAATTGATGACAAGACACGGCAAACCCGTGTTGCAAGCAAGTCTTTCTCCAAATTGATGACAAGACACAGGAATGGGAAACTTGCTTTGTTGCAATCGAATCGCCTTGCTTCAGCAAAGCTTATGTTCCCATCAAAATTTTAAGTCAGCAAAAGCAAGAGACCTACATGTTCCAATTACAAAGCCAATCTAGTCTTTGCCTTCCCTCAACAGAATCCTCATGTAATAAATATTGGCTCTTTTTGTATTAATTTACTTGGTTCTAATTTGCTTTATAATATTTTTCTTTTATTTCTGTCAGAATTCTGAACACACTTGGTGCGTGGATGAATAGAGAGAAAAAAAATATAATAAATTTAAAGGATTAAAATGATTGATGAATAAAAAAAATACCACTTGGTTTATGCCTTATGTTTGAACAAAGCTAGTAATATATATATTTTTTCTTATATAATTAGAATTCATAAGTATTTTTGTAAATTATGATATTTTAATAATAAAAATTTATAATTTTACTTATTTTATTTTTATCTATTTGGTTGTATTTTAATTTTTATATAATTATCTTTAAAAGTAAATATAAAAGTTAGAGAAAATAACAAAAAAAGCAAGAAAATAAAAAGATATTTTTACTTAGGAAATTTTTTTATCAGAAATAGATATTTTCCAATAAAATTTAGAATTTTACCAATGAAATTTTTAAAAAATATATAATTTTAATGAAAGTTACTAATTAAAATTTTATGAAATTTAATCATATAAAAAACATTATTGATAAATTTTTCGAATATCATCAATAAATTTTTTGTTGATACTGATTAAGCTATAATTATCAACGGTATTTTTCATTTCGGACGTACGTTATTTCTAACGGGGGTCTCACTTTTTAAAATTCTCAGAATAAAAAGTCATCTCTTTTATATTAAGTTATTGGCTTTTAATTGAAAGTTGATTTAAGTCTAGATTTTAGGAGGTGGGCTTTTGATTGAAAACTTTTATTCGCTGACCCTTGCCTCTACAGCAAATAATATATGAGAAGGGAACCAAAATCCTGATAAGCCTTAATTTCTTTATATTTTTTCATTATTTTAGTTAATTATTATATTTTTTAAAAATAAATTAACCTAAAAACTTTCCTTTTATAATCATCATCTCAATATAAAATTAAACTCCTTGCCAAAAACGTGAAAAACTATACTGGAACTTTACCTGATAGACTATTGTTTGGGACATCAATTACTTTCAAAGAATAAATGTTGAAGATGGAAGGTAGAATCAACCCATTTAGGCTCAAATCTATTATCAAAAATAACTTCAATATGATAAGAATTTCAATTTGTCTTGAAATTTTATCTGTAAGTATTAAAAATTCAAAATTAGAAACTAATTTGTTTTTCTTGATATTGTAATAATATATTGATATTAAACTAATTTTCATGAAAATATCGAATTTCAATATATTATAAAGTCTATGAAATCAGGTTTGAAGTAGGAATAGAGGTTTGCATAAAACACAAAATTAAAAGTTTGGCAATCATGTACTGAAATTGAAGTAATGACAGCATCAACAACTTCTTCTGCATGCCGTCTCCACCGATATCTTAGTCCGTACTTGGCCTCACCTTTCACTGCAGTTTCAAGTCGATTAGAGAATTAAGTAAACTGGAAGTGGCGGCTCATCATGGCCTTCCTCAAACACAACATGATCAGCTACAACATGCCTCTATGAATGAGGCTAGTGACTCTGGCACTATCGAATCTTCTATGTACAACAAAATTTCCCTATAAAGATAACCTGTTACATGGCATCAAATTTTAACTCATCAACGAGTTTCATGATGTGAGCATTATGAGTAACCTTTTAACAAAATTTTGTTATTGCATGCAACTTTAGTTGATTACCTTATCCCAAAATATACAAGTTAACAGAAAGTGAAAAAAAGTATAACGTATTTTCTGGTTTCACAAAATTGTAATAATGGTTTCACAAAGTTAAATTAACAATGTCTCTAATTTTCTGCTTAATATATTATTAATATAAAAAATGTATATTATATGCATATTATGCGATGGACATTCAATATTTATTTAAAACGATACAATATATTAATATATATCATTTTTTATTAATATCATAACGTATCATACAATATGTATTACACATCGTATAACATTAATAACTATGTAAATTATAATAGGCCAACATATTGACAGTATTGTAATGTATTGTATTATACATATTGCATATATTGATAAATCTGCTTTTGACTATGATAATAATATCAAAAGCATTTTGGTTGTAGTCTTTTAATCAGAATTATTTTTTATAAGCTCATGTAGGATTATGTCTCCAAATTAAACCACAATTAACCTTAAATGGTAATTAAACACGTACTTTTATTTCTTCCTGTTTTGTTTTACTGGATTCCATTTTGTTATCGAGATAATTTTGTGATACTAGAGTACTAGTTAGTATATATCTACAATTTTCTTTAATATTCACCAAAGAAAATTTATTTCCAATTGAAAATTAATTACATCTGACTCATGACTCTTTAATTGATCAAATTCCTCTAAGTTTTGCTTCCTTTTGGAAAAAAATTATATAAAAACTCTAAACTAATTATATGGCAGCTGAACGAATTATATGGTACCTGAAACTCTCAAATAGAGATTGAGTTATATCCTAAAATCAATTACGTATTATAATCTTAGACAAATACCTATATTTAAAATTTGGCACTATAAATACAATATTCACCCTACTATTCCTATTCACTTAGCTTTCAGATCCATTTAGCTTTCTTCAAAAGAGAAAACAATGGAGTTCTTCAAATCTTTCTTTGCTGTTATTATTATTTCATTTTTCTTATTTCGTGTTAATGCTACCAATGTCACCCATGATGGTAGATCCCTCATAATTGATGGAGTACATAGAGTTTTAATATCTGGTTCAATTCATTACCCAAGAAGCACAGCACAGGTAATATATTATTACATGTTAATAATAATAATCGAATTATTCTGTTTATAAATTTATTTATTGATATAAATATATTTAGATCATGATTTTCTTTTATTTTGCTAGATGTGGCCCGATCTTATTAGAAAGGCCAAAGAAGGTGGATTGGATACAATTGAAACCTACGTATTTTGGAATGCTCACGAACCAATTCGTCGTCAATATGATTTCAGTGGGAATCTTGATCTCATTCGGTTTATTAAAACTATTCAAGATGAAGGATTATATGCAGTACTTCGAATTGGACCTTATGTTTGTGCTGAGTGGAATTATGGGTAAATTAATTAATTGTGTTGTGTATTTTATAATTTTGATATTTTTGTAGTACTAATTTTCATAACTTAATTTTTATTTTATTAGGGGCTTTCCTGTATGGTTGCACAATTTGCCTGGAGTTTCTTTCCGAACTAAAAACGATGTGTTCATGGTATAACGATTTTTCTTCTTAATAATTATTTATTTATTTTTTAAATTAATTATTCTTTATATATGTAACATAATTTTCCTTTTTTAATTTTTTAGAACGAGATGCAAAATTTCACTACTTTGATAGTTGATATGATCAAAAACGAGAATCTATTTGCATCGCAAGGAGGTCCAATCATTCTTGCTCAGGTATATATACATACACATACATTAATGATTCATTAATATTACTATTATTATTATTATTATTATTATTATCATATATATGATTTTTAATTAAAATTATAACAAATATTTACAGATTGAGAATGAATTTGGAAATGTTATGGGTCCTTATGGAGCCGGTGGAAAGGAATATATTCAATGGTGCTCTAATATGGCTGAATCTCTGGGCGTTGGTGTCCCATGGATCATGTGTCAACAACAAGATGCTCCAAAGCCAATGGTAATATATTTATCTGTCAATTATGTGTAAATTTTATTTAGTAAATATTAATTAACATTCTAATTGATATTTGATTTCTTCTTTGATCAGATTAACACATGCAATGGTTTTTACTGTGACGAATTTAAACCAAATAATCCAAGTAGCCCTAAAATGTGGACAGAAAATTGGACTGGCTGGTTCAAGAGTTGGGGTGGCGCTGACCCTTATAGAACAGCTGAAGATCTTGCTTACTCTGTTGCTCGTTTTTACCAAAAGGGTGGTACTTTCCAAAATTATTACATGGTCAGTGCTTTTTTAATTAATGTTTTACTCAAATTATAAACTTTATTATGTATATTTTGTTTTTTACTAACTTGGGTTAAACTTTTAGTACCATGGTGGCACCAATTTTGGTAGAACTTCAGGTGGCCCATATATCACTACTACATATGACTACAATGCACCTCTTGATGAATATGGTAATAATTTCAATATATATTTCATGCCTTTATAAATTTTATTTTTTATTAAAATATTATCATCAATTGTTAATTAATTTTTTAACAGGAAATCCGAATCAACCAAAATGGGGACATTTGAAGCAACTTCATGATGTCTTGCATTCGATAGAGTATACTCTTACTTATGGTGACGTCACAAATACAGATTTGGGTAATTCTGTTTCGGTAAGATTAATATTTTTTATTTTAAAAATATAATATTTAATAAATATGTTCTAATATATTTTTTTAATTTATATTATTTAGACTACTGTCTATTCGACAAAAGAGAAATCAAGCTGCTTCTTGAGTAATGCACACAATCAAACAGATGCTGTAGTCAAATTCGGAGGAATTGATTATTATGTTCCAGCATGGTCTGTTAGCATTCTTCCTGACTGCAAGGACGAAGCATACAACACTGCAAAGGTGTATGCTCAAACTTCATTGTTGATAAAGAAACCCAATAAAGCTGAGGATGAACCCAATTCTCTGGAGTGGGTGTGGAGACCTGAGAATATCGAGAGGACGGCTGTGCGAGGGAAGGGAGACCATCATGCTAACAGGATCATTGATCAAAAAGCTATGGCAAATGATGCTAGTGACTATCTTTGGTACATGACAAGGGTCGAGCTTCCCAAGGATGATCCCCTTGTGACTGGAAAGGCTACCCTTCGTGTAACTGATAGCGGTCATGTTCTTCATGCTTATGTCAACGGAGAATACATAGGTTCTCAATGGGCCCAATATGGCAGTCAAAAGTATGTTTTCGAGAAACAAGTCAAGCTGAACCCTGGAAAGAATTTGATATCATTGCTCAGTGCCACAGTTGGATTACAGGTATGTAATGTATATATCTACATATATGTATATACACACACATACATATATACCACCCGTAATAATTTTGTTATCAGTTTTAATGATTTTATTGACAAATTGTCTACAGAACTATGGCCCCATGTTTGATTTGAATGTTACTGGAGTTCTGTCTCCTGTCGAATTGGTTGCTAACAAAGGTAATGGCAAAGTAGTCAAAGATTTATCATCACATAAATGGTCATACAAGGTCGGGTTGGATGGAGTTGCAAACAAGCTTTACGAAACAGATTGTCCTTCAAAGTTGAAATGGTCAGCAGATTCTCTTCCTGTTGACAGGAATATGACTTGGTACAAGGTAATTTGCACCATCAATTAATTTATAGTATGGATAATAACATTACTGTTATTGTGATTAGTATATTGGTTGTTGTTCTTGGGAAAATGCAGACAACCTTCAAAGCGCCACTGGGAAATGCTCCAGTTGTTGTGGACTTACTAGGATTAGGAAAGGGCCATGCTTGGGTGAATGGTCACAGTCTTGGTAGGTATTGGCCCAGTTATATAGCCGATGAGCACGCTTGCCAGACTGCTGCTTGTGATTATCGTGGTGCATATAGTGACAAGAAGTGTGTGTCTAAATGTGGCGAACCTACTCAAAGATGGTAAGCAATTAATTATGTTTACATAAATATTCCATATTCTGAATTCAACCCTGTTTTAATTTGTGTTGTTATTTGATAGGTACCATGTTCCACGATCGTTCCTTAAAGATGGTGAGAACACGTTGGTTTTGTTTGAAGAATTTGGTGGTAATCCTTCTGGAGTACAATTCCAGACCGTTGAAATCGGGACGGCATGCATAAATGCTCACGAGGGAAAGAAGGTGGAACTGTCTTGCCATAACCGACCGATTTCAAGAATTAATTTCGCTAGCTTTGGCGACCCACGAGGTGTCTGTGGATCCTTCAAGAAGACCGAATGTGAGTCAACAGAGGATGCAGTGTCCATCCTCGAGAAAGAATGTGTTGGCAAGGAGTCATGCTCTTTTGAGATTTCTGAAGACAAATTTGGAAAAGCTTATTGTGCTGTTAAAAGGCTAGCAGTGGAAGCTGTTTGCTAGAATTTTTTTTTTTTTTTTGGATTTTATGTAATGTTAGGATTTACCTTTTTTTGGCTTCTGAGTAAGCATTTAGGGGAAATACTTTGTTTATAGTAGTTTAAGTTAGGGGAAATAGTTTGTTTATATTAATTTTAAGTATTAGGTTTATTCGGTTGAGAGTTCTAAATAGTTTTGATAAATATTTAATTTGTATAAAGATATAGATTTTCAACATGTTGTTCTCAAATTATTATTGTGATTACCAAATTTGTATATATATATATATATATATATATATATACTCTGGATAGGTACTTTATGTTCAATTGTAAACAAACCAAAGTCTTTAATGCGTAAGAAACCCACGTCAGAATACTTGAGTATTAATTTTCCCTCCTATTTAACATAAATGCAATGTAATTGTGATTAATTGAAGCAACAGTAAGAATAAAATTCAAATTGAATATAAAAAAATAAAATCTGAACAAAGCTAGAGCTAATTACATATTATTCATGAAAACTTTAAATACATGTAAAAATAAATCTAATCCAAACTAAAAAATTAAAAAAAAAAAAAAGAAATGAATTCAAACTTTGTGATAAAAATTAACCTTGCATGTAATTAACCATATAGACAAGGTTATTATAGTCTGTGTGTCTAAATAATTTATTAGTCGGTTTGTATATGCTTTAGTTTCGCTCATCTTTATCTTCTTTAAAGATTTTGCATGGAAGCAAACATTTTTGTCTTCTTGCAAAGGCTTTAATTGGAAGCAAAATTGTGCACTAAATAGATGACGATGTAGTCCTGGGACGATCTATAACTCCGGATTCAAGTCATGCGCTGCGAATCCTTATTAGATGGTTTTTTTTTTATATTTTGTAACTTGAAGAATTTTTTTTACAAGTACTTTAACTTTTTTAGTTACAATTTGCGCAATTTGCATGAACTAATGCTAATAAGAATGATATGAGATTTTTGTGAGTTAATAGACAAGGATATTTATATTGTTAGGATCAATCACTAACTTAACGAATAAAACAAGCTAACTAAGTCTTAATTTAAAAAAGAGTAAATACTAACACTTTCCAACTTGTAACCATCATTACGAATGGGTCCATACTTAAACGTGAAATATCTCCCAATGGAGCTTTAGATCTGTGTTCCTTGTAGAGCTCTGGAGCTCGCGAACGAGGGGATTTTAATTTGGCCAGATCTAACACTCTCTGACTTAATCTAGCCATGAGGTGGTCAACTGTCAGATGATCCACGACTGGAGATCAAGTAGAATTTATTTTTAAAAAATTATAATTTAATAATTTTTAAAATTAATAAAAAATAAAATTATATTTTTATTAATATCATGTCATCAAATTAATAAAAATATTTATAATTGATTGACGACTTATATATATATATATATATTCAAAGAAAGATATTTTTTTAAAATAAAATATTTATTTTGTAAATTAATAAATTCATATATAATTATAATTAAAAATTAAAAAATTATGATTAAAAGTTGAAAGTAATAATAGATTTTACCCTCTATGAAAAAGATATAAGAGGAAATTGTGAGAAATAACCATCCGTATAAGGTGATTTCAAAAGTAACCACCAAAATAAAGTTATCTGTTTCTACCCAAAAAGAAGCATGAGCAGACGGAAATGCCCTTAAAAAACACTGTAGCAAATTAAGCTGCCGATATCTGCCTCCCGCCATCTTCCAAAAATTAGAAATTAATGCTCAGTTGTTTGTGCTCGCTCATCTTTCTCTCTCAGCTCTCTGAACTGTATCAGCTCTGTGTTCAGCACCATCGTCATCAGCTCTCTCAGCTCTCTGAACTGTGTGAGCTCTGTCAACTCTCTGTTGAGCACCATCGTCTTCGTGCCGTGGTCTATCTCTCACCATTTGGCCATATTGTCCTCGAAAAATAAACCCCATTGCGGAGATGACATCAAGGTATGTTTTTGGGTTCATTGCTGCAACACATAAATTTGTGAAACTTTTTTTGTAAATCAGAAGACGGATTAGAAACATAAAGGCGTGTCACCAGCATGTCTGCATGCATTTGTCGTGTCACCAGCATGTCTGCATGCATTTGGCGTGTGACCAGCATGTCTGAATGCACTTGTCGTGTCACCAGCATGTCTATGTGCACTTGGCGTGTCACCAGCATGTCTGCATGCACTTGTCGTGTCACCAGCATGTCTAAGTGCACTTGTCGTGTCACCAGCATGTCTATGTGCACTTGGCGTGTCACCAGCATGCATGCATGCACTTGTCGTGTCACCAGCATGTCTGCCTGCAATTGGCGTGTCACCAGCATGCATGCATGCACTTGGACTGTCACCACAATGTAATTAAGTAAAATAAATAATTATTTTTGTTTTCAAAATTTCAGTGGGGTTCCAATTCTGCGACTTGTGATAAGACACGGTGGTCAGTGGGTGGATGGCATGTACAAGGGTGGTGAGTCACGGATGCGGGGGGTTAGGAGTGATTTGTCGTTTGCGGGCTTGATGAAGCTGGTTGAAGATGTTGTTGGGGTAAACTCAGAAATTGACGACATTGAGTTGCATGCATTGATCAGTACACCCGGGGAGCTATCACGGCCAACTATCAAGGATGATGAGGATGTTGCATTAATTCTGCTAGAACAGAAGAATGTTCCGGCTGTGTACGTCAGCATTAAAAGACCCGAAACAAACGTTATGTCACATGGAGAAGCTGAAAAACATGGTAATCAGCTCAATCAGAATCAGATTTACAATGCTTCACATATGCCAGAGCATTCGGTCCGTAACCCGCAGTTGGGGTATCCTCAGGAGTTTGTACGGCCCGATAACCAGATGACATTGATAGAAGAGTTGGGTGAACAATTCCGATCGGGATGTGCATCAAACCAATTAGGGTCTGCTGCTAAAGGAATGCATCGATCGGGTGAAACGGTAGAGTGTGTAATTCCAATTTCAAATGAGAATACGACACGTGAGTACAACACTGTGACGTTGGATGTTAACACTGCGACGCTGGAGGATAATGCTGCATGTTATGAGGGAAATGAGGATTTGTTTGCTGGCAGTGAAGATAGATTTGATGACAGTTCGAGTGATGGGCTTGAGGAATGGGATCATGACATTTCAGACAATGACTGCCTTTATGACAATGACATTCCAATTTGCAATAATGTTGAAGGTGAAACAGAACCTGTTGAAGGTTTTGATGTAGGAAATGTTCAGTGTGATGATCCCATATACAATAACCCCATCGCTGGTGAGGACGGGAATCGTTCCGTTGATGCAATGGTCGATGATAGTTATCAAGAAAGGCGAAATGAAGGGATATCTTCTACGTGGCGAATTGCAGGTGCAGAAAGGTTCGCCTTCCAAACAATTAGCACTGAGGAGTCGACATGTCCCAATGATCGTTTATACAAAGGAAGAATGTTTTCCTCGAAAGGCGGAGTTGAAACGAGCTCTGAACATGTTGGCTCTAAAAGAGCAATTTGGGATAAGAGTGAAAAGGTCATGCAAAAGTCGTTACGAGGTTAGTTGCAAAGACAAGGCATGCAAGTTCAGTGTCCGTTCAAGGAAGTTACTTGACGGAGGAGGGTATTGGGAAGTTCAGAAGTTCCACAAAGTACACACATGTACTGTTGATGGTTTGCAAGGGCGATTTGCATCTGCGAGTGCCAAGATAATTGGTGAACTTATGGCACCCAAGCTTCAGGCTAATGGAGTAGCGTTGAGACCTAAGGACATAATTGGTGAGATGAGGGTTCAGTGGGGATTGGAATGCTTGTATGGTAAGGCTTGGCAAGCAAAGGAGTATGCGGAGACGCTTGTTTTCGGTCCCCCGGAGGAGTCATTTCAACTACTACCCTCATATTTTTATATGTTGGAACAAGAAAATCCTGGCACAGTCACAGCAGTGGCTACTGACGAGGCTGAAAGATTCAAATATTGTTTCTGGTCATACGGGGCTTGTATTCGGGGGTTTAGGGATGTAATGCGTCCTACGGTCGCAATTGATGCAACACATCTGAAAGGCAGGTTCAAGGGTGTTCTGTTTGTTGCTGTATGCAAAGACGCGAACGAGTGTGTATATCCAGTTGCGTTTGGCATCGGCCATGTTGAGGACGAAGGCTCATGGACGTGGTTTCTCATCAAGCTACGTGATGCGGTTGGTTGTCCTGAAAACACCATGTTCATTTCTGATCAGCATCTCGGCATTAAGAAAGCAATCCAAAATGCATACCCAGAAGCGCACCACGGTTTATGCGGTTACCATTTGAAGAAAAACTTAAAAAATAAGTTCAAGCGTGATGACGTTTCTATGATTTTCACCCTTGCTCGAGATTGCTATAAGGTTTCCGAATTCAACAGACATATGAACCAGCTCAAGCAGATTCATGCGGGAGCCTATGCTGATCTTTTGAGAATAGGCCCTGAGAGATGGGCACGTGCATGTTCACCGACAAGGCGATACCAAATGATGACCTCGAACATTGCCGAATGTGTTAACTCCTGCTTAAAGCATGCCAGACAAATGCCAATCACTGTTTTGATCGAGTTCATACGAGACATGTTCCAGCGTTGGTTCCATGATCGGTACGAGGAGGCTGTCAAGGTGACCACACCCCTCAGCCCTTGGGTTGCTAGGCAATTGAGCAAACGCTTCAATCATGCACATCGCTTTGTAGTGAAGCCTATCAATCGAGTGGAGTTTGAAGTTAAAGACGGGAAGATGGACGGACTTGTTAACCTGTCCGCGAAGACGTGTTCATGCTGTGAGTTCCAAAAAGATTTGCTGCCATGCAGCCATGCCATTGCAGCAATAAGGTCAGATTATATTTTCTTTATTTCTTATTTGATCCTTATTTTGACATAACATAGCATTATATTCTGCTTGAATATTGGGTTCATTGTATTTTTCAGTAAATGCAAACGTGAAGCCTTTGATTTCTGCGCCGACTACTACAAGACAACCGTTTGGGTGGAGGGTTATGTGGGGTCCATTCGCCCAGTAGGGCATCCTAGTGAATGGGACATCCCCCCGCATGTGAAACAAATTGTCGTCTTGCCACCACCTTGGCGAGGCCAAGCAGGAAGACCTAGGAGGAGAAGGATTCCATCCGCTGGTGAAGGCAGTCGAGCACGGAGATGTTCGCAATGCAAGATGTACGGGCACAACAGACAGAATTGCCCATCTCCATTTGCAAATCCATCTACAAATCCGGCACCATCTCCAAGTCAATTAGCACCCCAACGAGTGCGCCGACCGAAAACATGTTCAATTTGCAGAGAAACTGGTCACACACACGACAGCTGTCCAATCCGAATGACAATGTCTGAAAACGTAGTGTGTGGTGTGGAGGATGACATATTATCGGGGCCTAACTAATTGCAATTTATCTGTTGCTTTGTTAGGGTTTAGGGTTTAAACTGTTTCGATCTTGGCCATTGACATTTGCATTGAATAATGATGTTTGCTATAAACCAGTGTATAATAATAGCATTGCCTAGGCATAGAAGTTGTCAATAATTGACTTTAGCCACACCATGCATGGTGGTATAGTATGGAATGTAAATTGTCTAATCTTTGGACAGCATATATAAATAAAAAATCAACAATGTTACTCTACATTTCGACAATTGTAAAGCCAATACATTCATTATGTTATTTAGGGTTGCAAGCAAATCGCTTCAATATACATAAGGGAATTTTACTCATTTTACAAAAGACGTTGCAAAACTATATCAATTGTCCACTTTGGTTTAGAGTTTGTGATAGGGTCAAATTACTACCCTAAACCCTACCCCTAATACATTCCCGCTACCCTATAATTATCTTAACCCGTTTAAATACCCGATTAAATAAAAAAATTATTAAAATTTTCTTCGTGAGAACCCAATTACCCAATTAACTTTTCTAATCTCATAACTTACCTTTAGATTTATATGTTATATGTTTATATAAATAAACATATATATACACTGTAATTAATAATTTTATGAGTTATAATTTTTACAATGTTAAAACAAAATAAAAAGTAAATATATTTATATTTAAAATACATAATATATACACACACGCATTCATAAAAGTATTAATGTCATCATATTAATAATTAGAGTAATCATACTTAAACATAAATAACAATATAATAATTTTTTAATTTAAATATATTAATGTCATCACATTAATAATTAAAGTAATCATACTTTTCATATATTTGTTAGTTTTTAATAAAAAAATTTAGGGTAACGTTTGTAAAAATTATAAATTTTTACTTTAATTATTAAAGTGCATGCAGACGTGCATGCACACGTGCTGTTGACACGCCAAGTGCATGCAGATATTGGTGGTGACACGCCACCTGCATGCATACTGACTGTGACACGCCAGGAGCATGCAGACATGGTTGTGACACGCCCAGTGCAGCTAGTGCGGATACTGGGGGTGACACGACAGACGCATGCAGACATGGTCATGACACGCTGTCTGCATTCGGGTATATTGGTGGTGACACGCCACCTGCATGCATACTGGTTGTGACACGCCAGGAGCATGCAGACATGGTTGTGACACGCCCAGTGCAGCTAGTGCGGATACTGGGGGTGACACGACAGACGCATGCAGATATAGTGGTGACACGCTGTCTGCATTAGGGTATATTTGTGGTGACACGCCACCTGCATGCATACTGGCTGTGACACGCCAAGAGCATGCAGACATGGTTGTGACACGCCACATGCATATTGTCAATGTTGTCAGATGCTGACTTATTACTAAATTGCGATACAAAAAAATATGTTCACTGGATACAACACTGGATACAACACTGGATACAAAATTACATAAAGATAATGTATTCCTGTATAAAATTGTCTATACAAAAAAATTTTATTCTGTATAAAAATATAATGAAGTGATTAATAAAAAAATGATTCTATTTCCTATGATTGTGTATACAACAAAAAATTTATCTCTAAATTGTATTGTGCAGAAAAAAAATTATACAACTAACTGCCGATATGTTCATGGTTCGCTCGCACAGCTGTTGGAAAAAATTTCGTGCGCGTATTGGATACGCAATTTTGCAATCATTTTCTGCTTAACTCTTATCGGCTCCGATTGCAAAATTGCGTCAATGTAGCTTACCATGAACATGCCGCAGCTGAGACTATCCTCCTGCCGATGCACTGAAGGGCTGGGCAAAGAAATGTCCAATGGCATCGGCGTCAAATCCCGTCTCTTCCGACGGGTTTTATTGAAATACCCGGCTTGGTGACAGATGAATGGAAAAATTGTTGTAAGTGGCTTCATCTGCTCCGCACGAACTCCGTTATCCTTCGCTGCCGAAGTTGTTGCGGAGTCGATCACCTTGATCTTCCACTTACCCAAATCGATCTTTGCCACCACCCAATGCCCATCAACATTGCAAGGAGCGAGGATGAAATCGACCTCTTCCCATTTCTTGCCGTATGTCGGCCTTTCACCCTCCACATACCCCCGTAAATCAGTCGGAATTTGCATGCTTGACAGGGCATCTTCGGTTTTATATGTCAACTGTAGCATACGGATGGTGTCCTGGAAAAAAAATTTGCATTGGTTTAGACTTAATGCACTGAAAAGCTTCGAAAAAAATAAAATTTTTTGCAGAAAACTTACAAAGAATATCGTGTCAACCACGCATGCACGGGCAGTGTAATGCTTCGATTTTGGGCCTGTCGCCCGTTTACAGATAACGCTGAGGCATGCGTCGATGTGTTCACTTGTCATTTCTTCTTGGGGATCCTCTAACGATGTGAAGAAGTCAAGACCTTGATCCCCTAAGATTCCGACGTTACGCCTGCATATGTCACAAAATGAATTCGATAAGCGATGGTGGATTAATGTTTCTATAGAAAACAACAATGAATTGATATTTAGAAGCTGACCTCGCGGACTGGTTCTTCTTGAAGGCTTCGTATGCTTCCATCATCGTTTCCTTCACCGACCGACGAGTCAATGCGGGGTCGACATACGGGCTTGCAAGGTATTTGCTCGCCATAATCACCCGTGCCCGCTCAGTAGGGTCGGCAATTGCTGCTGCAAGATGATGGTAATCAGAGGATAGTGGTGAGCTGGTGGCTTCAGGAGTGGTCAGAGCAAGCTCGCCCGATCCTGCTGCTGGAAGCGCGACGATCGCCTCGGATGGAGGAAGATGCTCTATGGCTGACTCTAATAACTGAAGGGCTCCCTCCTGTCCCGCGAAAGTATGCTCAGTAGGATTGGCGTCACCAACCTCCGCTCCTTCAGCATCTTCTGATTGAAGGCTGGCACCATGCTCCTCACGCTGCCCATCATCAGGATCATCGTGACCCGCAGCAGCATTGTCGGATGAAGGACCGGCCTACATAACGAGACAACTGTGAAAATTCGATAGCGAAATGACCTAAAATAGCAAAATAAAAGTGCAGAAAGATTAACGTACTTGTGATTTCAGCCCAGCTAGAACCCGTGAAACGATGCGGTCCTCTAGCGTTTCAACCGCAAAAGTCAAGGACTTAATTGATGCCTTCAGCTTCGACATTTCGCGCACGATATGTCGGAGCTGACGTTTTGTGCCTATGCCGTCATTGACTCTTGTCGACTGGGTCAACTGCAATAACATATATATTAGTGGTGTTAAAATAAAATCATATAAGAAACGTGTGGAAAACCAATATAACAACTTTAATATCCTTACCGGCGGCTCATGGGCAGTATGCGGTTGAATCGGAGTCGGAGCCATTGCTGGTTGCGGACTGGACGTGGCCTCCGCGACCTGCAATGACATAAGTTACTTTGTTACTAGCTCAACATATGTCGAAACTTTGAACAGAAATCGTTATAACCAAACTTACCGACGGCTCAATACGAATGTGTGATTAAGGAGGACCGGTGGGTGATTGTGGATCTGCCGTAGGTTGATCCAACTGCACGCACATCAATGTTAGTAGATAATCACATATCAAAATGGATGTAAAAAAAATGTTAGAACCGTAAATACCGGCTGTTCACTTCCTGCACCATGGTCGTCTCCTTGTTCCATCAACTCTGGGGCCAACGGCTCATCAACACTGGGAGAGTCGGTGCGCATCCGCTTACTTGAAGCGGTGGATCTTTTCTCCTTCAGGCTTCTCCTCTTCGACCTGGCAGCGACACCAATGTGATCACCCCGATCCTCCGTCTGCCCGATTGGCACGTACTGGTGGCCCTCCGATAACGGCACATCGAGGTCCACCAAATACTCCCGGTTGGCCTCCTCCGGGGTGATCTCCAACGTCTCCAGGGCCCATAACTACAAAAGAAAAATATTTATCGAACGTTTAAATTTGAGGTAAATTTCTTATACAAATATGAAGGATCGATCAATTTGTAGCTGTTCACTCACTTGCTTAGATGACTCGAACTTCTCAACTGCCTTGTGCAGGTCTTTTGGCTTCTGATTACATTGCCATCTGCACATTCGCGGGTACACGTTATCCTTCGGAGCAGAGGGGGCTACTATTTTCCGCAAGACCGGAATTGCCTCCAATGCCCAGAACTGCAAGTCAATTGTAAACATTATCAAACGTAAATTATTAAACAGTGCAACAATAAATTATTTTCTCGAAACCAAACAAAAGCGGTAAATGTGACAATACCTGTATCACCCATACAAAGCCGTAGATGTTGTACCGTAAACGGCTTTCCTTTGCTTCGCTTGAGGTAGGCACCTCGAACCCTTTCAATAGGTAGTCCAAGGTGAGCCTCCAAACATAGTGGCCCCACGGAAATGCGTTCCAAGCGTCAAGGTCCTCAACCAATGACAGCAACCAAGGTGTTACCCGTCTACGGTAATCTTGCCCAAATAAAATGTTATTTGCGATCAAGACGAGTGCCATCTTGGTCGCGTCTCCTTCCCGCTGGAAGTTTCCTCGGCGGAACGTGTCAAGCAAAGCCTGCAGCTTTATGCTATCCTGGCCGCTCCAGTATCTCGCATGAATTCCGTCCGCAACCATCTCGTACGAACGTGCGAACACATCGGGCATTGGACCGAACTTCAGCCCGGTTATAAGGCAGAACTCCTGCTTCGATATCCGCGCCTTGCTCTTGCCGATAGCAAACCAGAGCTCCTCCTCCGTTGCCTCCCTTTCATTGATTCGACGAATCATTATGTTATGAAGGAGACCAGCGCTGAAGTAGCCTTGCGGATAGACATCCAGGAGCATTCCGAAGCATGTACGCTTCACTGCATCCAACTCCCCCTTCTCTTGGAGAGTCTTGTTGATGTAATGGAGCTGGGACCACTTACAGTGGGTGTTTATTGAGACATTGAAGGCCCACTTCTCCCTCGGCACAATGAGGACATTGTCAAGATCCTCATATTCTCTACGATGCATCTGCATCACATGGCACACGTGCACGAGTCAGTTAACCAATAATGTGCCCAAAAGGTATACTAACTATATAAATAATTGTTCTGACACGCCATGCATATGAGGTGAAATGCTGTCACACGCCATGCATATGAGGTGAAATGCTGTCACACGACGCCATGCATATGGAGTGAAATGCTGTCACACGCCTGTCACACGCCATGCATATGAGGTGAAATGGTGTCACACGACGCCATGCATATGGAGTGAAATGCTGTCACACGCCTGTCACACGCCATGCATATGAGGTGAAATGATGTCACACGACGCCATGCATATGGAGTGAAATGCTGTCACACGCCATGCATATGAGGTGAAATGGTGTCACACGACGCCATGCATATGGAGTGAAATGCTGTCACACGCCATGCATATGAGGTGAAATGCTGTCACACGACGCCGTGCATATGGAGTGAAATGCTGTCACACGCCTGTCACACGCCATGCATATGAGGTGAAATGATGTCACACGACGCCATGCATATGGAGTGAAATGCTGTCACACGCCTGTCACACGCCATGCATATGAGGTGAAATGGTGTCACACGACGCCATGCATATGGAGTGAAATGCTGTCACACGCCTGTCACACGCCATGCATATGAGGTGAAATGGTGTCACACGACGCCATGCATATGGAGTGAAATGCTGTCACACGCCATGCATATGAGGTGAAATGCTGTCACACGACGCCATGCATATGGAGTGAAATGCTGTCACACGCCTGTCACACGCCATGCATATGAGGTGAAATGATGTCACACGACGCCATGCATATGGAGTGAAATGCTGTCACACGCCTGTCACACGCCATGCATATGAGGTGAAATGCTGTCACACGACGCCATGCATATCAGGTGAAGATGTTGTCACACACTAAACCCCAAAGTCCAGTCAACACAGCACCAAACCAGGACTCAAACAGTTTAAAACTTAACATTTGCAAAAAAGACGACCATATGTATCACCCTAAACCCTATAAACCCTAAAACCGAAATCAATGAAGGTTTTTTTTGTGGTTTTTTTTTTCCCAGTCTCACGTACCTCTTCACCGATATCCGACATTCTTCTTCCTGTTGCAGTGGTGTCGTTAACCTTCTAAACAGCGAAGTTGAACTCCCTTCGACCTTTCGCAATAAGAAATGAATCGAACAGCCCTTGGTTCACACACACAGACGTTTACGAATGAGGAAAAGGGAATATGAACGGTTTACTGTGAAAAATGAATAAATAAAATTTAAAATTAAGGGATATTCATGAAAACTGCCCGCTTTTCAATCCGCCGTGTCAGCCTTTCTATTAATGCCGTGTCACATATTTCAAAGCAAACCATGGCCTGTCAGATGTTAAAGCAATGCCGTGTCACACACTCAAAACCGTGTCACCATGGCGTGTCACAAACTCAGCATATGCCGTGTCACCAACTCAGCTCCATGCCGTGTCACCACCAATATCTGCATGCACTTGGCGTGTCACGACCAGGTCCGCAGTGGTAGCCGAAACGTTTAAACTGGTAAAGTCGGTTTAGGTCGGTTTATATTCCTCTACCATATATAGTCCAAAACTCCTCAGTTCTCATAGACAGACCGTACGTTGCCTCTAAAGCAGACTTTGTCGATGCTTCATCGGCAGTTCTTCCGAGCATTTTTTGCAGTTGTTTCCATCCCGCCCTTGATGTATTCAACTTTAGAGTTGTCCACTAGTCGAATAATGAATCTATTTCTCTTCACCTCTGACCTGTAAGCAATTGTCCAACCTTGGCTATTTGAAATCCAGAGACTCTGGATTTTAAATAGCCTGGGTTGGACATTGCAAACAGGTCGGAGGCCAAGAGAAACAGATTTATTAGGCTAGTGACAATTCTAAAGTTTACTATATCAAGGGGGGATGTCACCAACTCTGCATCTGCACCCTGTCGTGTCACCAACTCTGCACCCTGCCGTGTCACCAACTCTGCATCTGCACCCTGGCGTGTCACCAACTCTGCACCCTGGCGTGTCACCAACTCTGCATCTGCACCCTGGCGTGTCTGCATCTGCACCCTGGCGTGTCACCAACTCTGCACCCTGGCGTGTCTGCATCTGCACCCTGGCGTGTCACCAACTCTGCACCCTGCCGTGTCACCAACTCTGCGCCCTGCCGTGTCACATTTTCCCTTTCACAAACCCTAAACCCAATGGCCTGTCCCTATTGCTGTAGCACGACCATTTCGTGCTTTGCATTCACGTCTTTCTTCTTTCGATTCACCTCCTTAAGCAGGATTTCCGGTTTCACATCGTGCTCCAAGCTTCCGATTCATCACGACCACCTCCCCTCCTCGTTCGGTTTATCTGAATGCCATGTCCGAACATTCAGAAAATCCATCTCATGCAACATTATTTTCTTTTGCACAAGCTTCTCCAAAAAAAAAAAAATGTTTTGCGCAAAAAATAGATGTTCGCTGATTTCTTTGCATAATTTTCCGCTGTCCGAGTGTTTCAGAGTGCCCAGAACAAAGATGTCTCATTAAGGGCATTTTTGTCCGAAAATGTACTTTTTTGGCTAAAAACAGTTAAAGTTATCTTGCTGGCTATTTTTAAACACGCCTTATTTTTAATGGCTAAAAAAAAAAATCTCCCAAGATATAATCTTGGTAAGTAATGAGTAAGACTTTTTGCTGGCAACCAAAACCGGACGTAATGTTAAGTAAAATTGTGAATAAAATTAGTTATTAACAATTTCCTCTATTGGGGCAAAACTAAAAATTAAATTAATTAACAGTATAAAAGTACTAGAACAACATAAAAATTTATATCAAAATTGTTTATTATAAAAATCATCATTCAAATCAAGTTTTTTCAAGTGATGACTAATAACAAATAATTGTCTACGTAGACTTGGACTGAATGTGCATGCACCATCTGTTGGCGAAATCCTAGATACAATTACAACCATTGATTTAGCCTAATATGCTCATAATTTCATTCCAATCTACAAATGCTTTTATAGAGCAATCATGTAGTACTACCAACTCACAGTGGCAACATTCAAGAATCAATCCTGGCTGAAATGCTTATGGTCTATGGAGGATTGTCATGTTCTTGTACCGAAACGAGCTTGAACTGGAAAACAATCACCTGCAAGTGGAAAACAATTACCTGAAACTCCCGAAAGAAGAGAATGATTCTTCAAACATGAGCAGTACTTAATCAAAGAATAGCAGCAACAGCACCGAATATAAGATTAAACATTCTAGGATATCTCATATTCATGGGTTTGGCTAAAGCAAACAGAGACCCAGAAATATCACCACAATCAACACTATCAAATCTTAAAAAAATACTTTTAAGTTCGGTCTCTGCATCATTAGTCTGGCCCTTAGCACATCTTATGCAGACTATTTTTATAATCAAACAACAGAATAGTATTATTTATATGGAGTTATATATAAAAGACATCTGCTTTGTCCTCTGTAGAACTTTGCGATGACATAAAACCGCTAGTTCTATATTAATATATTAATAATGGCGTGAATGAAATGATCATTACCTGCTTACCCACTTAGAGAACTCTTGAAACCTTCCTAATCATGATATGGTGTGAGATCAATGTTGAAGCGTTGCTTCCCTTTGCTTACCCTCTGCAAAACATCAATTGAAGAAATGGTAAAGACCATCATTCATACTTATTTCTTAAATGAATAAAATGATGCACTTAAGGCACCAAGGGCGTGGCAACCATGCACAAGGCCAGTTACTATTACTAAGCAATAAATGAACAAAGACATAGGTATCCTGTATATCCAAGATTTGCTGCTTGATGAATAAAAAATAAGTGACTATAAAACCAACACACATGTCTGGAAAGCCCTTCTATAGCTCTCCCTCCAAATAATCCAAAAAGTAAAGAGAGGGATTAATTCTACTACTTCCACATTAACATATTAAGAGAAAACTTAACCATGCTGATACTGGAAACACTAAAACATAACCATTCATATTATGATGGGGAAAGAACTTACAGCTATTGCCATTAGCTCTTCCAGCAGCTCCTCCAAATGGCGTAGAGGCTATCTCCAGGAACAAGCGAAACAGATTCTGATAAGTATACAGCTTGATAATATGGTCTGATAATAAAACTTGTCTGCATAAGTCCACACCCTGAGGACCTAAAGACACCATGTGCTTTTATTTAAGCAAGTGTAAACTACAAAGTTAACTCACCCATTGAGTTGGACCATCGACTGGTGCATTCAGAGGATTATCATGCACCTAAATATCAAAGAGAAAGTTTCAGATGCCTAAACTAGAAACATAATCAATATAGAGATTATATGAGAATTTATTTTGCAGATGTGCAACTTTGCAACGATCTGCAGCAATTTCAATAATCAAAGGTAATGCCTGTAAATTGTCATTTGAGTAAAAGCCAACACAGAACTCCAGTTATAAGCTCTCAAATACTTTATATTACAGCTTGCCAGCAGGCAGTCAAGCAAAATATACCTCCATGAAAATTCCATCCACTCCAACAGCAACTGCAGTCCTTGCAATGCATGGTATAAGTTCACGAAGGCCTCCACTGGCTACACCTCCATCATCCAACTATAAAAGAAAGCAGAGATTTAACCCTTTTATATAGAATATAAAACTTGGAAGAGATAGGAACAAATAAACTAAAAGGGATAAAAACCAAGAAACCTATATGCATAAAGAACAGCAATTATAGCAAGCAACAAACATTTAGCAGAAATAGAGGCAAAGAAAACAAAAGTTGCCACATATATATCAATTCCATGCCTAATATAATCAAAATACTTCTGATCAATACTTAGCCACACGAAATAAAATGGACAGAATTTCCAATGATAAAATGCAAAATATATAGGATAAAATTAATGTGGTTTTTGGAGCTTTTGCCACTAACTCAATTTTGAGTTAGCACTGACCTTCCCTTTGGTCCAGAGATAGGGCAAAAAAAAATAAAAACTACAAAGGAAAAGATAACTAAGGAGGCCTACCATCCATATTATCCTTTTCGTAGTAAAATAAATTAGCCCTGAGCTGAAATATGCTGGATCGGTAAGGCATGAAACAGTTCTGGGAGTGTCAACGTTCAGAAGTGAGTAGTTCCAACCATGTCCACCGACCCTCCCATCAAAAAAATTGATTACTAAATATGATAATGGATATGTCACATTCAGATTTATTAAGGTCAAAACAATTTTCATTAAAACTTACATCTACCTTTGCCTATCCCATTAAGATAGTCCTTCCAATAACAACTAACAATGTTGGTCAACAATCCCAATTCAAAACCAGAGACAGGTTCTTTCCAACTTCTTAAACAATTCCAAATAAAAGAAAATATGGAATATCAAGACATTGATTAACAAACAACATCATCCATAAAAAGGCAGAACTCCAGCACATTCTAGTTTTGGAAAACAAAAAGTCATTTGCAAAGCTATCCCACCTTTCTTCCAGCAGGCTGTTGCAATGAATGTGTGATATCTGCTACCTGGATTGAAACACTTAAATCAGATAATCAAGTCAACCAGTTAATGGCATGCAAATAGAGCAAAAGTTGTTCAAGTAATATGCACAGGAACAAAAAGCCATACGGCAAATAATCACTTTCATTTGCAGTTTGCCTCTTCATTCATAAACACAGGAAGAGAGATACTGCAAATGAAAGGCACATGCAAAAAATGGAAGTTATCTGGAATGTTTTAGCAAAGATTATTTTGAACTTTATAGTGGAAGTATCTTGGCCGATCATCAGCGCGCAATATCTGAAGCAAACATCATAAGCTATAGTCAACTAGGCCTAGGTCCAGTGATAAAAGGGAAGATGAGGCCTACCCCTGAGTGTGTGACTGCATGATTTAAATATTTTCAGGGGGAAAAGGAACATCAGAAAGAGTAGAAATAGCATAAGATAAACTCTTTGCTTACTACAGGACAATTTGCTTCCCTCATCCACTCCAAATTACGTGGATCAACAATCAAATCATCTGTACATCAAAACCAATGCTGTAAGATCAATCAAAAAGAGTAAGGAAAAATAACTGAGGCATTAATAAGTTCGATTTGAATATTCATTAAAGGTGATTTTAAGCTTAAATTACAGTTAAAATTTTTATACACCAAATCAAGGGTTGATTGACAATATTAGAATGCAAAAAAATAAAACAGAATCAATAACTTAATGATTGATCACATAGAAAAAAGGATTAGCACTTTAACTGTCACAGAAACATAAATCCATGAGTACCTATAGAATATCTGGAGGCAAAGGAGGGCCAATTGCACCCTTCCCACAATGTTTTCCAAACCACATTTTATAATATTAACTTTCTCGTGGTCACACCTAATGCCCCTTAAAAAAACCACAATGCTTGAATGGAAAATGGGAAGAGCACAAAGATATCTTCTATGGAGAACACTACCCCACCCAACCACATACCACCCCCACCCAAGGTCGAAGTGTGGGGATCCAAATAAAAAGAAAGTAATAATAACCACTCACTAGGATTGTAGATACGCCCTCTCAAAAACATAATTCCCCAACCCATACATACATTTTTCTTATCTTGTTATGTCTTACTAGTGTTATCCCACATAGGTTTGGACAGCTAGTTATGGCATTATATTGAGATTGGGCCCTCTCCACCTATCGCTAACTAGTTGTATGCTGGAAAAATTAACATAAAACAAAAGCCTGTATAATTTGTTGCCTTTTCATCTCAACTTTATAGGGCGATTTATATCAATTGTTTTGGCCCACATGTGAAGGGGAGAGATAAGTAATATTATATTTAGTCTAGAGTTTGTTGTGTCTCTATATTCAAGTTGGATCTCACCACCTATGACCAATTAGTTTAAATCTGGATGCTTGAACATCAATCAACAAATCAAATGATATACTCCTGGACCACCCAACTTAATTCTGCTGTTTCCTATAGAAGTTCTTGAAGCATTCATGTAAATTATTAGACAGATTTGAGAATTGATACCTATTATTCTGTATTATTACCTTATTGCCACTCACTTGCATGAGCGGTGCACACACAAATCAATCAATAGATACTAAAGAACTGGAATATAGATCCAAAATAACCTCTTTCCTTTTTGGCCAAAAGGCCCAAAATAACTTACTATAGCCAAACATGGTGCCTCTCTCACAAACCATCACATTTGGATTCCCAGCCAATCTAATCTTCTCTGCAGAATTTAACATGACCTACAAATATGCATAATTACAAGGAACAACCATGCATAATTAGAACATATAAGTTGAGTTTAGTTTGCTTATATGTGAGAGTTTGTAATAAAAACACATATATATAATGAGAGTTTTGAATTTTGTGAAAGTATAAAATAAAACAGAACACTCACAGAAGGAGCGCAGAACTGGCCTTTCTTGATATTGATGATTCTTCCAGTCTTGGCTGCAGCAACTAGAAGATCTGTCTGTCAAATAGAAATTGACAAAAGATTATCAACCAAGGACCAAGGTCAACCCTAATTATTTTTCTTTTAGACACAGAAGAGAACTGTTAATAATAAAATATCAACTTAACCTGACGACATAAAAATGCAGGAATCTGAATAATATCAGCAACTCTTCCAACTGGTTCACACTGATAAAACAAACAGATATGTCACAGTTTTGCAACTTATACAATAAATCACAAGAATAAATAAAGACTGCCCAAGCAAAAAGTGTATTCATAACATAATCACTTCCAATTTGACATATCATTTTCCGTTCCTAGCTAGATTAATATTATGGAAAGGAAAGCACCAAAAATATTTACAAAGATTTGTTAGTAATTGCCTTCAGCATGGCAAATTTGATTACATCAAATTACTACTTTAAACAATATATGATTCAAAAGAGACTTGTCCATTAAGTCTGAAGTCAAGATTTACTATTAAGAGAGTACAATAGTGTATTGACCACATTACTTTGTTCTCATCATCAGTGGCAAAGTCACAAAAGCTTTTCAGTGGGATCATATATGATTAACCATAAATAAAAAAAAAAAAAGAACCTCACATCTTATGTCATTCAAAAAATTGATAATAAAATTACAAATCTAAAATATAAATGATAGAATTAAGTGAATTATTCAGAAAAACATAATTCAAAAATAAATTAATAACATTATTTTACAGTTGGCAAGTTTTTATGTATAAGTGTGTGTGTACAACCATAGGTATGATTAGACAATTGTAACATGTTTTTTGTCTTTGTTTATATATTGTTTTAACAAAAGAAATACTAATATTTTTGTTTTCTAAGGTTGAGTTGCATAAGGTGAGATAAATCTTCTTCTTTCTCATTCCATTCTCTCCACGACTAATATATGCGGCATTTAATTCTAACTGCTTTTACAATCATTAAAAGAACTATCTAGTTAACTAATTATCACCTAAAATTAATTTTTTATTTAATCATAACAATACAAATTTAGAACATCAAATTTTCATGTATAAACATTAAGAGAGGATTCTTATATTTGGTCTTTTTCATACGAGAAAATAGATGAAATGTAATTTTAACCCCTTCTTCTAAGTTTTTATTCAATTTTAGTAGCGTCATAGGGAAAAATACCAAAATTTTCCATGACGATGTATATATATCCAGTAACTTCTCAATATTTTAGCTCCACCCCTACTCATCATCAACTCAAGCAATTGCACAGTATTGTTATGGGTACACCAGCAAAAGTATAGACAAATTTCTAAACAGAGATATATTGGATTAAAATATTTCATAATCCACAAAAAACACACACACCATGTATCCAAATCAAGACATGAGCATCGATTTAAAATAAATGACAAAGTGTATAAATAGATGACATTCAAGCTTTCCTCATACCTGAATAGTTTCATGGACATCAGTTACAATAGGAATGTCATATGCTACTTTAACTTTCTCAAGAATCTGCAACCCAGAAGGAAATTGAAGATATGAATATATTATCACAATTTTCAATTCATCTTAGACATTATATTTGCAAATCCTGAACAAAATTGTCATGGAATAGTAGGGAAAAAAGAACTCTAGCAATGTGGAAACACACAAGAAGTTCAGAAACAAACTTAAAACCGAACTCAGCATATTCTCCTTCAAAATTACGTGAATGTAGTTACATGGATGGATGTAGCAGTAAGTAATCATAGAATCATAGATAAAACACAATGAAAGCAACCATGTATCAATTATCGTACATTGTAACTAAAGCAGCCATGTAACAACTCCCAAGTATGAATGTTACTGCACAGTTTTCCCAACATTATCATGCATATCAATTGGAATAACACAAGAGCATGCAACAATTTTTATTGATAAAAAAAAACTCTTATAACAACAACAGACTTCTCTGTGATGAGATGATCTAAATCAAAGGCATAACTCCACGCTCTAAATATTGCATGATGGCATTAATAAAAAATTAAAACAAAAAACCTTCAAGCCTTCAGCCATTCCTGGACCACGAAATGATTTGGAGGACGTTCGGTTAGCTTTGTCAAAGCTTGACTTGAAAACCAGAGGCAACCCAAGCCTACAAAAATTCCAAAACAAAGATATTATACCTTTCATATGTTTTCTACTAAAGTAATCAATCTCAAGACTTTTTGTACAAATTTAAGGCACTGCTTCAAAAAATACCATACTTGGTAGTGATAGTCTTGATGTGCTTAGCCATCCTTAGAATATGATCTTCAGATTCAATAACATTGGGACCAGCTAATAAGAAAAATGGCTCAGCACCCTGAAATTCAACATTTATCCATATAAATTACTAATTTAGTTTTTAAAAAAAAAAAGGAAGAAGAAGAAGCTAAGTGGGAAAACCATCACCTTGAGCTGGTCAAAAAGCACAGACAAGGTATCCATCACCTTGAGTTGGAAGATCCCAAAGGCCAAATAATATTCTGTGACAATTTTGATCAGGAATTGCAAATATAATGTCTAAGATGAATTCAAAATTTGTGCAACTTTGTAATGGAAAATTAATACAAACTGATTTATATTTCCAATTTTCTTTTCAGGTTGCAGATCCTTGAGAAAGTTAAAACAGCAATGATTAAACTATTCAAGTATGAGGAAACCTCGGATGTCATCTATCTATACACAACCTTTGTCATTTATTTAAATCTGTAAATTTGGAATTGAATACATGGTGCGCGTGGTTTCTTCAGATTATGAAATATTTTATTCAAATATATCTCTATTTAGAAATTTGTCTATGCTTCCGCTGGTGTACCATAACAATACTATGCAATTGCTTGTGTTGATGATGAGCAGGGGCAGAGCTACATGTATGTGAGTGGGGTCAATTTTTGACAAGTTACTATATATATATATATATATATATATACACATTTTCAAGGAAACTTTTGATGTTTTTCCTCTATTGACCCCACTTAAATTGAATAAAAACTTTAAAGAAGGGGTCAAAAATTAAATTTTCATATATTTTCCCTTATGAAAAATGCAAATATGAAGGTTTAAACTTGTATTTTCATGATTAGATAAAAGATTAATTTTAGGTGATAATTAATAGTTAAAAAAACCACTAACAGTTCAAAACCAGATTAAAAAGTAGATAATTCTAATAAGTTACTTGCATTATCTTCTACCAAACACTAATTTCCCACAATAAGAAGGTCAAAAATTAAATTTTCATATATTTTCCCTTATGAAAAATGCAAATATAACGGTTTAAACTTGTGTTTTCATGATTAGATCAAAGATTAATTTAGGTGATAATTAATAGTTAAAAAAAAAGCCACTAACAGTTCAAAATCAGATTAAAAAGTAGATAATTCTAATAAGTTACTTGCATTATCTTCTACCAAACACTAATTTCCCACAATAATATCCTTCTGTCCTACTCTCTTACTCAAACAGAAATGAAGAATTCCATTCCACCCAAAACCCAACTATTTTTTCAGATATTAAAATTATTCTAAGCCATTTTATGCCAACATACCGGAATGCAGGTTAAAAAATTTAAGGGCGTCAAAAACTTTGAAAACATCAAGAAACAATTGATTCTTAACTAGCCCAGAATCCCAAAATCTTTCCAGCTTCTTTTTTTTAATAGAAGATCAACAACAAAGATTCAATAAAATACAAAATACAACGATAAGTACTGCTAAAACTAATCAATCATGATAACAAAATCCAGTATTGAAAACAAAACAAAAACAGAAATAAAAAGTTGCAACCAGATTCCATTAAAAAAATAAAAAATAAAATGGGAGGAAGGGCAAGTTCAAAGAGCTAACTGGATCTACATTTTGAGAGGAAAATGAGTGATTAGCTGAAACCAATATGGCAGAAGCGTCTTGAATTGCCATTGCAGGCAATTCGACCAAATAATGGAACTCAAAACTTTTTTCATACACAATCAGTATTTTAAGGTTCACAAGAACTCTCAAAACCGCCTACAAGCAGCCTTTGCTTCTACATTCAGGAAATAAAGAAACAAAACAAAATTAAAGGAGACGCTGAAATTGGTAGACAGGAATGCTCACCGGTAGATAAGGAGATGGAAAGAAGGAAAATCCACGGACGGCGGCAAAAGGCAATGAGAAAACTGGGTTTTGGCGGGAACGGCCGGCGAAGGAGTTTGAGCCGCACTTTGCTTTAGAGAGAGAAGGAGTGAAGCAGATCTGAAGAAGAGAGACAATAAAAATAAATAAAAGCGGAGGTTAAATTTTTTAATGGTAGACGAGTGACGTAATATTTTTTTGGTAATTAAAAATTTTATACCAAATAGAATTTTTTTAATTATATTTAATTAAATTTTAATAATTTTATTTTAAATTAAATAAATTATTATCAATAATGATTAAATTATTATTAATTATAATATTATTTATTATTTTATTACGTATAATATTAATGTATTATTGATATAAAAAATAAAAAATAATAAGATACGTATCATATTAATATCACATAATATAAAATAATAAATAATATTTTAATTAATAATAATTAATTAATTATAAAATTTTATTTTAACTCGAATTTGATTAAATCAATAGAAGTTAGTTTGCTTTTTTAAATTTAAGAGTTTTTTAGATTTTTTAATTATCAAATTAATTAAAAAGAATTTTTATAAAAATAAAAATAATTAACCTATTCCCAATCAAGCAAAATAGTTTATTGAGGGAAGGATGGGGACTTTCTAAAAATGATCATTCTATTAACAAAATAATGAAAAATTATTATTTTATTTCATTGAATCGAACATGTTCTTATTTTCTAGACTTTCTTTATTCCTATAAGATTTTTAAAGTATATTCATTTTAATAATAAAATTGTTAAATTATTTTTATTTTAAACTATTATTTTATTATAAAATTATTATTTTATTTCATTGAATCAAACATGTTCTTATTATTTTATTGTATATAATAATAAAATTAAAAATTTTAAAGTAACCTAACATTAGGGATTTATTTTTAATTTCAGAAATATATTTAATTTCTAGACTTTCTTTATTCCTATAAGATTTTTATTATTATTTTTATCTTTTAAGTCATCTAATTTTATTAATAAAAAAAAACTTTCGCATAGTTTGAAGATGAGTCAAAGGTCAAGACACAAGACTTTGACTATATGTTATTAGGTTCAAAGTAGAATTCTCATGCAACAAGTGAACACTAACCATGCATCCAGCACACGTCTTTGCCTATAAAAAACCTCATTACTCTTTTTTCTAACTTACACATCCTCACGCTTAACTCATCAATGGCTTTCTCTCTTAATCTCCTCCATTCCCACATCATCTTTTCTCTTTTCCTTCTATGCTCAGCATCTCGCCATTTGCCAAAGCTTGAAAAGCCATTGACAGTCCAATTTGGAGCTGACTCGGTGGCCTCAGAGCTTTTGAGCAAACCCAATTTTGCTACACCAACGCAAACAGTACCAGGTGATGATGACTCAGTGCTACCGACATTCCCATTTTTCCAAGACTCATCAGCACTGCCCCCTCCTGCTTCTATGGACACTAGTTATGCACCAATTTTCCCATTTCCTAGCTTGCCTTCTCTGCCCCAACTTCCTCCTTTTCCTTTCATCCCCACACTGCCTTTATCTTCTCCGGTCACTCCATCACCTCCATTCACACTCCTGGCTCCACCGAGTGAGGTGCCGGACAACCCGTAAATCTCTCACATAATATCTATCTGCACCGGAATAAGTACGAGAAAGTATTTAAAGGGTTTAATTCGAATATCTCATACTCGAAATTGTACTCTTTCAAACAAAAAGCATAAATAAAATTTCTTTTACTTATCCTTGTTAGCATTATATATGGATAACCTTGAATGTATTGGTGGTTTTTTATTTTTGAATTTGTTCCTTTAAGGCCTCTCTTTTCTGTTCCATGCAGTGTCAAATAGCAATTGAGAGTTAAGATCAATTAAAATAAGAAGAAAAGGAATGTATTAAAATAATCGAAAAAGAAAGACTATAGGGTTTGTTTATTTTTTACGATTTAAGATTTAATATATAAAAAAAATTTTATTAAAAGCATCCATTATCATATAGAATTTAACATACTTTATCAAAAGAAACATTTTTCCACTTAGCACATATGCAAATATAGGCAAGGAACATGAAACAGCAGAAGAGGTACACTAGCAAAAGAACATGATTAAAACCCAGAGTTTACAAGCAGAAGATGATTGTCACATAACTAAAAACTTATTCATCTAATAATCATGGAGGAGGAGGTGAGAAGAAAGGGATGGGAGGAAAAGTGACAGGGGGGAAAGGAAAACCACGGAATGGAGGAACACTAAAGGGAGGTGGAAATGGGAATGGAGGAACAGCAAAGGGAGGTGGAAATGGGAATGGAGGGAACTGGGTAATCGGAACTTGAGGAAGGGGTGGTGCAAACGGCATGTCCGATGAGGAAAATGGTAAAGGAAAGGGAAAGGGTAGCGAGTTCTCCATCTCCCCAAAGCTCTTCATGCCCTCCTCTTTGTTTCCCAGTCCAGCCACCTGAGCTTTGGGTATCATCTCGTCTGCAAGCCGGCGAGCTGCATCACTCTGAGGCACAAGGTTGATGACCAGAACCAGGCTTAGAAACAACAACAACATTGAACAAGTTTTACAAGCCATGACCATGTCTTTGCTATGTTGAAAGGCTGGTAGGCATTGATCTTATATAGACAATTTGCATGCCTTTGGAATTGAATGAAAGCCTTCTGTCTAGCTGTCTGTTCTCTTGATAGTCGTGCCAAGCCATAAGCCATAAGGGAAGGTGTTAAATAGGGGAGAGAGAAGAGGCAGTTTGTCACATTTTCGATGCTTAATGCATTCAAAGAGAGAAAGAAAAAAGAAGCCTCAAAAGGAGTGCCCTACGTCTCTATCTAATAAAAGAGGAAAAGAAGAGGAAGAAGCACTCTAGAGTGCTGTAACACGCAAACATTTGTCTAACATGCATGACCACTCTCAAGTACATGAAACGGACCTGACATACCCATTAATGGATTCTTTGGGTGTAACTAAAACTTGACTTAGGTTGAAGTTGAAAATTTTTTTGGAAATTTAAAAAAAAAATCAGTTTTTTCTCTTGCATTAAAAGGGAACAAATGTTAATGATTGCCAAATATATTACAGAAAAAATATTAAATTTTTTATAAAATTAGTTGCATCAAAAAATTCTTTTATCAAGTCATTTTTCGGTTATCGACATAATCTTAAAATATTTTTAATTTTATTTGTTTAAGAGGATAAAGTAGAAGATTTGAATATTTTTTTCTTTGGTGAACTTTCTATAATCTACGCAAACAATATTTATTCAATTTATAAATAAAAATTCTCATTACATGAAAACGACTTTCATTAAAAATATTTTGTTATAAATATTAAAAAATATATCATTATTAAATGATTTTTATTAAAAATATTTATTTTAATTCTAATAATATTGAATAATTTATACGTTTCTGTTACAAATTAATTTTCAATTATACATATTCATAGATTAATTTTATATAATAAACGAAGCACCCAAAAGAAGTATTTGACAAATTTGTTAATGTTCATGAGAAAATCGAATTGTCATTTACACCATATACCATTGTTAGTGAAGCAATACATACATACATTTATTTTAGGGTAAAAATATCCTTATTTTTTAAGTTTTGATCGAAATTATACAAAAATCTATTAATTTTTAAAATAGACACTCCACCTCAAAAGTGTAAACACCGATAACAGAAATTATGAAAAAACTAAAATGCTCTTTTTTTTATTAATTTAAAAATATATTATTATTTTTTTAAAAAAGAGAGTCTTTTTTTAATTAATAATAACTAATAAAATTATATAATAGTAATTACAAAAATTAATCAAGGGTAAATTTATCATTTTACTCTTGCCACATCAACAAGTTGATAGAAATACTAACAATTGACTAACAGCTGAACTTATGTGTTTAGCAAAAAATATTTTATTAGAGGAAAGTATCTTTTTCGAAAACTAATTGACTTTCGTGTAATTTCGATCAAAACTTAGAGAGATAAGGATATTTTATCTTTTGTTTTTTTTTTATTTTCTTTGTGAAATTATGCAATTAGTCCTTATACTTTATCAAAGTAGTGGACTTAGTCCTTATACAATAATTTGTAAAAATTAAATCCATGTATTTTTCAAAATTAACAACGTTAGCCTAATATGTTAAAAATTTTCTGTTATCTATACTAATATGATATTTAACTATATTGATATGGCATTTTCTTACTAATGTGACATTAAATTTAATGACATTGTAATGATGAAGTAACATTTCACGAATGATGCAATAATAGTGTTGATATAACATGACCAAGCTTTGACATGGAATTTATAAGTGCGAACTTGAAGTTATTTAATGTGAGCTAATGGTTTTAAACAGAATTGGCAAAGAAATATATCAAAAATAGAAATAGATTTTTAAGATTTAGGAAAAAAAGTTATAAGAAAAATAAGGATAGAATTTGTATGGGTCAAAATATCTCAGCAATCCTTGAATTAGTACATTTTCTTCAATTCAATCTTTTTACTTAAAACTGCAACAATTTAATTTTTTGATTTTGAGAATTGCTTTAATTTAATTATTCAAATATCTTCCTTTGGACTCCTTTAGTTGTTGTAATATCCAAAACTATTCTGTGCTGTTGAGTTTCAAAACTAAGACCTCATGCAAACACAATACACTCTTTACCAAACTTTAAAGCCTTACAATTGATTATATATTGTTTTTTGTCTTCTTTCTTTCTCTCTTTTTTTTTTTATTTTTTTCTTTCTCCTCGTACTTTATTCCTTAAAGATTGACTATCGACAACTGACGTTTGACAATCAATAATCAATTATTTGGTGACTGACATTTGATGTTCAGTGATTAAAGTTCGATGTCCAGCAATCGACAGTTAGTGCCTAGTGACTAACAGTTGGTCTTTAAAGAAAAAGGTGAGACGAGATGGAGAAAGAAAAAAAAAGAAAAAATAAGAAAGAAAAGAAAAAAATAAACGAAAATAATATATAATCAAATGCAAAAGTTTAGAGCTAGTGGCAAGAGTTTATTGTGTTTGCAGGAGGTTTTGGGTTTAAAACTTAGTAACCTATAATAGTTTTAGAGAAAACAAGAAAGAGACACTTGTCATTCTCTTGTCGTGCCATGTGACATGTCGTGGATGTTTATTGAAGAAGAGTGTGACATGTGGTGCCCTCCTTGACTTGCCATGTAGCATATCCATGTTAGCATATTAGTGCCACATGGCACTACCACATCAATGTGTTGGAGTGATGTGGCATTGCTACTTTAGCATTTCTAGCCCACTTCACATGCCACATAGACAAATTGCGCCATGTTAATGTTGATGCAAACTCTATAAAAGATAATTTTGAAAAGGAAATATTAGAAAAACTGAATTGAAGTAATTTGAGACTAAATTGTTGTTATTTTGAGTAAAGAAATTAAATTAAAAAAATGTACTAATACAGAGACTGTTAAGGTATTTTGACTAATTTTTATGCTTTATAATTTAAAATAGTGAAAAAAATATTATGAAACAAATAAAAAATTGACACATTATCATTAACACATCATCATATTCAATGTCATATTAATAAAAAAATGCCATATCAACATAAATAATAGAAAATTTTAAACACTGTAAATGATTGGACTGACATTGTTAATCTTAGAAAGTATAGACTCAATTTTTACAAATTATCATATAGGACTAAATCCACCACTTTTATAAAATACAAAGACTGATTTCATAATTTAACCTATTTTCTTCTATGACGTTACGAATAATGAAAAATATCCTTTATATATAGAACTAACATTATTACCACCTTTTAAAAAAAAAAAGTTTACAAGATAAAGTAGAGGACTATTTCCTATTTCATAGTCTTATCTAATTTGGTTATATCTACTTTCATATATGTATAATGCTAATTATTATATGAAATTTACTAAAAATATAAAATTCTATATACCTATATGCATTAATCAAATTGAATTATTTAATTATTCAACATAAGTTTACTCCAATTTATAATAAATTTTTAAAAAAGATAATTCTAACATATCCAATCACATGCAATGCACTTTACCTCTTAACTAGTTATTAATAAAGTATAAGATGTATACATAATTATTAGTAATGTCTAAAATTTCTTTTTGTTTTTGTTTTATTATGAGTTGATTGAATACATAGGAGATGAGATTTAGGAATTACAAGGTATAGAATACTTGTTATTTTTGAAACATTCATACTCAAATTTTATTATTTATTAAGATACTCGAACCCTATAAATATATCATTAATTTTTACTATTCAAACGTGATCCAACTTAAATACACATCTCCGTTAAATATTTGATTATTTGAACCTCTTTAGTTTATATATACAAATTAATTGACCTGAATCTAAACTCAGACGAAAAAAAATTGTTTTCCTATCTAATATATGTAATTTTCTAATAAATAAAGATATAAATTGAAACAAAAATTTACACTTGAATATTTAGTTTATTAAATGATAAATGATGTATTATTTCCTTCCTCTAATTATAAAAAAAATGAAACAAAAATTTAAATAAAAATTTGAGTTTCTCTTTAGTTTATATATACGAATTAATTGACCCAAATCTGAACTCAAATGAAAAAAAAATTGTTTCCCATCTAATATAAGTAATTTTCTAATAAATAAAGATATAAATTGAAACAAAAATTTACAGCTTAATGATGTCTTATCCCCTTCCTCTAATTATAAAAAAAAAATTTGAAATGAAAATTTAAATTAAAATTCGAGTTTCTCCTAATTAACAACAAACAAGTTCTAAAATACAAGGAATAATGATATAAATAACTATGATACTCATGTCTTACCGGAATTCAAAAGAGATAGCAAACTCCCTACGCAAATTCATAACAAAAAAATCCAAATATACTGGGTACCAAAGATTAAATGGCCCATTGCCATCGAGTAGTGGGGTTGCTAGAACCCATGCCTGAGGAAATGGGCAGGAGGAGATGAAGTGGAGCATCGGGGCCAAGGCCAACCAGCTCATCTCCAATGCCGATAAGCCGTAAGCCTCCTCCTCTCTCCGTGCTCTCTACAAAAATCTTACTTATATATTCGTAGAAGAATTTGTTGTAAATTATAACCTAAGATTCTTGGATTTGAAGTTTGTTATTTGATATCCGATACAATCCCTTCCTATCCCTTTTATTGTTAATTTATCAAATTGGTTTGACGCAAAATCAATTAATAAGCATCACCCAACCTTTTTTTACTTTGTCTGTATGTGTAGAACAAAGCTGAGTCTTACAAGGTGGAGTGCTGATCGGAAAAGTGCTACTGTTTTGCTTCAGCAAGCTGGTAATGCTGTCTACCCATTATTCAACCTCTTAGATTTTACCTAAAAAATTGGGATTTTTTTCTTGGGGATTCTTGCTATGTAATTGCCTTGCTTTTGGGGACTTTCTTCATTGATGTTCATGCTACTTGTAGGGAATAAATTTCGAGTTGCAAAAGATTATGAGAAAGCTTTGAAAGGACGAGATGCCATCCTCATGTCTAGAACTAGGGAGTTCAAGTTGAGTAGACTGAAGCTTGTGAATTGCAATGTTTAGTCATAGGGTCCGGTAAGTACTTCCTTTTTCTTTTGGTTTTGCAAGCAATGCCCATGTTTTGGTGCTGGACTCATGACCACACATAAGATTGCTGTTGTATGTGTTGAACTGCCTGTAAATTTGGAAAATCTGTTTATAGGCAATTACCTTGTTTGCACATGTAAGAAACCTAATATGAATAGGCATTATTTATGGTTTTGTTATCCTCAGGTACACAGATGCTGCAGCTTTTCTTTTGAGATTGGGTTTAGCAGCTGACAAGTGCAGTGCTCGAAATGGTCAATGCAAGGTGTGACTTTTTGTTATGCACCTAAACCATTTACCTGTATTACCAGATATCCATTCATTTGCCATTCCGTTCTCTTTGATTTGTAATTCAGCTGATAATTTATTCTTGAGTAGTATGATGCTCCTAATTGTTATTGACCTCTCTCTATGTCCATGCATGTCTTTAGTAGTTTGTGGTGTTTAAATGCTTTATGACTTCATTAACTTGCAGTTTAGTTCAATTGTGCATCTTTTTGGCTCTTTACGTAGAATACCTCCTGAGCCCTACTCTTCTTCTCTTCCTTACGGTAGCTAGTAAGAGATAAAACAAACTTTTTTATGTTTTGCTAACTTCTTCACAAGGACAGAAACGGGATTTTTAGTTTGGGGGAGGCTAAAGTCTTATATAAAGTTCAGTATTAAAATTTTAATGCTAAACACTGAAACCATTAATATATACTTCCTCTGTCTCAAATTGAATGTTTGCATTTGACCTTTCTAAATAAAATTTCCCAACAATTTATTTTTCACTAGAGACAACTAAAGTGTTTGCTCGAAACTTTTTCTCCTTTTTGTTTTGAAGCCTTGTTTTAATAATGCTCATAGCTTAAGAAAGGCTCTTTTTGAAGTTGGTATAAACTTCAATGTATTATGTATTAAAAAGTATATATTAAAAAAATACACACTTCTTAAGAAAAATTTAATGATAATAAATTACATTAAAATTTCATGTGGGCAAGAAAATAGGCTGTAGGCTTAAATGGGAGTCTCCAGAACCATAATCCATATGAACAAACAAAGATGGTTTTTGGTATTTGGGCTGTTTGAAATTTCATTTTTGTGATGTAATGTGTTAACCAAGTTAAGAATCCTATTGTCGTAACTAGATATTTGCAAATGATGTAACAAGCATTGTTATTTCAAATAATTAAATTTATTTAAAAGTGTACCCATGACAAAAAACCATAAACCCTTTTGGCTATGGTCCAGTCCAACCTTCCAAATTGTAAACACTACTATTATTAAAATTCCCAAGTTCCATAAAACTAAACAAAGTATTCAACATGAAAAAACCTGATCATCATTTGTGATCCCAAAATTTTTAATGCAAGCCTTGTCATTAGTCAGCTTCTGACCTTCACCACACCAAATGCAGCCAGCAGCAATGATTTAGATGACAAACCTCATGACAAGAACTAAAATGCAGCTAGCAGCAATTTATAAGAAAATAGGTCTAATCTTGTTTCATTTTAGTTGAGAAATATCAAATGATAGATATAAATAAAAATTTTGCCAAACATATCAAGTTTAGGATATGATAAAAACAAGACAACCACACAAAATAGAACGTACAAATTACAATCTCAAAGGTCCAAGGCAGACTAAAATTGTCAAGAGAAAAGAAAAAGGCGACAATACTTTGTGATCTATTACATTTGAGTTCTTCATTGTTTTCTGCTCATCAAGATCGTAACTCCGGAAATTTATTAGACCATTGAGTAAGTGTCCTGAGACATTAACTAAATTCCTTCCATTCTAGCTCTTTCCAGCATCCTTCAGCTCTTTCATTGTTGATTTCAAAATACATGTAGCTATCATCAAACTGATTGACTGCTCCAAGCACTAGTTAATGCCCAAAGAATAAGAAGACATGCAATTGTGCAGAAAATTTATTAGAGCTTCTATAGTTGTTCCCAAATATGTTGTGTTTGCTGTACATTTAATGAAGACTATGAAGAATTGAAGATTACCAGGTCATTCCAAGCAAGGAAAGTTTAGTAGTAACCATAATGGATGAATTGACATTGTAAACCACAATGTTAAAGCCTTTATTAATGCAAAAGGTTGTTTTTCTTTTCTTCTATAACATATGAATGCTTGGAAATTCAATTCATGTCTGACTACCTTACATCATTATGATGCATTAGCCTTAAATACTGTATTTGGTGTATAGCATAAATGTACCCATTATTTTGTATAAAGAGTGTTCTTGCATTCTCCTAAGTCATTTATGTAAAACAGATCAAGTGAAAGTCATTCATCCTAGTTTCTAAATACTTTTTCCCAAGAAGTTTGAGACTATGTTTTATTATCCCACGGCTACTTACAGAGTAAGAACGCTAGTATTACTGTCAATCTTCAAGATTCAGTATTTGACAGAAAAGAGCATACCAAAACTAATTCCTGAAAGTACCATATACTTGTTTAAAGTGAAAACTTCACTTTTGTTTTTTTGGTGCATTAGAGGGGTTAACACTCCAAAGTCGCATGTACAAAAGGCCATTCCCTGCGTATCATCCACCATCATACACCAAAATTAATGATACAAGATATAAAAAATTACATTTCCTAGAACTACAACCTATCCAACATTTGCCAACAAGCCTGCAAACATGTGATCTCTCCTGAATACATGCCTCCCTCAATAACTCCTTCTGCCATAAAACTTGCAATTTTCAAAAACAAACTCCAACCAAAGACCATTCCCCCCCCTATCCCTCATTAATCAACTAGTCTTACAGTGCAGCTCCATGATAATGGGCTCCTGTGTAAGGAACACACTAGAACAAGCCCCCTTCCAATTGCCTTGCCTGCACCGACGAGTTATCGTTCTTACCAACAGTAGCACCTTTGATGACATTCTCCAATCAAACCCTCAGCACTGGCTAGCCGAGTGCTTTACTTGTTTTATCAGTATTTAATTTCAAGCAAGTTCTCAAGAGGTGGCATTTTAATGAAGCTTTAGATGAATCCACCTTAAAAGCTAATGAAATTTTTTATGACCTGTTTTCTCAACCATGCAGACAACATCTCTAATGTTAGTGCCAATTCCTCAACTTCAAAAAAAACAAAAAGATGGTCACATAGATCAAAGTCCAAACAACATCCTCCTTCACAATCATCCATCTAATAAACTTAACTGTCATGAATGGTTAGAGAAGCAAAACTATTGATAATATCCCTTTGGAACACAGCCCCCAAGCTTGTGCAGCTAACCGAAACCTTATATGCGTATGGGTTAATCTTAAACCCCCATAGACATGATATATCATTGATTATATTCCTCCTACACTTCTCTTTATTGGTCACCCCTCCAGCCTACATAGCCACAATAAAAAGTGAATTAATTTGTAAAAGTTTTCTAGAAAACCACATTCCATTGCGAATCTTCATTTTAAAACTCAGCTACTCCCCCCGTCTCAATTTACAGCAGCATTCTTGTTCACCACCTTAATCACTAGACAACAGTTAAGGACTTAGCTCAAGATCTCTTATTCTTTAATAACTCCTTTCCTTGTTAGAAGATTGTGCAATCTGTTCCTAAGTACTTATCCTTCAAAATTCTATTTCTACACCACATCATTTCATTGAAGATATAGTACTGTTGTTCAATAGAAATTTTGAAGATTTCAGTCTTCATCTTAATTGTGAATAGTATTGGAGATAGTTTAACCTTTTAAAATTAGTAAAGAAACAAAAGAAATAGAAGCAGTTATTGTATTTGTAAGAGGATTGAAATGATTGATGAATTAGTAAATACTACTAGGATTGAAATTTTAGAGAAATTATTATATCAAAGAGTTAGCATGCCATCTCACCTTTGAAGACAATGACAATATAAGAGAGAAATATAGAAGAAAAATTTCTTGTGAAATATCACACCCCTTTCCTCTATAGTCTTTAGAATAAGATGTCAAAAGCATTTAGATTGGCTTCACCCATCCGGTCTTCTTTTTTGAACATTATAGATGTTTGAAAGAGGGTAAAAAAGTGGTTCGAGTGGCTTCATCCTTCCATTGAACCTCTTTCTACCACTTATCATTTCCTATAATGTTGATTTGATTCCCCTTTGCACTGTCAAGGTTGAGTGGAAGCTTCTTTAGTTTTGAGCAGTTGCGTATTGTGATTTGTCTCAAACATGGGAAGGGTAGGGTATCCCAGTATATGCTCCTCAATCTTGGCAGATTACTTAAATAAAGCCTTTCTAGCTTAGCAAATAAGCTTGGGTTCGGAACTCCAATTACATTTGCATCTTCACTAATTATTTCTTCCATTCTTTTGCAAAACCTTACATGAAGCGTCGTCAGATTTGGGGCAAGAATAAGCCACGTCATGTCTCTCAAGTTTTTGCATTGATATAGGACAACCATGCTCAATGTGTGAAAGCAAGGACTAATATTATTACCATTAGTGGGAAAAAGTGAGGAGGTTTGTATCATTCTTCCTACCCTTAATTCCTTCTCTAAAAACTCCATATTTACTAAAGATAAAACATTTAATACCTTTGTCTCCCTTAAATTTCAGATGATTAGTTGCTCAGTGCATCCTTGTAAGTTGTGGCAGTTCTAAAGCCTTTCAAGAGTTAAAACACTCTTTATTTCTACACACAGCACATTCAAATGTTGCAAGCATTGCAATTCGTCTATTAGACCTTTCTTATCTCCATTCAGGATATTGTCTTCATCTCGATCATCAAAATTAAAGGAAAAAGACATTTTGAATGTTTGCAGCTCAGAAAATTTACATATTAGTTGTCGTGAGATTTTTTGGAGCCTAGTTTCTGTCAAATTCAAATGTTTCAATTTTGACAACCTATTTAGCTTAATTGGCAACTGTCTTATTCGTATCCATGATAGATCGAGGCACTCTAGTAAAACCAGTTCTAAAATTCCCTCTGGCAACTCACAGAGATTCCAGTTTGAAGAGAAGTTTAGAACTCTCAAATTGCACATAAATTGGAAAAAACCATCACCAATTTCCTTTAAATTGTTTCCGTTGAGAAATACAGTTTGAAGATTAGGGCATGTAGGTGTTCCTCTTAGATCTTCAATTCCACTATCCGCCAATGACATTCTTGCACCTTCCCAATTTTCAACATCAAGTGCCTTAATTGATCCTACCCTTGCTCGTACAAAAAATTTCTTCTTGGGTGCTTCACACTCACCTGCTATCCACAAAGCCATGTCACGGATCACTTCATGCATCTTGACATGTTCATGATATTGTGCATATGCACAATCTTCACTTCTTTCTAATAAACAAGCATTAAGAAAAGAATTGATAATGTTGTACCCTTGCATTTGAGCTCTACTTATGTTGTCAAATTCACCCAAAAATCCCTTGCAAAACCAATAATCTATTAGCACATCAATGCGAATTCCAAAATTTTCGGGATACAAACTACAATACAAAAGGCAAGATCTCATGGTGTCATTAGCCAAGCTATCATAACTAAATTAGGGGCATACACACCGGAACCTGCAAGTATTTTTACAAACAGAAGGTCAGCTCAGAGGTATTCTTAGATTAGACAAAGTGAGTTTGCCTTATGTTCGATTTAAATGATTAAAGGAGTAGTACTCCTAATTTATTCTTGTTCTTCTTATTTTGTTACTCACATAGAATTTTGTAATATGGTAGTGTTTCAATTTTATGACAATAGCAAAAAATATGGTCATAAAATAAAACATTCCATTCTAGGTACTCTTCTTAATCGTTCTTGATCTCATGTAACTCTGGAGGTTCGGTTTATGTCCCCTTCCGTTTTGTACTTTATTTCTCCTATTCTTAATAAAAATCTTACAGGGTAGCTGGGTCTTGCTAGAATTTCCAGCATAAAAAAAAAAAAAAAAGAAGCTATCATTACTAAATTTTAAAAGAGAATACGCCTCTTGATCCATTCTTGCTAATTTATGTGGAAACTCTTTCAAGACCTTGCTTACATATTTCCAATCTTGAGGCATCTTCTTGCTAGCCATGGCTCGACTGATTGTAATCAGAGCAAGAGTTAGTCCTCCACACCTTGCAGCTACTTGTTTAGCCAGCCCTCGAATATCTGAATGGCTGTCAAGAGTTTCTTCTCCAACCTTCTCTTCAAACAATTTCCAAGCTTCATCTTTGCTTAAGCACTCTACTTTGATATTCTTACGAGCTCCCATTTCTCCGCATACCTCTAAAGAGCGAGTTGTAAAAATTAATTTAGAACCATTTTCTTGAGTCGGTATAGGTATTCCAACTTTGATCAAATCCACCTGCTCCCACACATCATCCAACAGCAGAACAAACTTTTTTTTGCTCAAAACTCTCCAAATATCTGTAGCTTTCTCTTGACAACTTCTATTCTTACCCAACTCATTTGAAAGGCCAACCTTTTCACCAATTTTTTCTTGAACCTTTTTGATAGTGTGATCTTTAGACACCGCCACCCAAATTACAACATCATAACCAATTAGGTCATTGCTTAACTTGTTGTTAATTTGGGTCAAAATTGTTGTTTTACCAACTCCACCCAAGCTATGTAAACCAATAATGCCCACATTGTTTTCTTCAAGTAAGCGCCAGACTTTAACTAATGTTGGTTCCAAAGCCACCATAGGCTCAGTTGGTATTACATCCACTTGGGCTGGAAATTCATTCTCAACTATTTCGTTAGGAATTACAACCACATGGGCTGCAAGTTCATTCTCAGCTACCCTTTCAAAGACTCCTATATTCTTTAGATCAACTATTTCTTCAAGTTTTCTAGTCACTTGTTTGCCAAACTTGTAGCTAGACTTACAATTCTTGGAAAGGCGGCTGGCTAAACATAATTTCTGAATTTCTTGAGGACCATCTTCGATCAATTTCTCAGCTCCTTGTACTGCAGTTTGCACTCTTGAAATCCAGAGCTGAACTTTGTTGAGCCGCTTCATACGTTGTTGTTCAGCAAGATCAACCCTCCAGTTCACGTCATCGCTCTTCGCTTTCAGTGGCGCCAATTCCACACTCAGAGCTTTAAGATTATCTTCAAGCTTACATGTGTAACTTGCTTGTCCAACAATGCAATCCCAGCAACGAGAGACTGTGTCATCTATTGGGATAGAGACTGAGCACAAATTTCCCATGATTTAGTGATTAAAATATTTGATAGACGAAGAAAGAAGAATGAAATGAAGTATGGGTTTGAGGAGACTAATTGTTTTGATGAATTTTTGAGTGATGGAGGAAGATGCAACTAATAATATTGAGTTAGACTAATTCTTTTGCACTAATGTATTGACTTAAGACTTTTTGAGCCATTAGCATTAGAACTATTTTTTAGCTGCAGCAGTGATTGGTTGGTACTAAAATAAGTTAGATTGAATCATTAATGGATGCATTGCTTTCAATGTAGTGGAATAAAAGGTCAACCTTCTAACAAGAAAAATAATTCTAGTATTTTCCTTTTGAAATGATTTTCTCGGATTTTTCTTGTGTCTTTAAAGTCTATGCTCATAGTTCTGAAGATGGAATGTTTCTTAGCTTATGATCACTTACCTAATCATAAGAATTTATATTTAACTTTTAATACTTTCCATCTAATCACTTACCTCATCTAATCAATGACGTTGAGATTGTCTGTTACAGAACACAAGAAACAAATTTTCAGACAAAGGGGCACAATGCAGTGTGGAAGCCATCACATCTCCTTGTGGAATCATCTCAACCTGGTGCATGAGAGAGCCATCATCTCAGGAAGTAAGCTAACTTGATCTTGGGGGGAGGAATTTCCTCCTCTTATTCTTAACGATTGGAGGTTGAGTTATCCTCACGGTTTTCATTTAAATAGGTGGACCGAGCTAGACGGGATTTTAACTTTAAAAAGAGAGATTTAATAAACATAACTTAGTTCAACTTATGAACACCTCTACTCATTTCACGCACTATTAAAATTGGATTCAAAATTTAATTTGTAATGCATAAAGATTATTGATTAGTATTAGATTTTATATACTTTTATTAACTTATTAGATTTTATGTAATTTTAATAAGTTAGTTTTTTCCATCAAGATTAGGTAGTTTACAACTTTCAGCCAATACAGCTACCATAATACAAAATAATCCAAGTATATTGGAAGTGGGTGAATAGAGGAAAATGTAAGTCCAAATAAGTTTATACTCATTAATTTTTATTTAATTTCACTTTAAAAACACCTATGAATTAAGAAAGTAAATAACGACAGATAAGATATCAGTTATTTTTTAATTATTAATCTCATTCTAGTTAAGAAATATCAAATAAAAATTTTGCCAAACAAATCAAGTTTAGGATATGATATAAGCAAGACAACCGCACAAAATAGAACATACAAATTGCAGTCTCAAAGGTCCAAGGCAAACTAAAATTGTCATGAGAAAAGAAAAAAGCAACAATATTTTGTGATCTATTACATTTGAGTTCTTTGTTGTTTTCTGCTCCTGAAGATCAGAACTCCAGAAATTTATTAGACCTAAATCCTCCCATTCTAGCTCTTTCCAGCATCCCTCCTTTCTTTCAATGTTGATTTCAAAACACATGTAGCTATCATCAAACTGATTGACATGCCCATGCACCTGTCTCTGCCTAAAGAACAAGATGTGCAGAAAAATTTATTAGTGCTTTTATAGTTGTTCCCAAATATGTTGTGTTTTCTGTACATGTAATGAAGACTATGAGGAATCGAGGATTACGGGTCATTCCAAGCAAGGAAAATTTACTAGTTGCCATATTCGATGAACTGACATTGGAAACCACATTGTTGAAACCTTTATTGATGCACAAGGTTGTTTCTAAATACTGTATTAGGTGGATAGCATTAATGTACCAATCATCCATCTAATAAACTTAACCCTCTCGCATACATAATATAGCATTGACCATATTCTTCTTACACCTCTCTTTATTGGTCATCACCCCCTCCAGCCTACATAGCCACAATAAAAAGTGAATTCATTTGTAAAAGTTTTCTGGAAAACCACATTCTATTGTGGATCTTCATTTTAAAGCACAGCCATCCCCTCATCTAAATTTACAGCAGCATTCTTGTTCACCATCTTAGTCACTAGACACCACCTAAGGACTCCTTTCCAAGTTAGAAGATTGTGCATCATAAAAGAATCTATTCCCAGGTACTTGTCCTTCAGAAGTCTATTTCTGTATCACATCATTTCATTGAAAATATTGCATTATTATTTGTCAATAGAAATTTTGAAGATTTCAGTCTTCACCGTAATTGTTTTTAGTAGCAAAGAACAAAGAAGTAGAAGTGACCATCGTATATGTAAGGGGATTAACATGATTGATGAATAAATAAACAGTACTAGGATAGGACTTTTAGAGACATTATTATATCAAACAGATAACATGCCATCTCACCTTTGAAGATAATGATAATATGAGAGAAAAGAATGAAGAAAAAATTACTTCTGAAATATCACACACCCTTCCTCTGCAGTCTTAAGAATAAGATGTCAAAAGCATTTAGGGTCTTTGAAAGAGGGTAAAAAGGCAGTTTGAGTGGCTTCATCCTTCCAGTGAACCTCTTCCCACCACTCTGTATCTCCTATAATGCTGATTTGATTCCCTTTTGCACTGTCACAGTTGAGCAGAAGCTTCTTCAGTTTTGAGCAGTCAAATACTATGATTTCTCTCAAACATGCTCTTCAATCTTGGTAACATTCGTAATTGAAGCATTTCTAGCTTAGCAAATGGGCTTGGGTTTGAAATTCCAACCACATTTGCAACCTCACTTATTATTTCTTCAATTCTTCTGCATTACATTACATGAAGGCATGTAAGTTTGGAGCAAGAATAAGCTATGTCATGTCCCTCCCTCAAGTTGTTGCATTGGAATAGGAAAACCTTACCCAGTGTGAGGAAGCAAGAAGTAATTATGTTAGTATTGGTGGGAAAGGGGGAGGAGGTTTGTTTTATTCTTCCTTCCCCTAATTCCTTCTCTGTCTTCCTTATTACCATCTCTTCAATGCTGCCACAATTCATAATTTCTAGGTTCTCTAAACGCTCCATGTTTACTAAAGATAAACCATTAAATACCTTTGTCTCCCTGAAATCTTGCAGGCTTAGTGCTCAGTGCATCCTTGTAAGTTGTGGAAGCTCAAAAGGTAATCTAAAAGCAAAAGCTATTTTTTTTTCTATACACAGCACATTTAAATGTTGTAAGCATTTGAACTCCTCTATTAGACCTTCATTACCACCATTCAGGACATTGTCTTCGACTCGATCAACATAATTACAGGAAATAAACATTTTAAACATTTGCAGCTTTGAAAATTTACATATCAGCTTAAAAATATATCTTAATTTATTTTTATTAACTCATTTGATTTTTATGTAATTTTATTATCATTATATATTTGTAATATGGTTATTTTTTTTATTAATATACGTGATGTAATTTATGAAATTAATTACTTAAATCCATCTTAAATTTCATTCTATTTGATTTTTATTCTGTAATTTTTGAAAAAGAAAATGCATTTATGTATTGGTTTAGTTTTATTACAAAGTACTTTAATTAAATTATAATTGTATAATGTTCTATACATAATTTACAACTTTCAACCAATATGGCTACCACGATACAAACTAATCCAAGTATATTGGAAGTGGATGAATTGAGGAAAATATAAGTCCAAAATTGTTCATGCTTATTAATTTTATTTAATTTTACTTTACTAACACCTATGGAGAAGTTTACAATTAACGATGAATAAGTTATGAGTTATTTTTTAATTATTTATAATCTGAGTTTTATCATTTATCTAAATATCCAAATCTTATAAATACTTTATTTTTATTTAAAAGTTATTAATAATCGAATTTTACTCAAATTAGATAAATAATATCCTTTATATATTTGAACTTGTTAAATTAATTATTCGATTTTTCAAATCTATCTAGTTCATCTATACTTGACCCAAATCTAATCCAAGTAAAAACGAAATTTACGCAGCATTTGATATTTGCAATTTGTTAATAATTATAAAATTAAAATTAAAATTCACTTATGATTAACGACAAATAAATTTTTAAAATGAATATATTAATAATTTAAATAACTGAAAACACTCATAATTTTTTTGGAGATGATATGGTATCATACCCGAAATTTAAAACGGGTAGCGAGCTCTCTATTTAAACTTATCTCAAATTTGTTGGAATTCTACAAATCCAATCAAATTGATCCGAATACACTGGAATAGGGTGTGTTAGAACCCATGTCTGTTTTTATAATTTTGATAATGGAATCTTTATTGACTTAAAGTTACTTGCCTAATGATAATACTTTATATTTAACAAGGATCCAATAATGAGAAATTAAAATAGAAAAGATAAAATTAAGGAGCCTTATGATCTTGGTTGAGAAATTAAAATGGTTCAGATTCCTCTTTATCTTTTTGAGTAAAAGGAAAGGAACTCCCAAAGAGTTAGACCAAGCACACCTAGTTTCCATTGCTTTTAACTTCTTCATTTGTGTTCGATTGTGATTAGTGTTAGTGTGACATTTCCAATGCCTGATTACACATAGTATTAAAAGGCTTTCAAGAGCCAAAACAATTTTTATTTCTATACATAGCACATTCCAATGTTGCAGGCATTTCAACTTCTGTTTTAAACCTTCAATACCTCCATTGATTGGATACATTTTGAATATTTGCAACTTCAAAAATTTACATATCAATTGTCATGGGATTTTATAGAGATCGATGTCCTCCTTAAGTCCAAATATTGCAGTTTTTGACAATCTATGAAACTGAATTGGCAACTCTGTTTTGTTTGTCCCCTGTAGATGGAGGCACTCTAGTGAAACCAATTCTAAAGTTCCCTCCAACACCTCATGGAGACTCTTGTTTGAAGACAAGATTAGAACTCTCAGATTGCAAGTAATGCCCATGTTTTGGCACTGGACTCATGACCACACATAAGATTGCTGTTGTATGTGTTGAACTGCCTGCAAAGTTGGAAAATCTGTTGATAGGCAAATACCCTGTTTGCATATGTAAGCAAACCTTATATGAGTAGGCGGTATTGATGGTTTTGTTATCCTTAGGTACACAGATGCTGCAGCTTTCCTTTTGAGATTGGGCTTAGCAGCTGACAAGTGCAATGCTGGAAACAGCCAATGCAAGGTGTGACTTTATATTATGCACCCAAATTCTGTGCCTGTATTACTAGATATCCATTCATTTGTCGTTCCTTTCTCGTTGTTTTCTAATTCAGCTGATAAAACAAACTCTTTTATGTAGACAGAAAGTGTATCTATCATTTAACTATCATTATAGGTTAAAAGTGCAAGCCTCGTCATTAGTCAGCTTCTGACCTTCACAGTGCTAAATGCAGCAAGCAATGATGATTTAGATGACAAACCTCATGACAATAACTAAAATGCAGTAAGCAGCGATTTACATAAAAACAAGTCTAATCTTGTTTCATTTTGGTTGAGAAATATCAAATGATAGATATGAATAAAAATTTTGCCTAACAAATCAAGTTTAGGATATTATAAAAGAAAGACAACCACACAAAATCGAGCATACAAATTGCAATCTCAAAGGTCCAAGGCAAACTAAATTGGTGAAGAGAAGAGTGAAAGGCAACAATACTTTGTGATCCATTGCATTTGAGTTATTCACTGTTTTCTGCTTCTCAAGACCATAACTCTGGAAATTTATTAGACCTAAATCCTCCCATTCTAGCCCTTTCCAGCATCCCTTCTTTCTTTCAATGTTGATTTCAAAATACATGTAGCTATCATCAAACTGATTGACTTGTCCACGCACCTGTCTCTGCCCAAAGAATAAGAAGACATGCAAATGTGCAGAAAAATTTATTAGTGCTTCTATAGTTATTCCCAAATATGTTGTGTTAACTGTACATGTAATGAAGACTATGAAGAATTGAAGATTACTGGATCCTTCCAAGCAAGGAAAATTTATAGTTGCCATATTGGTTGAATTAACATTGTAAACCAGAATGTTGAAGCCTTTATTAATGCAGAAGGTTGTTTTTCTTTTCTTGTATAACATATCAATTCTTGGAAATTCAATTCATGTCTGACAACCTTACATAATTATGATGCATTAGCCTTAAATACTGTATTTGGTGTGTAGCATAAATGTACCAATTATTTTGCATTAAGAGCATTAATCTTGAATTTTCCAATGTCATTTATGTAAACCAGATCAAGCAGACGATTGTGCATCATAAAAGAATCCATTCCCAAGTACTAGCCCTTCCAAATTCTATTTCTATACCACATAATTTCGTTGAAGATATTGCATTATTCTTTGTTCGATAGAACATTTGAAGAGTTTGGTCTTATTGTGAGTAGTGATGGAGATAGTTTAAACTTTTAAAATTAGTAAAGAAACAGAGGAAATAGAAGCAACTATTGTAGTTGTGAGAAGATTAGAATGATTGATGAATAAATTAAATACTACTAGAATAGAAATTTTAGAGACCTTTCTATATCAAACAGTTAGCATGCCATCTGACCTTTGAAGATAATGATAATATAAGAGAGAAAAATAAAGAAAAAATTACTTCAGAAATATCACACACCTTTCCTCGGCGGTCTTTAGAATAGGATGTCAAAAGCATTTAGATTGGCGTCATCCTTCTAGTCTAGCTCTTTCCATCGGTGTAGGAAGTCTGAAAGAGGGTAAAAAAGTAGATCGAGTGACTTCATCCTTCCATTGAACCTCTTTCCACCACTCTTCACTTCCGACAATGCTGATTTGATTTCCCTTTGCACTGTCACAGTTGAGCGGAAGCTTCTTCAGTTTTGGGCAATTAATTACTTCGATTTGTCTCAAGCATGGGAAGGGTAGGGTATCCCAGTATATGCTCTTCAATTCAGATAGAATATTTAAATCAAGCATTTCTAGCTTAGCAAATGGGTTTAGATTCGAAATTCCAACCACATTTGCAACTTCACCAACTTCACTTATTATTTCTTCCATTTTTGGGCAATCAGTTACGTGAAGCTCTGTCAAATTTGGAGCAAAAATAAGCCATGTCAGGTTCCTCAACTTGCGACAACCGCGTATTTTAATCTTGTTCAGTGCATGAAAGCGAGGAGTGATAGTATTACTATTAGTGGGAAAGAGCGAGGAGGTTTGTATCATTCTTCTTTCCCTTAATTCCTTCTCTACATTCCTTGCTACCATCTCTTCTACGCTATCACAATGCCAAATTTCTAGGTTCTCTAAACGCTCCATATTTTCTAAAAACAAAACACTCAATACATCTGTCTCCCACCAACCTCGAAGCCGTAGTCCCTCAGTGCATCCTCGTAAGTGGTGGCAGCTCAAAAGGCTTTCAAGAGCAAAATCAGTGCGTATTTCTATCCACAGCACATTCAAATGTTGCAAGCATTTCAATTCCTCTATTAAACTGTCTGTATTAATCCCGCCAGGAGCATGTGAAAAAATTTTTAGTACTTGCATCATTGGAAATTTACATATCAATTCTCGTCGGATTTTAAGGAGACGGGTGGTTCCCCTCAAGTCCAAATATTTCAGTTTTGACAACTTACTCAGCTGACTTGGTAACTCAGTTATGTATGTCCGTCCTAAATCGAGGCACTCTAGTGAAACCAGTTCTGAAATTCCTTGTGGCAACTCATAGAGTTCGTTGTTTGATGACAAGTTTAGAACTCTCAGGTTGTGCATAAATTGGAAGAAACCATCACTAATCACCTGCAGCTTGTTATTGTTCAGAAATAAAGTTTGAAGATTAGGGCATCTAGGTGTTCCTCTTAGACCTTCAATTCCACTATCCGCCAATGACATTCTTACACCTTCCCAATTTTCAACATCAAATACCTCAATTGATCCTACTCTGGTTCGTACAAAAAATCTCTTCTCGAGAGTTTCACACTGACATGCTATCCACAAAGCCATGTCACGGATCACATCATGCATCTTTACACATTCTGCAGAATCCTTACATCTTTGTAATAAACACGCATTAAGAAGAGAATTGATAATGTCCTCCCCTTGCATTCGAGCATCAATTACGTTGTCAAATTCATTCAAAAATCCCTCGTAAAACCAATAATCTTTCAGCTCATCAATGGGAATTTCAAAATCTTCAGGATACAAACTACAATATAAAAAGCAAGATCTCATTGTATCCTTAGGTAAGCTATCATAACTAAATTTTAAAAGAGAATACACCTCTTTATCCATGCTTGCTAATTTATGCGGAAACTCTTTCAATACCTTAATTGCATATTCCCAATGTTTAGGCATCGTCTTGCAAGCCATGGCACGACCAATTGTAATCAGTGCAAGAGGTAGTCCTTGACACTCATCAACAACTTGTTTAGCCAACTCTCGAATATCTGGATGGCTGTCAAGGGTTTCTTCTCCAACCTTCTCTTCAAACAATTTCCAAGCTTCATCTTTGCTTAAACACTCTACTTTGATAACCTTATGAGCTCCCATTTGTCCACATACATCTAAGGAGCGAGTTGTAAAAATTAATTTAGAACCATTTTTCTGATCCGGTTTAGGTATTCCAACTTTAATAAAATCCACCCGCTCCCACACATCATCCAACAGCAAAACAAACTTTTTGCTGCTCAAAACTCTCCAAATTTCTACAGCTTTCTCTTCAGAACTTTTTTCCTTCCATTTCTCACCATGTGAAAGGCCAACCTTTTCAGCAATTTTTTCTTGAACTGTTTCGATGTTGTGATCTTTAGACACCACCACCCAAATTAAAACATCATAACCGATTAGCTCATTGCTTAACTTATTGTTAATTTGGGTCAAGAGTGTTGTTTTACCAACTCCGCCCAAGCCATGTAAACCAATACTACCCACATTATTTTGTTCAAGTAAGCGCCAGACTTTATCAAATGTCTGTTCCAAACCCACCGTGGATCCGGCAGGTCTTACATCCACTTGGGCTGCAAGTTCATTCTCAGCTACCCTTTCAAAACCTCCCTTATTCTTTAGATCAACTATTTCTGCAAGTTTTCTAGTCACTTGTTTACCAAAGTTGTAGCTAGACTTACAATTCCTGGAAAAGCAGCCAGCAAAACATAATTTCTGAATTTCTTGAGGACCGTCTTTGATCAACACCTCAGCTTCTGTTTCCGCAGTCTGCACCCTTGAAAGCCAGAGTCGAACTTCGTTGAGCCGCTTCATACGTTGTTGCTCAGCAAGATCTACCCTCCGGTTCACGTCATCCCTTCGCGCTTGCAGTTCCTCTAATTCCTTCCTCAGAACTTTAAGATTTTCTTCAAGCTTACATGTGTAACTTGCTTGTCCAGTAATGCAATCCCAGCAACGAGAGACAGTGTCCTCCATTGGGATTGAGACTGAGCACAAATTTCCCATGATCAAAATATCTGATAGATGAAGAAAGAAGAATGAAATGAATTGTGGGTTAGAGGAGACTAATTGTTTTGATGGATTTATGAGTGATGCACAGGAAGAAGCAATGCTTTTGCGCTAATGTGCTTGGACTTTTTGTTGGCCATAAGCATTAGGCTGGTACTAAAATAATCTAGTAGAAGACAAAAGGGACAGGCTTTTAACTAGAATAATAGTTCTAGTGTTTTCTTTTTGAATTATAATACTGGTATTTTGACTACTTGAAATCGATGCTGCCTTTTTTAATTCACAAAAGACAAAGAAATTGATGCTCTTTTGAATGTTTTGATGTAAAATTATTGAGATGAGTAAAATATAATGTAGATTGTGAGGAGAGATTGGTACGAGGTTTTACCAAGGCTATTCCTTCAAGGCCTCTAAGCTTAATTAAGTGTTCATCCCCCTTAAATTCTAGCTTAGAAACATGTGAAAAGTTGAAAATGCACACACAAAAAAAAGGCATTCTCAACAAAGTAAAGTAATAAATAAGCCTAGGAAATGAGAAATCTGTCTGCAAAATATTAGCTGTAACTTTCTATTGCATAATGGAAATTCCTATTTATTATATCAAACTTGTCCTGATAAGTGTTTGACTCCATTGACGTGGAGATTGTCTGTTGCAGAACATCAAGAAAACAAAATTTCAGACCAAGTGTGGAAGCCTTCACCTTTTTTCTGCTTGTGGAATCATCCTGGATCAGCTTTCTAAATTCTAAACATTGCAGGGTGAATCTTGGAGGATGAACCACCCCACAACCTGGTGCATGAGAGCCATCCCTTTCAACAGATGAGCTAACTTGGCCTCTGGGAGAGGAATTTCCTGCTCTTCTTCTGGTATACAAAGTTTGATGTGATTTATAAACATCTCTGCTCATTTCGCGTTTTATTAGAATTATATTCAAATTTCAATTTGTAATGAATAATGATAATTGATTAGTGTTGTATTATTTATATTTTTATTAACTCATTCGATTTTTATGTAATTTTAGTCAATAATTCATATTGTCCTCATATATAAGTAATATAAATTTCTTTTGGTTTTATTATTAACATATATAAAATTACTAAAATTCATTTTCAATTGAGTTCTATTTGATTTTTATTCTGCAATTTTGAAAAAGTAAAAAGATATTTATGTATTGATTTATTTTTAGGGATTATATTTGATGATTATCAAAATGTAACTTTTATATTTTTATTACAAACAAATTCTAAAATACAACAAATAACAATTTAAATAACTAAAAAAATGTCGTAACTTTTGTTAAAGACAAGTATGATACTCATATCTTACCGGAATTTAAAAGAAATAGCAGACTCCCTAATGCAAATTCATCCCAATAAAATCCAATTATATTGGGTACCGAAGATTAAATGGTCCATTTCCATCCAGCAGTGGGGTTGATAGAACCCATGCCTGAGGGAATGCGAAGGAGGAGGTGAAGTGGAGCACATCGGGGCCAACCCAACAAGCTCATCTCCAATGCCTATAAGCTGTTAACGTCCTCCTCTCTCCCATCTCTCTACAAAAATCTTAGATATAAAGCAGTAGAAGGCTGTGTCGTAAATTTAGAACTTTAGATTCTTAGATTTCAACTTTTTTTTTTTGTTTTAATATTCGATCGCATCCCTTGTAGTGTTGATTTAACGAATTGATTTGAGGCAAAATCAATTAATCAACATCACCTAACTTTTTTTTTACTCTGTCTGCATGTGTAGAACAAAGCTGAGTCTTACAAGGTGGAGTGCTAATTGGAAAAGTGCTACTGTTTTGCATGAGCAAGCTGGTAATGCTATCTACCCATTATTCAACCTCCAAGAATTTATAAAAAAAATATGGGTTTTTTTTTTTTTTTGGGGGGGGGTGGGTGGGGGGGGGGGGGGGGGGGGGGGAATTCTTACTATGAAATTGCCATGCTTTTGGGGACCTTTCTTCATTGATGCTCATGGTACTTGTAGGGAATAAATTTTGAGTTGCAAATGATTATGAGAAAGCAAAGTTGGCATTGGAGAAAGCTTCGAAAGGACAAGAGATGCTATCCTTATGTCTAGAACAAGGGAGTTCAAGTTGAATAGACTGAAGCTTGTGAATCGTGATGCCATTTGTCAAGCCAATTTCGGCCTTTGTTTAGTTGTTGGGTCCAGTAAGTACTTCCTTTTGATCTTGGTTTCACGGGCAACTGCCCATGTTTTGGCACTTTACTCATGACCGCACATAAGATTGCTGTTGTATGTGTTGAACTGCATGTAAATTTGGAAAATCTGTTTATAGGCAATTACCTTGTTTGCATATGTAAGCAAACCATATATGAGTAGGCATTATTAATGGATTTGTTGTCCTCAGGTACACAGATGCTGCAGCTTTCCTTTTGAGAGTGGACTTAGCAGCTGACTAGTGCAATGCTCGAAACAGCCAATACAAGGCGTGAGTTTATGTTATGAACCCAAATCATTTGCCCGTATTACTAGATATCCATTCATTTGCCATTCCTTCCTCTTTGTTTTGTAATTCAGCTAATAAAACAAACTGTTTCATGTGGACAAAAAGTGTATTTATCATACAACTAATGTTATTAGTTAAAAGTGCAAATTGCTTAACAAAAATAATACTAGATTGCAAATCTTTAAACTTTAGATATCAAATCGATAGTTCGAATGCTAAATGTAATTAACCCATGACAATAAGAACATACAACATTTTAGCTATGGTTCAGTCCAATCTTCCAAATTGTAAAAATACTACTATTATTAAAATGCACCATACCAAAACATGATCACCATTTGTGATCCCAAAAGTTCTAAGACAAGCCGTGTCATTAGTCAGCTTCTGACATTCACCATACCAAATGCAGCAAGCAGTGACGATTTAGATGACATACCTTACGACAAGAACTAAAATGCAGCAAGCAGCAATTTACAGGAAAACCGGTCTAATCTTGTTTCATTTTAGTTGAGAAATACCAAATGATAGATATAAATAAAAATTTCACCAAACAAATCAAGTTTAGGATATGATATAAACAAGACAACCACACAAAATAGAGCATACAAATTACAATCTCGAAGGTCTAAGGAAAACTAAAATTGAAAAGAGAAAAGAAAAAAGCAACAATACTTTGTGATAAGTTCTTCATTGTTTTCTAACTCCAGAAATTTATTAGACCTAAATCGTCCCATCCTCTCTTTCCAGCATCCCTCATTTCTTTCGATGTTGATTTCAAAATACATGTAGCTATCATCAGGCTGATTGACTTGTCCACGCATCAGTCTCTGCCAAAGAATAAGAAGACATGCAAATTTGCAGAAAAATTTATTAGTGCTTCTGTGTTTTTTCCCCAATATGTTGTGTTTGCTGTACATGTAATGAAGACGATGAAGAATTGAAGATTACTGGGTCCTTCCAAGCAAGGAAAATTTATAGTTGCCATACTGGATGAATTAACATTGTAAACCAGAATGTTCAAGCCTTTATTAATGCACAAGGTTGTTTTTCTTTTCTTCTATAACATTTGAATTGTTTGGAAATTCAATTCACGTCTGACAACCTTACATAATTATGATGCATTAGCCTTAAATACTGTATTTGGTGTGTAGCATAAAGGTACCAATTATTTTGTATTAAGAGCATTAATCTTGAATTTTCCAATGTCATTTATATAAACCAGATCAAGCAGACGACTGTGATAAAAGAATCTATTCCCAAGTACTAGCCCTTCAAAATTCTATTTCTATTCCACATCATTTCGTTAAAGATATTGAATTATTCTTTATTCAATAGAAAATTTGAAGATTTTGGTGTTATTGTGAGTAGTATTGGAGATAGTTTAAACTTTTAAAATTAGTAAAGAAACAGAAGAAATAGAAGCGATTATTGTAGTTGTAAGAAGATTAGAATGATTGATGAATAAATTAAATACTACTAGGATAGGAATGGAATTTTATAGACCTTACTATATCAAACAGTTAGCATGCCATCTCACCTTTGAAGACAATGATAATATAAGAGAGAAAAATAAAGGAAAAATTACTTCTGAAATATAACGCACCTTTCCTCTGCAGCCTTTAGAATAGGATGTCAAAAGCATTTAGATTGGCTTCATCCTTCCAGTCTACCTCTTTCAAAAATGGTAATGGTAGAAGTTTGAAAGAGGGTAAAAAAGTAGATCGAGTGACTTCATCCTTCCATTGAACCTCTTTCCACCACTCTTCACTTCCTTCAATGCTGATTTGATTTCCCTTTGCGCTGTCACAGTTGAGCGGAAGCTTCTTCAATTTTGGGCAGCTATCTACTATGATTTGTCTCAAGCATGGGAAGAGTAGGGCATCCCAGTATATGCTCTCCAATTTATTTAGACATTCTAAATAAAGCCTTTCCAGCTTAGCAAATGGGCTTGGATTCGAAATTCCAACCACATTTGCAACTTCACTCACTTCACTTATTATTTTTTCCATGCTATAGCACCAACGTACCTTAAGCTGCGTCAGATTTGGAGCAAAAATAAGCCATGTCAGGTTCCTCAAGTTATCACATTTGTATATTGAAATCTTGCTCAGTGCATGAAAGCAAGGAGTGATAGTATTACTATTAGTGGGAAAGAGCGAGGAGGTTTGTACCATTCTTCTTTCCCCTAATTCCTTCTGTATATTCCTTGCTACTATCTCTTTTAGGCTACAACACTCAATTCTTAAGTTCTCTAAACGCTCCATATTTTCTAAAAGCAAAACACTCAATACCTTTGTCTCCCTCCAACCTCGAAGCTTTAATCTCTCAGTGCATCCTCGTAAGTGGTGGCAGCTCAAAAGGCTTTCAAGAGCAGAATCAGTGTGTATATCTATCCATAGCACATTCAAATGTTGCAAGCATTTCAATTCCTCTATTAAACTGTCAGTACCAATCCCGCTAGGATTGTGTGACAAAATTTTGATTATTTGCATCATTGAAAATTTACATATCAATTCTCGTCGGATTTTAAGGAGAGCGGTGTTCTCCCCCAAGTCCAAATATTTCAGTTTTGACAACTTACTCAGCCAACTTGGCACCTCAATTATGTTTGTCCCTCGTAGATCAAGGCACTCTAAGGAAACCAGTTCTGAAATTTCCCGTGGCAACTTACAGAGATGGCAGTTTGATGACAAGTTTAGAACTCTCAAGTTGTGCATAAATTGGAAGAAACCATCACTAATCCTCGTCAACTGGTTATTGTTGAGAAATAAAGTTTGAAGATTAGGGCATCTAGGGGTTCCTCTTAGATCTTCAATTCCACTATCCGCCAATGACATTCTTACACCTTCCCAATTTTCAACATCAAGTGCCATAATTGCTGCTACCTCTGTTTTTACAAAAAATCTCTTCTTGGGTGCTTCACACTCATGTGCTATCCACAAAGTCATGTCGCGGATCACATCATGCATTTTTACACATTTTGTAAAATCTTCACATCTTTCTAATAAACAAGCATTAAGAAGAGAATTGATAATGTCCTCCCCTTGCATTCGAGCATCAACTATGTTGTTAAATTCATCCAAAAATCCCTCGCAAAACCAATAATCTGTCAGCTCATCAATGGGAATTTCAAAATCTTCGGGATACAAACTACAGTATAAAAGACAAGATCTCATTGTATCCTTAAGCAAGCTATCATAACTAAATTTTAGAAGAGCATACACCTCTTTATCCATGCTTGCTAATTTATACGGAAAATCTTTCAATACCTTAATTGCATATTCCCAATGTTTAGGCATTGTCTTGTAAGCCATAGCACGACCAATTGTAATCAGGGCAAGAGGTAGTCCCTGACACTCATCAGCAACTTGTTTAGCCAGCTCTCGAATATCTAGATGGCTGTCAAGGGTTTCTTCTCCAACCTTCTCTTCAAACAATTTCCAAGCTTCATCTTTGCTTAAACACTCTACTTTGATAACCTTATGAGCTCCCATTTGTCCACATACGTCTAAGGAGCGAGTTGTAAAAATTAATTTAGAATCATTTTCCTGATCCGGTTCAGGTATTCCAACTTTGATCAAATCCACCCGCTCCCACACATCATCCAACAACAGAACAAATTTTTTTCCGCTCAAAACTCTCAAAATTGTTACAGCTTTATCATCAAAATTTTTATTCTTCCATGTCTCACCACGTGAAAGGCCAAGCTTTTCACCAATTTTTTCTTGAACCGTTTCGATTTTGTGATCTTTAGACACCACCACCCAAATTACAACATCACAACCAATTAGCTCATTGCTTAACTTATTGTTAATTTGGGTTAAGAGTGTTGTTTTACCAACTCCTCCCAAGCCATGTAAACCAATAATACCCACATCGTTTTGTTCAAGTAAGCACCAGACTTTATCAAATGTCCGTTCCAAACCCACCGTGGATCCGGCAGGTCTTACATCCACTTGGGCTGCAAGTTCATTCTCAGCTACACTTTCAAAAACTCCTGCATTCTTTAGATCAACTATTTCTTTAAGTTTTCTAGTCACTTGTTTACCAAAGTTGTAGCTAGACTTACAATTCTTGGAAAAGCAGCCAGAAAAACATAATTTCTGAATTTCTTGAGGACCATCTTGGATCAGTTTCTCAGCTCCTGCTTCTGCAGTCTGCACCCTTGTAAGCCAAAGTTGAACTTCACTGAGCCGTGTCATACGTTGTCGTTCAGCCAGATCTACCTTCCGGTTCACGTCATCCCTTCGCGCTTTAAGAGTATCCAATTCCACCCTCAGAGCTTCAAGATTTTCTTTAAGCTTACATGTATAACTTGCTTGTCCAGTAATGCAATCCCAGCAATGAGAGAAATCCTCCGCTGGGATTGAGAATGAGACTGAGCACAAATTTCCCATGATCAAAATATCTGATAGATGAAGAAAGAAGAATGAAATGAATCGTGGGTTGGAAGAGATTAATTGTTTTGATGAATTTCTGAGTGGTTGCCAGCAAGGAAGATGCAATGCTTTTGCGCCTATGTACGTAATGACTTAGACATTGTCGGCCAATACAGACATTGCTTTTCAATTTAGTGGAAGAAAAAGGCGAACCTTCTGACAAGAATAATAATACTACCACTTTCTTTTTTACTACTATTATGGTTTCTATCAGTTGCTATTAAGACCGATTGACTAGCAATTTGAACCCCATAGAACTTTTAGTTAAGGTAAGTGAAAAAAACTGCCACGGATTGGAATTGGAGATAGGCTGTCTAGTTTGACATAAAGCTCCATTTATCCTTGGTAGAAATCCTGTCATCTGTTTGACATAAAAATATTCCTGTCTTGTTTGTTTATTAAACCAAGTTATAAAGGCTAATATAAATTACCATTACCATACCCCTACATAACAACATAAAAACTAAACAATCCACATTAAGCTACTCCTGCTAATTGATTGACTCAAAATTTCAGACCATGGGCATAATGCAGTGGAATCATCATGGATCAGCTTTCTAAACATTGCAGGGTGAACCTTGAAGGATGGCTCGGCCCTTCTGATCCCTTTCTCGAACTATCCCACAACCTGGTGCATAAGAGCCATCCTCTCAACATAAGAGAAATTAGAGGGCTATTTCCATTTTCATAGTCTTATCTAATAAAGTTTTATCTACTTTCATATATGTAATACTAATTATAATATACAGTTTAATAAAATTTATAATTTTATTAACCTATACACATAAATTAAATTAAATTATTTAATTATTCAACATTATTTTAAATTTTAAAAAAATAATTATAACATAGACAATCACAAGTAACACACTTTTTTTGAAAACAAGTTATTGATAAAGTATAAGTTGTCATATAGTTACTATGAATGAGTAGAAAATAAAATAGAATGTTTTGTTATTTTTTAAATATTTGTATTTAAATCTTATTATTTGTTAAGATACTTTAACTTTATAATCAAATATTTGATATTTCAAATTTCTTTAAAAATCCGAACTTGAATGGAAAGGAAAAATATTTAACATTTAATATATATAATTAAAGATATAAATTCAAACGAACATTAAAATTAAAATTCAAGTTTCCTCCTAAGTATCAACAAACAAGCTCTAAAATACAAGCAACAAGCCAACAAGATTTAAATAACTAAAAAAAAGTCATAATTTTTCTTAAAGACAAGCACACTCATATCTTACCTGAATTCAAAACAGATTGCAAATTCATCTCAAATCCAAATTTCTTGTAGCTATCTAGCAGTGGGGTTGCTAGAACCCATGCCTGAGGGAATGGGAAGGAGTGGGGGTTGAAGTGAAGCATCGGGGCCATCCCCCAGATTCCTAAGCTAATCCAAAAGTTTGAAACCCAAGTTAGTCAAGAGAGCAGAGGCGCGTGGGTTGGGTTTATTCTTCCTACGCAATGTCCATTTCCGATCCCAACAAGCTCATCTCCAATGCCGATAAACTGTAAGCCTCTCTCCCCTCTTTTTACAGGTATCTTACTTATATTTTAGAAGAAGAATGTGTTGTAAATTACAACTTTAACATTCTTAGATTTAAAGTTTTTCCTTTTGATATTCGATCCCATCCCATCCCTTGTAGTGTTAATTTAACAAATTGCTTCGAGGCAATATCAATTAATGAGCATCACCCAACATTTTTTTAATCTGTCTGTATGTGTAGAACAAAGCTGAATCTTACAAGGTGGAGTGCTGATTGGAAAAGTGCTACTGTTTTGTACCCATTATTCAACCTCTAAGATTTTATCTAAAAAATGGGATTGTCATGCTTTTGGGGGGCTTTCTTCATCGATGCTCATGCTACTTGTAGCCAATGGATTTCGAGTTGCAAAAGATTATGAGAAAGCAAAGCTGAGATTTGAGAAAGCTCCCAAACGACAAGAGATGCTATCCTCATTGAGTAGATTGAAGCTTGTGAATTGAGATGTTATTTGTCAAGCCAATTTGGGCCTTTGTTTAGTCGTAGGGTCCGGTAAGCGCTTCCTTTTTCTTTTGGTTTCGCAAGTAATGCCCATGTTTTGGCACTGGACTCATGACCACACATAAGATTCCTGTTGTATCTGTCTGCCTGTAAATTTAAAAAATCTGTTTATAGGCAATTACCTTGTTTGCATATGTAAGAAAACTATGTATGAGTAGGCATTATTTATGGATTTGTTGTCCTCGGGTACACAGATGCTGCAGCTTTCCTTTTGAGATTGGGCTTAGCAGCTGACAGGTGCAATGCTCCAAATAGTCAATGCAAGGTGCGACTTTATATTATGCACCCAAATCATTTACCTGCATTACTACATATACATTCATTTGCCATTCCTTTCTCTTTGTTTTCTAATTCAGCTGATAAAACGAACTTTTTAATGTGGACAAAAAGTGTATTTATTTACTAACATTATTAGTTAAAAGTGCAAATTGCTTACCAAAAATAATTGTTTATTGCAAATCTTTAAACTTTAGATATCAAATCGATAGTTCAAATGCTAAATGTAATTAACCCATGACAATAAAAACATACTACTTTTTGGCTATGGTACAGTCCAATCTTCCAAATAGTAAATAAAACTATTACTAAAATTCAAAAGGTCCATAAAACTAAACCAAAATGTTCAACAAGACAGAACGTGATCACCGTTTGTGATCCCAAAATTTCTAATGCAACCTTGTCATTAGTCAGCTTCTGACCTTCACCATACCAAATGCTGCAGCTTTCCTTTTGAGATTGAGCTTAGCAGCTGACAAGTGCAATGCTCGAAATGGTCAAAGCAAGGTGCGACTTTATGTTATGCGCCCAAATCATTTACCTGTATCAACAGATATCCATTCATTTGCCATTCCTTTCTCTTTATTTTGTAGTTCAGCTGATAATTTATTCTTGACTAGGATGATGCTCCTAATTGTTGCTGACCTCTCTATGCGTCCATGCATGTCTTTAGGAGTTTGTGGTGTTTAAATGCTTTATGACTTCATTAACTTGCAGTTTAGTTCAATTGCACATCTTTTTGGCCCTTTATTTAGAATAACACTTGAGCCCTAGTCTTTATCTCTTCCTTATGTAGCTGGTAAGAGATAAAACAAACTTTTTTATGTTTTGCTAACTTCTTCACAAGGACAGAAACAGGATTTTTAGTTTGGGGGACGCCAAAGTCTTATATAAAGTTCAGCATTAAAATTTTAATGCTAAACACTGAAACCATTAATATATACTTCTTCTGTCTCAAATTGAATGTTTGAATTTGACCTTTTTAAATCCAATTTCCCAACAATTTATTTTTCACTATAGACAACTAAAGTGTTTGCTAGAAACTTATCCTTCTTTTTGTTATGAAGGCCTATTTTAATAATGCTCATAGCTTAAGAAAGGCTGCTTTTGAAGTTGCTTTAAACTTCAATGTATTATGTATTAAAAAGTATATATTAAAAAAAAATACACAATCCTTAAGAAAAATTTAATGATAATGAATTACATTAGAATTTCATGTGGGCAAGAAGCTAGGCTATATGCTTACATGGGAGCCTCCAGAACCATAATCCATATGAACAGACAAAGATTGTTTTTGGTAGTTGGGCTGTTTGAAATTTCATTTTTGTGATGTAATGTGTTAACCAAGTTAAGAATCCTAACTTTGTTGTAACTAGATATTCAAAAATGATGTAACAAGCATTGTTATTTCAAATAATTAAATTGATTAAAAAATGTACCCATGATAAAAAACTTACAACTTTTTGGCTATGGTTCAGTCCAATCTTCCAAATTGTAAATACTACTATCATTAAAATTCACTAGTTCCTTGAAACTAAACAAAAATATTCAACATGACAAAACGTGATCAGCATTTATGATCCCAAAATTTCTAATGCAAGCGTAGTCATTAGCCAGCTTCTGACCATCAACCACGCCAAATGCAGCAAGCAGCAACGATTTAGATGACAAACCCCACAACAAGAACTAAAATGCTGCGATTTACAAGAAAAAAAGTCTAATCATGTTTCCTTTTAGTTGAGAAATATGAAATGATAGACATAAATAAAAATTTTGCCAAACATATTAAGTTTAGGATATGATTAAAACAAGACAACCACACAAAATAGAACATACAAATTACAATCTCAAAGGTCCAACGCAAACTAAAATTGTCAAGAAAAAAGAGAAAAAGCAACAATACTTTGTGATAAGTTCTTCATTGTTTTCTAACTCCAGAAATTTATTAGACCTAAATCATCCCATTCTATCTCTTTCCAGCATCCCTCCTTTCTTTTAATGTTGATTTCAAAATACATGTTGCTATCATCAAGCTGATTGACTTGTCCACGCACCAGTCTCTGCCCAGAGAATAAGAAGACATGCAAATGTGCAGAAAAATTTATTAGTGCTTCTGTAGTTGTTCCCAAATATATAGTGTTCGCTGTACATGTAATGAAGACGATGAAGAATTGAAGATTACAGGGTCATTCCAAGCAAGGAAAATTACTAGTTGCCATATTGGATGAATTGACATCATACACCACAATGTTGAAGCCTTTATTGATTCAGAAGGTTGTTTTTCTTTTCTTCTATAACATTTGAATTCTTTGGAAATTCAGTTCATGTCTGACACCCTTACATCATTATGATGCATTAGTCTTAAAAACTGTAAGTGGTTTATAGCATAAATGTACCAATTATTTTGTATAAAGAGCATTCTTGCATTCTGATATGTCATTTATGTAAAATCAGATCATGCAAAAGTCATTCCTGTGTTGGATTGTTCCAAGGTTACTCACAGAGTAAGAATGCGAGCATTACTGTGAATTGTCAAGATTCAGTATTTGACAGAAAAGAGCAGAACCAAAACTAATTCCTGAATGTCCTACAAACCTTTTTAAAGTGAGAAATTTGCTTTTGCTTTTTGGGTACATTACAGTGGTTAACATTCCAAAGCTGTATGTGCAAAAAGGTCACTCCCTGTATATCATCCCTCATCATACACGATAATTAATGATGTAGGGTACCAAAAATTACATTTCCTAGAACCACAACCTATCCAACATTTGCCAACAAGCCTACACACATGTGATCTCTGCCGAACACATGCCTCCTCAACAACTCCTTCTCCCATCAAACTTGCAATTTTCAAAAAGGAACTCCAACCAAAGACCGTTCCCCACCCTATCCCTCATGGACCAACTAGTCTTAGAGCGCAGCTCCACGATAATGGGCTCTTACGTAAAGCATACACCAGAACAGCCCCCTTCCAATTCTCATGCCTGTGCCAACAAGTTACCACTCTTACCAACAGTAACACCTTTATTTGACATTCTCCAATCGAACCCTCAACACTGGCTAGCCAAGTGCGTTACTTACTTGTCTCCTCAGTATTTAATTTCAAACAAATTCTCAAGAGGTGGCATGTGGGAAACCCAAAGAGGATGTCCTGAAGCTTTAGATGAATCCACTTTAAATGCTAATGAAATTTTTTATGACCTGTCTTCTCAACCATGCAAACAACATCTCTAATGTCAGTGTAAATCCCTCGCCTTCCAAAAACACACAAGGATGGTCACATGGATCAAATTCCAAACGACACCCTCCCTCACAATCATCCATCTAATAAACTTAACTGTCATGAACAGTTAGAGAAGCAAAACTAAGATCACATCCCCTTGGAACACAACTCCCCAAGCTTACGCAACTAACCAGAACCTTCTAAGTGCATGGTTTAAACTTAACCCCCTCACACGCATTATGTATCATTGATCATATTCCCCTCATACACCTCTCTTTATTGGTCATCACCCCGTCTGGCCTACAAAGCCACAATAAGAGGTGAATATATTTGTAAAAGTTCTCTAGAAAACCACATTTATTGTGGATCTTCATTTTAAAACTCAGCCATTCCCCCATCTCAATTTACTGCAACATTCTTGTTCACAACCTTAATCGCTAGACACCACTTAAGGACTTATCTCAAGATCTCTTATCGTTTAACAACTCCTCTCCAAGTTAGAAGATTGTGCATCACGAAAGAATCTATTCCTAAGTACTAGCCCTTCAAGATTCTATTTCTATACCACATCATTTCGTTGAAGATATTGCATTATTCTTTGTTCAATAGAAAATTTGAAGATTTTGGTGTTATTGTGAGTAGTGTTGGATATAGTTTAAAACGCTAAAATTAATAAAGAAACGAAAGAAATAGAAGGGATTATTGTAGTTGTAAGAAGATTAAAATGATTGATGATTAAATTAAACACTACTAGGATAGGAACTTTAGAGACTTTATTATATCAAACAATTAGCGTGCCATCTCACCTTTGAAGACAATGATAATATAAGAGAGAGAAATAAAGGAAAAATTACTTCTGAAATATCACACACCTTTCCTCTGCGGTCTTTATAATCGAAGTTTGAAAGAGGGTAAAAAAGCATATCGAGTGACTTCGTCCTTCCATTGAACCTCTTTCCACCACTCTGCTTCTCCTACAATTCTGATTTGATTTCCCTTTGCACTGTCACAGTTGAGTGGAAGCTTCTTCAGTTGTGGGCATTTCAATACTGAGATTTCTCTCAAGCATGGGAATGGTAGGGCATCCCAGTATATGCTCTTCAATTTATATACATGTTGTAAATCAAGCATTTCTAGCTTAGCAAATGGGCTTGGATTCCAAATTCCAACCGCATTTGCAACTTCACTCACTTCACTTATTATTTCTTCCATTTGATAGCACGAGATTACCTTAAGCTGCGTAAGATTTGGAGCAAAAATAAGCCATGTCAAGTTCAGCAACCTGGTACAATAGCGTATGCCAATCTTGCTCAGTGCATGAAAGCGAGGAGGGATAATATTACTATTAGTGGGAAAGAGCGAGGAGGTTTGTATCATTCTTCTTTCCCCTAATTCCTTATCTATATTCCTTGTTACCAGCTCTTCTACGCTATCACAATTCCAAATTTGTAGGTTCTCTAAACGCTCCATATTTTCTAAAAACAAAACACTCAATACCCTTGTCCCCCACCAACCTTGAAGGAATAGTCCCTCAGTGCATCCTCGTAAGTGGGGGCAGCTCAAAAGGCTTTCAAGAGCAGAATCAGTGTATATTTGTATCCACAGCACATTCAAATGTTGCAAGCATTTCAATTCATCTATTAAACTGTTTGTATCAATCCCGCCAAGAGCACTTGCAAAATTTTTGAATACTTGCATCATTGAAAATTTACATATCAATTCTCGTGGGATTTTAAGGAGACAGGTGGTCCCCTCCAAGTCCAAATATTTCAGTTTTGACAACTTACTCAGCTGACTTGGCAACTCAATTATGTTTGTCCATCGTAGATCAAGGCACTCTAGTGAAACCAGTTCTGAAATTCCCAGTGGCAACTCATGGAGATTGAGGTTTGATGACAAGTTTAGAACTCTCAAGTTGCGCATAAATTGGAAGAAACCATCACTAATCACCTTCAACTTGTTATTATTGAGAAATAAAGTTTGAAGATTAGGGCATCTAGTTGGTCCTCGTAACTCTTCAATTTGACTATCCATCAATGACACTCTTACACCTTCCCAATTTTCCAACTTTTGAACATCCAGTGCCTTAGTTGATGTTCTTACAAAAAATCTCTTCTCAGGTGCTTCACACTCATGTGCTATCCACAAAGCCATGTCACGAATCACATCATGCATCTTTACATGTTTTGTAGAATATTCACATCTTTCTAATAAACATGCATTGAGAAGAGAATTGATAATGTCCTCCCCTTGCATTCGAGCATCAATTATGTTGTCAAATTCATCCAAAAATCCCTCACAAAACCAATAATCTTTCAGCTCATCAATGGGAATTTCAAAATCTTCGGGATACAAACTACAATATAAAAGGCAAGATCTCATCGTATCCTTAAGTAAGCTATCATAACTAAATTTTAAAAGAGTATACACCTCTTTATCCATGCTTGCTAATTTATGTGGAAACTCTTTCAATACCTTAATTGCATATTCCCAATGTTTAGGCATTGTCTTGTAAGCCATGGCACGACCAATTGTAATCAGTGCAAGAGGTAGTCCTTCACACTCATCAGCAACTTGTTTAGCCAACTCTCGAATATCTGGATGGCTGTCAAGGGTTTCTTCCCCAACCTTCTCTTCAAACAATTTCCAAGCTTCATCTTTACTTAAACACTCTACTTTGACAACCTTATGAGCTCCCATTTGTCCACATACATCTAAAGAGCGAGTTGTAAAAATTAATTTAGAACCATTTTTTTGACCCGGTTCAGGTATTCCAACTTTGATCAAATCCACCCGCTCCCACACATCATCCAACAGCAGAACAAACTTTTTTCTGCTCAAAACTCTCCAAATGTCTACAGCTTTCTCATCAAAACTTTTAATCTTCCATGTCCCACCATGTGAAAGGCCAACCTTTTCACCAATTTTTTCTTGAACTGTTTCGACGTTGTGATCTTTAGACACCACCACCCAAATTAAAACATCATAACCGATTAGCTCAGTGCTTAACTTATTGTTAATTTGGGTCAAGAGTGTTGTTTTACCAACTCCTCCCAGGCCATGTAAACCAATACTACCCACATTGTTTTGTTCAAGTAAGTGCCAGACTTTATCAAATGTCCGTTCCATACCCACCGTGGATCCGGTAGGTCTTACATCCACTTGGGCTGCAAGTTCATTCTCAGCTACACTGTCAAAACCTCCCTCATTCTTTAGATCAACTATTTCTGCCAGTTTTCTAGGCACTTGTTTAGCAAAGTTGTAGCTAGACTTACAATTCATGGAGAACCAGCCAGCAAAACATAATTTCTGAATTTGTTGAGGACCATCTTTGATCAACACCTCAGCTTCTGCTTCCGCAGTCTGCACACTTGAAAGCCAGAGTTGAACTTCCTCGAGCGGCCTCATACGTTGTTGTTCGGCAAGATCTACCCTCCGGTTCACATCATCCCTTCGAGCTTTCAGTTTGGCCACTTCCACACTCAGAGCTTTAAGATTTTCTTCAAGCTTGCGTGTGTAACTTGCTTGTCTAGCAACGCAATCCCAGCAACGAGAGACAGTGTTCTCCGTTGAGATTGAGACTGAGCACAAATTTCCCATGGCCAAAATATCTGATAGATAGATGAAGAAAGAAGAATGAAATGAATTGTGGGTTTGAGGAGACTAATTGTTTTGATGAATTTCTGAGTGGTCGACAGCAAGGAAGATGCACTGCTTTTGCGCTTACGTATTGACGTAGACTTCGTCGGCCAATACACATTGCTTTTCAATTTAGTGGAAGAAAAAGGACAGCCTTCTACTACTTTCCTTTGTACTACTATTATGGTTACAAATGGCTTCCATCAATTGGAATTCTAGTCCTGCTAAGCGATTTGACTCAAAATTTCAGACCAAGGGCATAATGCAGTGGAACCATCATGGATCAGCTTTCTAAACATTGCAGGGTGAACCTTGAAGGATGGCTCGGCCCTTCTGAACCCTTTCTCGACAAGCAAGCTAACCTGACCTCTGTGAGATGAATTTCCTACTCTGCTTCTAGTACACACGGTTTGGTCTGATTTACGTATATCTCTACTTATTTCAAGTCCTATTAAATTTATATTCAAATTTTAATTTGTAATGAAAAAAGAATTAATTGGTGTTATATTTTTTATGTAACTCATTTGATTTTTTTATGCAGTTTTAGTGAGTTAATTTTCTCCAATTAATATATATATATTGTCAATATATATAAATAATATAGATTTTTTTGTATTTTTTATTAAGACACACATGAAGACTTATGAAATTACTCAAAAGCATCGTAAATTGTATTCTATTTGATTTTTATTCTATAATTTTAAAAAAGAAAAGATATTTATATATTGATTTTATGTTAATTTTTTAAATTGATATTACAATTGTACAATTTTATACTGTAGAGTAATTTACAACTTTCAACTGGAAATGAATGACTTGAGGAAAATTTTTAAGTCTACATATGTTGCTCTTTATTAAAGAAATAAGGCTTAAGAATAACAATAATAAGATATTAATTTTTTTTAATTTTTTATTTTCAAATTTTATCATTTATCTAAATATTTGAATTTTATAAATATTCTATAAATTTTTAAAAATTCTTACTTGAATCTTATCCAAATTCAATAAGTACTATCTGATAAATATTCAGCTCCATGAAGTACTGAAATTTTAAATCTCAAAACTTAAGCAAAGAATTACTCAAATCTAATTAAACGAAAATTAAAATTTATAATTAACAACAAATAAAATTTTGAAATCAAAACTTAAATAACTAAAAAACAGTCGGTATTAAATCTCTAAGGATTGATACGGTATCTTACCCGAATTCCAAATGGGCAGCAAGCTCTTTATTTAGACCCGTCTCAAACCCGCTTCAGTTCTTTTATATTCAGACAAGTAGGTCCGGGTACCCGAACCCATGCCTGAATGGGAAGGGAAGGAGTGGATGAAGCATCGGGGCCAACCCCCAAATTCTAAATCCAAGGCTAATCCAAAAGTTTGAAACCAAAGTTAGTTAAGACAGTAGAGGCGGGTGGATTGGTTTTACACTTTTACTTTGTTAGTCCTATACATACATACGTACATACATAGATTCCAGCCAAATCCAATCACTCCGACGCCATGTCCACTTTTACTTTGGTTTTGATAAATTTTTGAGTGATGGAGGAGGTTGCAACTAATGATATTGACTTAGACTAATTCTTTTGCACTAATGTATTGACTTAAGACTTTTTGAGCCATTAGCATTAGAACCATTTATTAGCTGCAGCAGTGATTGGTTGGTTCTAAAATAAGTAAGACTGAATCATTAATGGATGCATTGCTTTCAATGCAGTGGAATAAAAGGTCAACCTTCTAACAAGAAAAGTAATACTAATATTTTCTTTTTGAAATGATTTTCTCGGATTTTTCTTGTGTCTTTAAAGTCTATGCTCATGGTTTTGAAGATGGAATGTTTCTTAGCTAACGATGACTTACCTAATCATAAGAATTGATATTTAACTTTTAATACTTTCCATCTAATCACTTACCTCATCTAATCAATGACATCAAGATTGTCTACTACAGAAGATCAGGAAACAAACTTTCAGACAAAGGGGCACAATGCAGTGTGGAAGCCGTCACATCTCCTTGTGGAATCATCTCAACCTGGTGCATGAGAGAGCCATCATCTCAGGAAGTAAGCTAGCTTGATCTCCGGGAGAGGAATTTCCTCCTCTTGTTCTTAATGATTGGAGGTTGAGTTATCCTCACGGTTTTTATTTAAATAGGCAGACCAAGCTAAATGGGATTTTAACTTTAAAAAAGAGAGATTTAATGAACATAACTTGTTTCAACTTATGAACACCTCTACTCATTTCACGCACTATTAAAATTGGATTCAAAATTTAATTCGTAATGAATAAAGATTATTGTTTAGTGTTAGATTTTATATATTTTTATTAACTTATTTGATATCGTGTAATTTTAATAAGTTAATTTTTTCCATCAAGATTAGGTAATTTACAACTCTCAACCAATACAGCTACCATAATACAAAATAATTCAAGTATATTGGACGTGGATGAATTGAGGAAAATGTAAGTCCAAATATGTTTATGCTCATTAATTTTTATTTAATTTCACTTTAAAAACACCTATGAATTAAGAAAGTAAATAATGACGGATAAGACATCAATTATTTTTTCATTATTAATCTCATTTTAGGTTAAGAAATATCGAATAAAAATTTCACCAAAGAAATCAAGTTTAGGATATGATATAAGCAAGACAACCGCACAAAATAGAACATGCAAATTACAATGTCAAAGGTCCAAGGCAAACTAAAATTGTCAAGAGAAAAGAAAAAAGCAACAATATTTTGTGATCTAATACATTTGAGTTCTTCATTGTTTTCTGTTTCTCAAGATCAGAACTGCAGAAATCTTTCCAGCATCCCTTGTTTCTTTCAATGTTGATTTCAAAATACATGTAGCTATCTTCAAACTGATCGACATGCCCATGCACCAATCTCTGCCCAAAGAATAAAAAGACATGCAAATGTGCAGAAAAATTTATTAGTGTTTCTGTAGTTGTTCCCAAATATATAGTGTTTGCTGTACATGTAATGAAGACTATGACGAATTGAAGATTACAGGGTCATTCCAAGTAAGGAAAATTACTAGTAGATTTTATTGGAAGTGGATGAATTGAGGAAATTGTAAGTCCAAAAATGTTCATGCTTATTAATTTGATTTAATTTTACTTTACTAACACCTATGGAGAAGTTTAGAATAAACGATGAATAAGTTATGAGTTATTTTTTAATTATTCATAATCTGAAATTTATCATTTATCTAAATATTCAAATCTTATAAATACTTTATTATTATTCAAAAGTTATTAATAACTGAATCTTACTCAAATTTGATAAATAATATCCTTTATATATTCAAACCTATTAAATTAAATATTTGATTTTTCAAATCTATCTAGTTCATCTATACTTGACCCAAACCTAATCCAAGTAAGAAAGAAATTTACACCGCTTTTGATATTTTCAATTTATTAATAATTATAAAATTAAAATTAAAATTCACTTATTATTAATGACAAATAAATTTTTAAAATGAATAAACTAATAATTTAAATAATTAAAAACACTCATAATGTTTTTGGAGATGATATGGTATCATACTCGAAATTTAAAATGGGTAGCGAACTCTCTATTTAAACCTGTTTGAAATTTGTTGGAATTCTACATATCCAGTCAAATAGGGCTGAATACCCGAAACAGGGTGTGCTAGAACCGATGTTTGTTTTCATAATTTCGATAATGGAATCTTTATTGACTTAAATTACTTGCCTAATCATAATACTTTATATTTAACAAGGATCCAAGAATGAGAAATTAAAATAGAAAAGATAAAATCAAGGAGCCTTCTGATCTTGGCTGAGAAATTATAGGAATAGGATATTGTAAGGTTCAGATTCCTTTTTATCTTTTTGAGCAAAAGGAAAGGAACTCCCAAAGAGTAAGACCAAGAACACCTAGTTTCCATTGCTTTTAACTTCTTCGTTTGTGTTCGATTGTGATTAGTGTTAGTGTGACATTTACAATGCCTGATTACACATAGTATTAAAAGGCTTTCAAGAGCCAAAGCAGTTTTTATTTCTATACATAGCACATTCCAATGTTGCAGGCATTTCAATTTCTGTTTTAAACCTTCAATACCTCCTTTGATTGGATACATTTTGAATATTTGCAACTTCGAAAATTTACGTATCAATTGTCATGGGATTTTATAGAGATCGATGTCCTCCTCAAGTCCAAATATTGCAGTTTTGACAATCTATGAAACTGAATTGGCAACTCTGTTATGTTTGTCCCTTGTAGATGGAGGCACTCTAGTGAAACCAATTCTAAAATTCCCTCTGACACCACATGGAGACTCTTGTTTGAAGACAAGTTTAGAACTTTCAGATTGTAGGTAATGCCCATGTTTTGGCACTGGACTCATGACCACACATAAGATTGCTGTTATATGTGTTGAACTGCCTGTAAAGTTGGAAAATCTGTTTATAGGCAAATACCTTGTTTGCATATGTAAGCAAACCTTATATGAATAGGCATTATTGATGGTTTTGTTATCCTCAGGTACACAGATGCTGCAGCTATCCTTTTTGAGATTGGGCTTAGCAGCTGACAAGTGCAATGCTGGAAACAGTCAATGCAAGGTGTGACTTTATATTATGCACCCAAATTCTGTGCCTGTATTACTAGATATCCATTCATTTGCCATTCCTTTCTCTTTGTTTTCTAATTCAGCTGATAAAACAAACTCTTTTATGTAGACAGAAAGTGTATCTATCATTTAACTATCGTTATAGGTTAAAAGTGCAAGCCTCGTCATTAGTCAGCTTCTGACCTTCACCGTACCAAATGCAGTAAGCAATGATGATTTAGATGACAAACCTCACGACAAGAACTAAAATGCAGTAAGCAGCGATTTACATAAAAACAAGTCTAATCTTGTTTCATTTTGGTTGAGAAATATCAAATGATAGATATGAATAAAAATTTTGCCTAACAAATCAAGTTTAGGATATGATAAAAACAAGACAACCACACAAAATAGAGCATACAAATTACAATCTCAAAGGTCCAAGGCAAACTAAAATTGTCAAGAGAAGAGAAAAAGGCAACAATACTTTGTGATCTACTGCATTTGAGTTCTTCATTGTTTTCTGCTTCTCAAGATCATAACTCTGGAAATTTATTGGACATAAATCCTCCCATTCTAGCCCTTTCCAGCATATCCCTCCTTTCTTTCAATGTTGATTTCAAAATACATGTAGCTATCATCAAAGTGGTTGACTTGTCGACGCACCAGTCTCTGCCCAAAGAAAAAGAAGACATGCAAATGTGCAGAAAAATTTATTAGTTCTTCTATAGTTGTTCCCAAATATGTTATGTTTTCTGTACATGTAATGAAGACTATGAAGAATTGAAGACTACTGGATCCTTCCAATCAAGGAAAATTTATAGTTGCCATATTGGATGAATTAACATTGTAAACCAAAATGTTGAAGCCTTTATTAATGTAGAAGGTTGTTTTTCTTTTCTTGTATAACATATGAATTATTGGAAATTCAATTCATGTCTGACAACCTTACATAATTATGATGCATTAGCCTTAAATATGGCATTTGGTGTGTAGCATAAATGTACCAATTATTTTGTATTAAGAGCGTTAATCTTGAATTTTCCAATGTTATTTATGTAAAGCAGATCAAGCAGACGATTGTGCAACATAAAAGAATCCATTCCTAAGTACTAGCCCGTCAAAATTCAAAATTCTATTTCTATACCACATCATTTTGTTGAAGATATTGCATTATTTTTTGTTCAATAGAAAATTTGAAGATTTTGGTGTTATTGTGAGTAGTGATGGAGATAGTTTAAACTTTTAAAATTAGTAAAGAAACAGAAGAAATAGAAGCGATTACTGTAGTTGTAAGAAGATTAGAATGATTGATGAATAAATTAAATACTATTAGGATAAGAATTTTAGAGACCTTACTATATCAAACAGTTAGCATGCTATCTCCACTTCGAAGACAATGATAATATAAGAGAGAAAAATAAACAAAATATTACATTTGAAATATCACACACCTTTCCTCTATGGTCTTTAGAATAGGATGTCGGAAGCATTTAGATTGGCTTCATCCTACCAGTCTAGCTCTTTCCATTGTGATTGAAGTTTGAAAGAGGGTAAAAAAGTAGATCGAGTGACATCATCCTCCCATTGAAGCTCTTTCCACCACTTTTCACTTCCTTCAATGCTGATTTGATTTCCCTTTGCACTGTCACAGTTGAGCGGAAGCTTCTTCAATTTTGGACAGTCCAATACTATGATTCGTCTCAAGCACGGGAAGGGTAGGGCATCCCAGTATATGCTATTCAATTCATCTAGATTTTCGAAATGCAGCCTTTCTAGCTTAGCAAATGGGCTTGGATTCGAAATTCCAACCACATTTGCAACTTCACTCACTTCACTTATTATTTCTTCCATTCTTTCGCACCAGGCTACCTCAAGCTGCATCAGATTTGGAGCAAAAATAAGCCATGTCAGGTTCCTCAACATGGGACAATTGTGTATTGAAATCTTGCGCAGTGCATGAAAGCGAGGAGTGATAGTATTACTATTAGTGGGAAAGAGCGAGGAGGTTTGTATCATTCTTCTTTCGCCTAATTCATTCTCTATATTTCTTGCTACCATCTCTTCTATGTTATCACAATCCCTAATTTGTAGGTTCTCTAAACGCTCCATATTTTCTAAAAACAAAACACTCAATACCCTTGTCCCCCTCCAAACTCCAAGGTGTAGTCCCTCAGTGCATTCTCGTAAGTGGTGGCAGCTCAAAAGGCTTTCAAGAGCAAAATCAGTTCGTATTTCTATACACAGCACATTCAAATGTTGCAAGCATTTCAATTCCTCTATTAAACTTTCACCACCTCTACTTAGGACACTATCTATTCCAGCCTTCCAAAAACTGACTGCAGAAATTTTGAATAGCTGCAACATTGAAAATTTACATATCAATCGTTGTGGGATTTTATGGAGATTGAATGTCCTCATCAAGTCCAAATATTTCAGTTTTGACAACTTATTCAGCTGAATTGGTAACTCAGTTATCTGTGTATCTCGTAGATCAAGGCACTCTAGTGAAACTAGTTCTGAAATTCCCAATGGCAACTCATAGAGTTTGTAGTTTGATGACAAGTTTAGAACTCTCAAGTTGCGCATAAATTGGAAGAAACCACCACTAATCACGTTCAAATTACTCCTATTGAGAAATAAAGTTTGAAGATTAAGGCATGTAGGTGTTCTTCTTAGATCTTCAATTCCACTATCTGCAAATGACATTCTTACACCTTCCCAATTTTCAACATCCAGTGCCTTAATTGATCCTACCCTGGTTCGTACAAAAAATCTCTTCTCGGGAGCTTCACACTCACATGCTATCCACAAAGCCATGTCACGGATCACATCATGCATCTTTACACATTCTGCAGAATCTTTACATCTTTCTAATAAACAAGCATTAAGAAGAGAATTAATAATGTCCTCCCCTTGCATTCGAGCATTAATTATGTTGTCAAATTCATCCAAAAATCCCTCGCAAAACCAATAATCTTTTAACTCATCAATGGGAATTTCAAAATCTTCGGGATACAAACTACAGTATAAAAGGCAAGATCTCATCGTATCCTTAGGTAAGCTATCATAACTAAATTTTAAAGAAGAATACACCTTTTTATCCATGCTTGCTAGTTTATGCGGAAACTCTTTCAATACCTTAATTGCATATTCCCAATGTGCAGGCATCGTCTTGTAAACCATGGCACGACCAATTGTAATCAGTGCAAGAGGTAGTCCTTCACACTCATCAGCAACCTGTTTAGCCAGTTCTCGAATATCTGGATGGCTGTCAAGTGTTTCTTCTCCAACCTTCTCTTCAAACAATTTCCAAGCTTCATCTTTGCTTAAACACTCTACTTTGACAACCTCATGAGCTCCCATTTGTCCACATACTTCTAAGGAGCGAGTTGTAAAAATTAATTTAGAACCATTTTTCTGATCCGGTTCAGGTATTCCAACTTTGATCAAATCCACCCGCTCCCACACATCATCCAACAGCAGAACAAACTTTTTTTTGTTCAAAACTCTCCAAATTTCTACAGCTTTCTCATCAAAACTTATTATCTTCCATGTCCCACCATGTGAAAGGCCAACCTTTTCACCAATTTTTTCTTGAACTGTTTCAATATTGTGACCTTTAGACACCACCACCCAAATTACAAAATCATAACCAATTAGCTCATTGCTTAACTTATTGTTAATTTGGGTCAAGAGTGTTGTTTTACCAACTCCTCCCAAGCCATGTAAACCAATACTACCCACATTATTTTGTTCAAGTAAGCGCCAGACTTCATCAAATGTCCGTTCCAAACCCACCGTGGATCCGGTAGGTCTTACATTTGCTTGGACTGCAAGTTCATTCTCAGCTACACTTTCAAAAACTCCTGCATTCTTTAGATCAACTATATCTGCAAGTTTTCTACTCACTTGTTTAGCAAAGTTGTAGCTAGACTTACAATTCTTGGAGAAGCAGCCGGCAAAACATAATTTCTGAATTTGTTGAGGACCATCTTCGATCAACACCTCAGCTTCTGCTTCCGCAGTCTGCACCCTTGAAAGCCAGAGTCGAACTTCGTTGAGCGGCTTCATACGTTGTTGTTCAGCAAGATCTACCCTCTGGTTCACGTCATCCCTTCGCGCTTGCAGTTCCTCTAATTCCTTCCTTAGAGCTTTAAGATTATCTTCAAGCTTGCATGTGTAACTTGCTTGTCCAGCAACGCAATCCCAGCAACGAGAGACAGTGTCCTCCGTAGAGATTGAGACTGAGCAACAATTTCCCATGATCAAAATATCTGATAGATGAAGAAAGAAGAATGAAATGAATTGTGGGTTGGAGGAGACTAATTGTTTTGATGATTTCCTTAGTGATCAAGGAAGATACAACTAATAATACTGACTAATGCATTGACATATAGTTTTTACCGACCATTAGCATTGGAATTGTCGTTTAATACTAAAATAATTTAGACTGAACTTTGTCGAAGCACCCCACAATCTGGTGCATGAAAGAGCCATCCTCCCAAGAATTGAGCTAACTTGACCTCTCGGAGTTTCCTCCTTTGCTTCGTACTGATCGGAGATGGAGTTATGCTCTTGGATTTCATTTAAATGGGCGGACCAAGCTAGGTTGGGGCTTAGAATTATTAGAGTATGACCCGCCCAGATTTTTTTCAGAAATGTTGTTTACTCTTTCTAAGCACTCACTAAAGTCTACATGTGGTTCAGCGAAGAAGCCCAAAATGTTATAGATATTCAAATTTTAATTTGTAATAAATCAGGATAAATGTTTAGTCATTTATTTTAACATACTTTTATTAACTCATTTGGTTTTTACATAATTTTATTGTCATTAAATACGAGTAATATGGATTTTTTTTAATTTTTATTAATACACATGCGATGATATATACAAAATTACTCAAATTTATCTTAAATTGGTTTCTATTTGATTTTTATTCTGTAATTTATAACCAATACAATTACAGCGATACAAATAAATCCAGATATATTAGAAGTGGATGAATTGAAAATGTAAGTCCGAATAAGTTCATATTTATTCCATTTATTTACCTTTATTTTAAAAACATTTATGAATTAAGGAGGTGAGGTTTAGGAATAATAACAAATAAGATACTAGTTATTTTTTAATTATTTATATCTGAATCTTATAATTTACCTAAATACTTGAACTCTAGTAATATTTGAAAGTTAATATCAGAATCTTACCCAAATTATATAAGTAATCCTCTTTAAATATCTCAACTTGTTAAATCTTGATATTTCAAATCTCTTTAGTTCATGGATATCCAATTAATCAACCCAAACCCAACCCATGAAATTTATGTCACATCTAACATATGTAATTTATCAATAATTCAAAATATAAAATCAAATAAATATTAAAATTTAAATTGAAGTTCACTCAAAATTAACAACAAACAAATTTTTAAATTCAGTAAAGAACAACATAAATAATAACAATCAAATTTTTAAAATCAATAAACTATCATTTAAATAACTAAAAAACACTAATATTTTTTTTTGAGACATATCGTATCAATAAATTACATTAAACTTTCGTGTGGACAAGAAATTAGGCTACATGCTTACATGGGAGTCTTCAGAACCATAACCCATAGGAACAAACAAAGATGGGAGTTTTCAGAACATCCAACATGACTTGTCCACGCACCAGAAATTTATTAGACCTAAATCCTCCCATGCTAGCTCTGTCCAGCATATCCCTCCTTTCTTTCAATGTTGATTTCAAAATGCATGTAGCTATCATCAAACTGACTAACTTGTTCACTCACCAGTCTCTGCCCGAAGAATAAGGACACAGGCAAATGTGCAGAAAAATTTATTAGTGCTTCTATAGTTGTTCCCAACAATGTTGTGTTTTGCTGTACATGTAATGAAGACGATGAGGAATTAAAGATTACTGGGTCCTTCCAAGCAAGGAAAATTTACTAGTTGCCATACTGGATGAATTAACATTGTAAACCACAATGTTGAAGCCTTTATTAATGCACAAGGTTGTTTTTTCTTTTCTTCTATAACATATGAATTCTTAGAAATTCAATTCATGTCTAACAACCTTACATAATTAGATTGCATTAGCCTTAAATACTGTATTTGGTGTATAGCATAAATGTACCAATTATTTTGTATAAGGAGCATTCTTGCATTCTCCTATGTCATCTATGTAAGCCAGACCAAGCAGAAGTCATTAATCCTAGTTTCTTAACATTTTTTTTCTCAGGAAGTTTGAAATATTTAATGACCTGTTTTCTTAGCCATGTAGACAACATCTCTAATGTTAGTGCTAATTCCTCACATTCCAAAAACACACAAGGATGATCACATGGATTGTCGTCCGAACAACATCCTCCTGCACAATCATCCATCTAATAAACTTAACTATCATGAACGGTTAGAGAAGTAAAACTATAGATCATATGCACTTGAACATCTGGCTCATTGGTTGATGTATAATCTCTCTGTTTAGAGAACAAGATTCAAATCCCCTTCCCTTAATAAAAAAAAAAGCTACAGATTATATCCCCATGGAACACAGCCCCCTAAGCTTATGCAGCAGCTAACCAGAACCTTCTAAACGCATGGGTTAATCTTAACCCCCTCACACACATTATATATCATTGTTCATATTCTGCTTACATCTCTTTCTATTGGTCATCACCCACTCCAGCCTACATAGCCATACTAAGAAGTACTGAATTTATTTGTAAAAGTTTTCTAGAAAACCACATTCTATTGTGGATCTTCATTTTAAAGTACAGCCATTCCCACATCTTAATTCACAGCAGCATACTTTTTCACAACCTTAGTCGCTAGACACCACTAAAGGACTCCTTTCCAAGTTAGAAGATTGTGCATCATAAAAGAATCTATTCCCAAGCACTTGTCCTTCAAAATTCTATTTCTATGCCACATCATTTCATTGGAAGCATAGCATTATTATTTGTTCAATAGAAAATATGAAGATTCCAGTCTCCATCTTAATTTTAAGATGAATAATGCCACACGCGTAACTTGCTTGCCCAGCAATGCAATCCCAGCAAGCAGAGACTATGTTGTCTGTTGAGATTGAGATTGAGCAGAAATTTCCCATGATTTAGTGATCAAAATATTTGATAGACGAAGAAAGAAGAATGAAATGAATTATGGGTCTGAGGAGGCAAATTATTTTGATGAATTTCTGAGTGATTGACTGGAAGATGCAACGCTTTTCTGCCAATTTATTGAGAGTTTTCGTCGGCCATTAGCACTGGTGATTGGCTGGTGCTAAAATAATTTAGATTGAATTATCAATGAACACATTGCTTTCAACTAGGACAAGCTTTTAACTAGAATAATAATACCACTATTTTCTTTTTTGACTATATGCATGTTGCATTACCGACAAGATATCTAGTAAGATAATGTTAGGCAGATCGACTAACAACTCGAACTGCCATTGAAATTTTTAGACCATCATTACCATAAAACTACAGAACAGCTAGACAACAATTTACATTCAACTAGTCCTGGTAAGTGATTGAGTCCAATGACACAACATCAAGAAACTAAATTTCAGAGCAAGTGTGGAAGCCTACACCATTTTTCTCCTTGTGGCATCAGCTCTATAAACATTGGAGGGTGAATCTTGGAAGGAGCCAACCAGGGGTGGAGCTAACCAAATTTTATTGGGGGAGCCAATATGGTTGAATAAGAGTTAAAAATTTTAAAAAACTAATTTGTTAAATTCGATCAATAACAAAAAGGGACGTTTTAAAAAATAGCCTTTAAAGATAAGACGTTTTCAAAAGTAGCCATCGTTATAATTTTAACTGTTTTTAACCAAGTTGGACAAAAATACCCTTAATGAAATTACACGCTATGATGTAACACGTTATGGTTAGGTTGTGACACGTCATGTACAAAAATCTGTGACACACCAGGGGTGGCCTAACAAGTTTAAAGGCCTAAAGCGAAATATTCAAATGAGATTTTTTTTATTAAAATTAAAAAAAATTATTAAAATTTTATTCTTTTAGTTTTTTGAGATGTAAAATTTTTAATTAAACTTTTATCTTATATTTTAAATTATTATAATTATCTTATATTTTCTAAATGGCACACCATGTACAAAAATCTGTGACACACATGTACAAAAATCTGTGACAAGCTATGGTTAGGTTGTGACACACCATGTATAAAAATCTGTGACACACCATGTACCAAAATCTGTGACACACCATGTACAAAAATCTGTGACACGCCATGGTTAAGCTGTGACACGCCATGGTTAGGTTGTGACACACAATGTATAAAAATCTGTGACACACCATGTACAAAAATCTGTAACACGCCATGGTTAAGTTGTAACACGCCATGGTTAGGCTATGACACGCCATGTACAAAAACTTGTGACAAGCCATGGTTAGTCTGTGACAAGCCATATACAAAAATCTGTGACACGCCATGGTTAAGTTGTGACACACCATGTACAAAAATCTGTAACACGCCATGGTTAAGTTGTGACACGCCATGGTTAGGCTGTGACACGCCATGTACAATAACTTGTGACAAGCCATGGTTAATCTGCGACAAGCCATATACAAAAATCTGTGACACGCCATGGTTAGGCTGTGACACGCCATGGTTAGGCTGTGACACGCCATGTACAAAAATTTGTGACACAACACTACTTAAAGTGTTTCCAACATGTTTTCATAAGTCAAAATACAATTTTTTTTATCTAAAACACCTACTTTGACTAAAAATTAAAAAAAAATTCTTTTGAAAATTTAGGTTTATAAATTTTAAAATTTTGAATTTATTGGTGTCTAGATCCCGAATTAATTCAATTAAAAGCTATTTCATACATCTGTGATTATTTCTACCATTTTAATTTTCTCCAAAATACCTAAAAATCAAAATTTTCAAATACCCACCCACCCAAACACTTCAAAACGATTGTTTAATGTCTTGAAAGTGCAAGAAAAAGAAATCTGAAAACGCGAGAGAAACAAATCGAAAGTATAGTAGACGAATGCCGAAGAGAGAAATCGGAAGAATAACAGACGAATGTCGAAGAGAGAAATCGATAAAATTTGAGAGAGTGGGATGGTGAGAGAGAGAAATCTGAAACAGAAATGGAGAGAAATTATGATGAATGGTTTAATTTATTTAAAATAGTTTAAAGGGTATTTTTGTCAAGTCATAGTTAAAAATGGTTAAAAACAGTTAAACTTATTCTGATGGTTATTTTTAAAATGTCTTTATCAAAAAGGACATTCCTCACAATTTCCTCTAATAAAAATATTGATAATAGAAATATAAAACTATAATTTGTAAAATATAAATAGTTAAAAACACTTTATAGGATTAATAGTTTCTTCCTATATAATTAGAATTATTTAAATATTATAAATTCAAGATAATTTCATTTCAATTAAATATAAAACGTAAACATATAAAAAAAATACTCAAGTTAATTTTCTCTTATATAATCAGGATTAATAAAAAAATGATATATTAATGAAATTTTAAGTAATAATGTAATGCTACAACTTATATTTGAGAACTATATAATAATTTATTAATTTTTAAATATTAAAATAACATTTTATGAAATTTACGTAATATAAAAAAGAAGAACATAACAAGTAGAAGGTAGGTATCACATATTATATAACAAAAAAGAAAAAAAAGAATATGGTTAATGATTTGTAAAAATTTAAAAAAAAATTATAAAAACTTATAACATATGAACAAATAGAATAAAAATGAAAAAAAATAAAAATAATAATAATAATATAAATTAAAAAAAATTAAAGTTGGGTGAGATATGTGAAATCTTTTTATTATTTTTTATTTATATTAATTATTAAATAAAAAATTATTTTGAAAAAATCATTAATAGAATATATAAAAAATTTAAAAATTTTTATATGTTATGAAAATATTTTTAAAAGTTTTGGGGGGCCATGGCTCCCCATCACATAAAGAGGCTCAGCCCCTAGAGCCAACCTTTCAAGGAGTGGGAGAGAAATTTCATCCTCTTCTTCCTAATTGTTAGTCTTTGGAGGTTGAGTTATCCTTTCGATTAGGTCTTGATTTTTTTATTTTAACTTGAGAAAAAGGGATTCGAATATGCTTTTTAAGTAGAGATCATACATTGCTCGAGTGAGATTGAGTCTTAATTTAAAAAAAAAAAGATATGGTATATATAATTTGATCTAATTTATAAACATTTTAGTTCGTTTAACGTGTTACAATGAGAAATAAATTCAAACTGAGTATCATAATGGATACAGATAATTAATTTGTCTTTTTATTTTGTATCCTTTTATTAACTCATTTAGTTTTTATGTAATTTTAGTAACTTCATTTTTTCCAACTAATGTAATATAATATAATACATATAAATACATTTTTTGTTCTTTTATTAATACACACGCATGATTACATATATGAAATAATTTTTCATGAAATTTTATGTTAATTTTTTTAATTAATATCACAATTAGATAATTTTATATGTAATTTATAACTTTCAACCAATACATAGGATAAAGTATTACTTATTTTTTAATTATCCATATCTAAATCTTATCATTTAATTATATATTCAAATTTTATAATTATTTTATTAATATTTAAAAATTACTAATTGAACCTTACCCAAATTAGATCAATAATACTCTTAAGTATCCAAACTTGTCAAATATTCCATTTTTCAAACCCAACCTAAGCAAGAAAGAAATTTACATATTTGCAATATTGTAACGACCCATCCTCGATCGCTACCGACGTCCGAGACCTCCGGGAGATCCCGTCAAGTCCCGAACAAGCCTTTGTAAATTTTTTTTTTTAGACATTTAACAAATGTGCTAACGCGTATGTAAATAATCAATAATAACAATAATATCCTATTGGTATTCCATTGCCAGTAATAGTAATTAAATTTAAAATATAAAGTTTTCAACAATGCATAATAATATGTAGAAATTTCATGTGACTGAACTCTAGACAGCGGAGCGACTCGAAGCGGGCTAAGAGATACCTTTACCTATCCGCAGTAGACTGAATACGCCAATAGTTACGCGCTAGGTCGATCCCTGTTTACAAAATTAGAAATAAGTGGAGTGTGAGTCTCACAGACTCAATAATCATCGGCTTAGCGAGTAGGGCGTAGATGGGAAACAAGCAAATAGCTGATCATTTGAATATTAAAAATACAGGATGACAAAACAATTTACTTCAAACGGACATTTGTGCCTTATATATAAAGAAAATATCAAGAATTCGTTTATGATATAACCAAACTAAAAGTATATACATAAATACGCATCAAATCTAGTGTGAATAATAATTACATGTAGAAATCATTTAGAATAATTTATTCAAATCAATTTCCTTAAATTAGCCAAGCTCCGGTAAAATCAATCTTTTGAAAACTGACACTCAAATCAACAAATCACCTTTTTTTTTATGAGGCGTTAAGTCAAATTATTTCGTAAACAGAGAGCTGTCGAAAACTTTATAACTCTCACTATGCACGGGAAAATTATAAATTTAGAAATTCAAAGAGACTTTACTCTCGAGTAGGAAATGAGATAAAAACTCGTGGTCCCGCTACCACGTAATAACATCCGGGAGCATCGCTTCCACCGGATTCTCACATAATGCCATGGCAATCTCAACGATATTAGCCGACATCGGAGATATCAAGCGGTCGCAACCGCATAAATCATCTGTGGCCTTGCCACATATATCACAGACCATGACCCCAACTGTCACGGACTTGATGGTGGTTCCGGGTCGTAACAATTCAGTTGGTATCAGAGCTTTAGTTTTATTAAAGCTTTTGATTTTAAAGCTGGTTGTTTTGAAAGTTGTTTTAAAGGAATTTACCATGTTAGTGTGGCCCCAATTGAGAAAAGTTAGCTGCATGTAGTTGCACATAGAGTTTTATGTCACTTAGACTTGCTCTGATTTTTCTTGTAGATAACTATGCCTCCTCGACGTGGGCGTCCACCCCTCCCGAGAGTTGTAGGGAAAGGAAGAGGTCGTCCTAGACGGAATCAGCCAGATCCCGTAGAAGGGGAGTCGGCTACATCCTCTTTGCGAGCAGCACCTACTGCTGAGTATATTGAAACAACTCCACAACCTCCGCCAACCATAAGTATTCCTGCTATATCTCTTGAGGTAGCTCAAGCATTAGTAACCTTTTTTACTGCTATTGCTGGCCAAGCTCAGACTGGTCGAGCTTCTTTTATAGTTCCTTCGACTGCCTCTTCAGTATCACCACCTCTATCTCCTATTTCACCCTCGGTGTCGGATGTTTTTATTTCTAACAAGCATAAAGAGGAGGTACATATGGCTTTAATGGCTGAGGAGCTTGCAAATGAAAATAAGAGAATGCAAGTTGGAACTACAAAAAGGAGAAATCTAAGTATATCTCTTAATCAGCCAATTAAAAGGGGTAGAGACATAATTGCTTCAGAGAGTACTACTTTGGCTTCAGTGGCATCTTCCCGACCTCCAATTCCACAACCCCAACAAAGGCCTTCAATATTCGGCAAACCTGCAATTACTATTCTTGGAAAGAATACTAGAGGTTCGGATAGAGCAAAATGCAGAAATTACGGAAAACACCATATCGGGCAATGTAAGGAGCCCATACGATTTTTTTGTTGTGGTCAATCGGGTCACATTAGGAAGCATTGCCCACAGCTAGGGTAATGATGAACCTAGAAATAGTTAGTGTTTTGTTGAAATTTTACTACCTTGGCTTTAAGTGAATGTAGTCTAAGGGAAATGATCACCACCTGTATAAAAAAGTTAAAAGTTGACCTTTGTTTTATATGATATGAACGAGTTATAAAGTAGCTATTTAAGTGACAAGATGAGTATGAGAATCTTTTGGTATCACAGAGGCAGACTAGTAATATAAGTGTTGAAAATGAATATTTGCCGTAGTGGCATACTTGATCACCACTTAATGAGATTAAGTTAAGGATTGTAAAATTTGAGTATGGTAGAAATGAGGAGATGATATCATGGCATTATAAGATAATGACTAGACCCAAATATGGATCTATGGGAGATAAGTTATGTAAGTATTTAAATACTTGGATGGGCAAGTATACGCCTTTAGAGAAATGATATATTTGGAATATAAAGGAGCTATTTATCGATTAAATGAAAGAATTTTGGAATTAAACATTGGAGTATTTGAGTCAACATAGTGACTTGTTTATAGTAAGTGACTACAGCACTGATTATACATAGGGAATTGTGTAGACTTCCAATCTAAAATTTTAAGCCATAATTATTGATGAAGGAATTTGAGAAGGATAAATGTCTTGTGATCTCTTTTGTACCAGAGGCAAATAAATTACCGGAGTAATCAGACAGAAAGAATAATTAAATGTGAATAATGAAAATAGTAGTGGGGTACGATTATACCAGTATTAAGGCACCGGATCCCATAAGCACTCCGCAGTTAAGCGTGCTTGAGTAAAAGTAATATTATGATGGTGACCTCCTGGGAAGTATGTTTTAAGATAAAATAAAGAGTGTGAGGATTTGAAGATATTTATTGATGAAAGTACAAATGGTAGAGTATTGGATAAGAGTAAACAATGACTAAATTATGACCCAAGTATTTAAAAATTGAGAGTGATAGGAATTAATTACAGAATATTATCGTTAGAAAGGAAACGGAAAAATGTTATGGAAATTTCAGAAATCCACTGAGAAATGGTGAATTTGGTGTATTAAAATAGATAATATGGATAAAATGAAATTGAGGTATTTATCATAAAATTGAGATGGGAGATCAATTGTGTTAATTGAAGGGTAAATTTTAAAAAGGAGTCATGTTACAACAATAGTTGAAAAATAGTCAAAAGGAAAAGACTTATTCTGATTAAGTAGATTTCAAAAGTGATAATGTGGTAACCTTAATTGTTCAATACCCTTATGTTAACAAACTCTTGTGGTTGAGCAGCACGAGTACAATTTTAAGTGATATGAAAGTAAATCTCATGAGATAAAGAATAGTCATTGGCTTAATACAGAGTTTTGTTAATTGAAATTTTAAATGCAACAACAAAGTGTTGAAAAGGAAATGAAGAGTAAATTGAAAGATTCCTATATTGATTCACATGTATGGACATATGAATGGAAAGAAAATTTAAAAGTTATCGAAAAGGTCACATTGAAGTACATTATTTTGAAGAATAGTATGATCAATGATGAGTTGATTGAAGTATAATTTTAAGAGAATAAAGGGGAAAGAAAGAGTCAAGGTTTGGAAATGGTAAAATAAAATTAAAGGAAGAGTTGGATAAATGATGGAATAGTGACAAGAAATATCAATGCTGAGTGATAAACTTGTGAATGAAAGGTTACAATGGTGACACAACAAAAGAGATAATGTGAAGTATTGTTATGGAAAATTATAAATTTTGTTTTAAATCCAGTAGAATGAAAATAATTTATAATAACACCAAATTGTTTAAGTGATGTACTGGGAATCCTTGAAGATAAAGTGAAATGTGAATAGTTAAGTGTGTATTTGAATATTTTGGTAAGTACATATATGTCGTTATAGAAAGAATATATTTAGAGTATGGAGAAATAAACAAAGGGTTAAGTGTTCCCAAAGTTGCTTAAATTCTTTAAGAGAGAAAATTTCAAAGCATATGTGACGAATATAATCAGTGTAGTCTTGAAACTGGCTAAAGAGCCAAATGGCTAAATCATGAATTGGGTAATCATAGGTTGTGAGAAATAAGACCTAGATAGATATTTCTAAAGAGAATATATTTAAGAGAAGTTTTGCTACGAACGTGACAAAAATAAGCCTAGAACCAAGTGGTGATGAAGAGGAAATGATAAGTTAAAAATAATACTTATATTGGCATTGCAAAGTACAGAAGAAAAACTTAGTTTCGAATTTTGTCAACTTCAAGTACAATTGATAAATTGATTAAGAGAAAAGTACGATATGTGTATGAGAAAGAGTGAAACAAGGAGTAATGAAAGAGAACCCCGATAATGAAAATCATTTAAAGAGTTATGGAGACAGTGATCTAGAATTGTTTGAGATATATATAAGGTTCAAATTGGTTTAAATCTTGAATGACGAATCAATAGTGAAACTGATGATATTGTATGAGATACACTGAATCATGTCAAAGTGAAAACTTAAAGTATCAATGGAATTAGAAAATGTATGTGCATAGAAGACAACAATTGAATAAAAATGGTATGGAGTACATGAGGAGTATATAAGAATAAGATGCAAATTAGATATGAGAAGCTTATTATGGATTCGAAAAATATTCTATTTTTGATAAATCAAAAGCGTCGAAAGTAGGCCTGATATCACATCGGTTAAGTGTGACCCTCTTGCATGAGTGAGCTCTAGCTAGAGACATCTTCGGGTGACCGACGAACCGTTAGACATGGCTGGGACCGTAGTCTGTGATATACGCGGCAAGGCCACAGATGATTTACGTGATTGCGACCACTTGATAACTCTGATGTCGGCCAACATCGTTTAGATTGCCATGGTATTATATAGGAATCTGGTAGAAACGATGCTTCCGGATGTTATTACATGGAAGTGGGTCCACATGTTGATGTGATGTTTTCCTACTCGAGAGCATTGTGAGTTTTTCGACGCGTACCTTTATGCATAGAAATGATTATATGATCAATTAAAGTAAAGAATGAACTTTAAAAGTTCAAAGTTTGAAATTGATGTGCGATGACTTGTGTGGGTAACACAATAATGAAAATTTTCATTTGGAAGTTAAAGTTTTATGGATTTAAGGAATTGTTGAGAAAAATAGTCAAGAAAATGGAATCTATAGTAAGAATCCATGTGAAATGGATTTAAATGTTGACATTAAGAGGATTAAGGAAAATCTAAGTTGTATGAACGTAAAGTCAATATGAGGTATGTGAGGATCATAGAGACTATTAATTTCCCTTACATAAACGATGTGCACGGAAATAAGGTGATATGCAAATGATGTTATAAGATACATAATCATGTTTGAGAATGGGAATGAATGAATGGATGTTAAAAAGATGTTGATGAATGATCAAGTGATAATGGTGATTGGTATATATATACATAAGTATGAGAAAAGATTGAAATTGATACAAATGGAACAGAATTTTAGTTCAAACTTAATAAGAGGAATAGAGACATTGAGCATGCCTCTAGGCAAGGAATTGTAATTGAAGAAATTATTGATTAATCAAATTTCTAAAGGATCAGGATAAATATATGTGAAATACGTAAGTCGAGTTAAAGGAAATCGAGGTAATGAATCAGAATTTTCCTTATAAAAAAGATAACTGAGAAAGTTAAATATAAGACGAAGATCAATTGCTTTATTCTCGAGGAATAGGATGAATGAAATTTTGAGGTCAAAATTTTATTTTAAGGGGGGTAGTGTTGTAACACCTGACCCTAATTTATCTGTGACAGGTCATTCACATGCTTTGGACAGCATGTTTGTATATTGAATTGCCCCGAGAAACAAATTAAATGACAATATTGCCCCTAAGGGTATGGTTAAGTTAAATAAGTCTTGAACTAGTTTAAACAGAGAATTGAGGATGAATTTGAGAAAATTAAAACACACGGAGTGATTTAAAACAGTGATTCGGAGTTCGAGGTTCAGTTTGGGGTTAATTAAGAAAATTGACTGATTAGGGACAAAACGGTCATTTTTCAATTTCAAGACAAAATGCGAATTTTTAATAAAGATTTTGATTTTTATGACCAAGAATAATTATATGAAACACAATATGATTATTGGAGTATAAAATGAAGTTTAGCAGTGAAAAGTACAATTCTCGGTATTTTTGAGACACAAGGGTAAAATAGTAATTTTGCCATTAAAGGACGAATTTGGAATTTTTAAAAAACGATTTTTAATCCCATTTGATTGAGATTGACCATATTAATCAATTGAAGTGTTATTTGAGGTTGAAAAGTACAAAAAGAAGAAATTCTGATGATTTCTGAAATACAGGGGTAAAATCGTAATTTTACCACTGGAAGGCCAAATTTAATTTTTTGAGAGAATTTAGATCAAATTTGACAAATTAAAGTGCGGTATGAGTTTGAGGACTGAAAAATATGTCATGTGGTAATTTTTCAATTTTTGGGGTAAAAATGTAATTTTACACTTTTTCGGGGGTAAAAGTGTAATTTTACAAAATTACACTATAAAAATCATTGGGATTTTTTTCTAGAAGCTCCTGGAAAAATCAGGGGATAAGGGCTGAAATTTGGCTAAAAAAAGTCAAAAAGATAAGAATTTAAAAATGAATCAATGAAATTGTGACATGTGGCATTAAAATAATATATTTTATTAAGCTTTTAAATAGGCTGATTTTTCAGCCAATGAATCCTAGTATGGCCGGCCAAGCAAAGCAAAAGGGGAAAGGAGAAAAGCCATGAAACCTTGCTCATTTGAAGGAGAAATTAAGAGAAATTAAGGAAACAAGCTTGAAAAAGGTGAATTTCTTGATTTTTCCTAGTGATTTTCATTTCCTTAGCTTTCTTTTTCCACTTTCATGCACAAATAAAATATGGGTATTGCTGCACCTTGATGACTGGATTTTTGGGTGGATTTGATGCTTGAATATGGTGATTTTTAGGTTAAATAGGTGTTATTAGTTAGGTAATAGTGAATTATAGTGATAGATTTCAAGAAATCACATTTTTTCATGTTAGAAAACCAATTTAGCCGAATTTTTGGAGACTTTTTGGCTGCTGAAAATACAGCAAATTGATATGGTTGAATGGCATTTTAGGTAAATTTGATGAATAGTAAAAGTAGGAATTAATTATGAATTTTCAAAATAAAATTTGAAATTTTTACCCTCTAGGAGTAAAATTGTAATTTTGCATTCTCAGACTGGTAAATTGACCCGTAGTTGCTACCATTGGATAATTGGAATATAATCGAACAATTAGAGACTAAAACGGGTCCAATCGGAGTTAAATTGGAGATTTTAGCTAATTTAGACGCGTGTAGGCAAGTCGGTCGGACACCGTGATTTAACGACTGTCCGAACTATTTTTACCCAATTTCCAAGTATGTAGAGCTTGAAATAAATTATATTGGTTGGACACAAATAATGAAAATTTGTGTCGTGAATCGTGTATAGGTGGTGAGCTCCCGGACACATGGAAAAATTTCAGTGTAGTGAAAATTAAAACAAGAGTATCGTGCACTCCTGTGACGAGGTGAGTAGATAATCTACCATTTTCAATATCTGAAGTAGTTTTACATGATTGTGTGCTTTTAAAATAAATTAAATTTTATAAATGATTTTTAAATCGAAAAACAGATTTTTAATATTGAGTATGTGGAGACTGGCATGAAATTACGTTTATATACTAAAATTGAAATTATGGCTTATGAAATTTTAGAAGCATGACGGCATGATTGGCTAAATTGTTTATGGTATTGGAAAATGTGAATTGACTGCTTTGTTCTGATAAATTGTTTAGAAATAAAAATTATCAAATCATGTTAAATGAATTATTATAGATTGGTGGGTTGATGAGTCGCTGCAGTGGCGGGTTTCCGTGGACTGCCTTTAGCAGGAGCACGGTAAACTTAAGAATTATATAATCTCGGTTAGAGAGGCACGTAGGATAACTCCCGAGATACACAGAAAATTCACTCCATGTCTAACCCAACGTGAGAGTGAATTAGACCAACGTCAAGGAACGGCTATATTTTTCAATTATGATATAAATTGTAATAGCCTTGGCGTACTCGTTAGGACACTCTGATCAAGTGTTCATGAGTATAAGATTTGGTCAAAGCCTAATTTTTACGAAATAAATCATAAGCCTTGTGTTTGAATAAATGAAATTATTTGGCATGATTTTACTAAATTTAGTGTATGCATTAATTGTTGTTATGGCATTTTTGTTATATTGTCTCCACCTACTCGACTTTAGATGTCGTGGATAGTAGTTATCCAACTCACTGGGTTGTAAAACTCACCCTCTCAATTTTCCCATTTCAGGCTCACAGACATTTGTAGATAGTAAATTTTGACACGAAGTACATTTGTGGTGACGACCTTAGCTCTCACAGGTTCATCTCATAGACTGTATTTCTCTATTTTGAGCCCACTTAGCATTGTAAATTAAGTTTTATACTTCAGTTATCTGTATTACTATATGTAATAATATATTTTGTTTTTACGCTGTAAAAATTATACTCGGATATCTATATAAAAATTATTTTATAAGAAAATATTATATTTTATGAAATATTATTATTTTATTTCATTAAATGTAATTTTTCTCAAATTTCATGTTTTAGATATCCGATTTCAATTCCGACTACAAATTATGAGATCTTGACGCATGAGCAACATTTTTGTTAAATTTCGAAATTTTCGACGAAAAATGACCGAAACGTCCCTGTGTAGTAAATTTTGTCTTTTTCCCTGTTTTGATCTGAAATTGGACGAAATGTTTTAAAGTATGAAATTAATAAATAGAAACTCACAGGGGGGTTGGAAAGACTGGTACGAGAGCCTTGCGAGGTCTCGATATGGTACTCGGGGGATGAGTGCATATCGGGATATCGCGGCGATTGTCACGGACTCGATGGTGGTTCCGGATCGTGACAATTCTATCGTGTGTCCGGGAGCTCACCACCTATACACAATTCACGACACAAATTTTCATTATTTGTGTCCAACCAATATAATTTATTTCAGGCTCTACATACTTGGAAATTGGGTAAAAATGGTTTGGACAGTCGTTAAATCACGGTGTCCGATCGGCTCGCCTACACGCGTCTAAATTGGCTAAAATCTCCAATTTAATTTCGATTGGACCCGTTTTAGTCTCTAATTGTTCGATTATATTCCAATTATCCAATGGTAGCAACTACGGGTCAATTTACCAGTCTGAGAATACAAAATTACAATTTTACCCCTAGATGGTAAAATTTTCAAATTTTATTTTGAAAATTCATAATTAATTCTTACTTTTACTATTCATCAAATTTACCTAAAATGCCATTCAACCATATCAATTTTTTGTATTTTCAGCAGCCAAAAAGTCTTCAGAAATTCGGCTAAATTGGTTTTCTAACATGAAAAAATGTGATTTCTTGAAATCTATCACTATAATTCACTATTACCTAACTAATAACACCTATTTAACCTAAAAATCACCATATTCAAGCATCAAATCCACCTAAAAATCCAGCCATCAAGGTGCAGCAATACCCATATTTTATTTGTGCATGAAAGTGGAAAAAGAAAGCTAAGGAAATGAAAATCACTAAGAAAAATCAAGAAATTCACCTTTTTCAAGCTTGTTTGCTTAATTTCTCTTAATTTCTCCTTCAAATGAGCAAGGTTTCATGGCTTTTCTCCTTTCCCCTTTTGCTTTGCTTGGCCGGCCATACTAGGGTTCATTGGCTGAAAAATCAGCCTATTTAAAAGCTTAATAAAATATATTATTTTAATGCCACATGTCACAATTTCATTGATTCATTTTTAAATTCTTATCTTTTTGACTTTCTTTCAGCCAAATTTCAGCCCTTATCCCCTGATTTTTCCAGGAGCTTCTAGAAAAAAATCCCAATGATTTTTATAGTGTAATTTCGTGAAATTACACTTTTACCCCCGAAAAAGTGTAAAATTACATTTTTATCTCAAAAATTGAAAAATTACCACATGACATATTTTTCAGTCCTCAAACTCATACCACACTTCAATTTGTCAAATTTGATCTAAATTCTCTCGAAAAATTAAATTTGACCTTTCGGTGGTAAAATTACGATTTTGCCCCTGTATTTCAGAAATCACCAGAATTTCTTCTTTTTCTACTTTTCAACCTCAAACAACACTTCAATTGATTAATATGGTCAATCTCAATCAAATGGGATCAAAAATTTTTTTTCAAAAATTTCAAATTCGTCCTTTAATGCCAAAATTACTATTTTACCCTTGTGTCCCAAAAATACCGAGAATTGTACTTTTCACTGCTAAACTTCTTTTTATACTCCAATAATCATATTGTATTTCATATAATTATTCTTGATCATAAAAATCAAAATCTTTATTAAAAATTCTCATTTTGTCCTGAAATTGAAAAATGACCGTTTTGTCCCTAATCGGTCAATTTTCCTTATTAACCCCAAACTGAACCTCGAACTCCGAATCACTATTTTAAATCACTCCGTGAGTTTTAATTTTCTCAAATTCATCCTCAATTCTCTGTTTAAACTGGTTCAAGACTTATTTAACTTAACCATACCCTTAGGGGCAATATTGTCATTTAACTTGTTTCCCGGGGTAATTAAATATACAAACATGCTGTCCAAAGCATGGGAATGACCTGTCACAGATAAATTAGGGTCAGGTGTTACACCAACCATGTCTAACAGCCTGTTGGCGACTCGAAAATGTCTCTAGCTAGAGCTCACTTGTGCACGAGGGTCACACTTAACCGATATGACATCCGGCCTACTCTCGAATCTCTCGATTAAATAAAATCACTTTAGAAATTATTTTATATCCTGGAAGTCTCGTTCCAAAATTATTCTTAAAACATTCGACCTAAAATATAACAAAATCAATTGTCATTTTCATAAAACAAATTTTGGTGCATGAATTTCGAAATACTCCACATGGTAACCAGGCATTATAATCTTGGATGCACACTACACAAGTATAAGGCACAATTTTGAATGTAAATTCCATTGAAAAGCTTGTTTTCCGATTTAAAACACTTTACGTATACTTTATACATATATATTCAAAACACGTTTGAAATTTATAGTATTCACAAATTTCCTAAAAATCTACCAACTCATACTTTCCACAATTGTACGTAATATAATTCATGCATATACATACATATATAATTATGAAAATTTTCAAATTGACACCCTCTACTCACCTCATAATAGCGGGATATCACGTCGCTATTTATTTATACGGGTATATAACTATTCCTATGTGCCGATCACGTTATCACCTCCAATACGCCACTATGGTAACCCTTCTTTATTTACGTACTTCCTAGCAACAATTCATACTCAATATATTTAATTCTACACGTGTACGATAACACTTCAATCAATTAATCCTTAATTTAATTCACATTTACCTTTATATATTGTACTTACACAAATTTTCATATTTTAAATACTATCTAACAATTTTAGAACATTAAACCAAATAATTCAACTTATTCTACATCATTAAATCACACATTCAATCTAATGAATTTGACTAAAGCCAAACAACATACTCCATAATAGATCCATAAAGAAAAAGGCTTGATTTTAATTTTTACCTCACTTGGGCTCAAATGTTAACCCAAGAAAAATATTGCAGCCCATTGGACTTTCTTTGCCAAATGCATTGTTGGAGGCCCAAAGAAATACTTCTTTTCTTTTCTTTTTTTTTCTTTTTTTTCTCTCTCTTTTCTATTCCTCTTCCTCGTCGATTGGCAGCACATTTCTTCTCTCTCTCTCTTTTTTTTTTCTTTCTTTTCCTTCCTTCTACCTCCTTTCCCTCATAAATCGGGAGCTCAAGCCTTTGTTTACTCCCTCACCAGCCTAATAGCACCAACCTTTGTTTTCCTCTCAAAATGTGCAGCAAAACTCTTTCTTTTTCCCTCTCAAAATTTACAGCACAAAACCTCTCTCTTTACTCCTCTAAGCGGCAGCACTTGTCATTTTTCATTCATTTTTTTTTCTTCTGTTCTCTCTTCCAGCCCTCTCTTTCTCTTTTCTCTCCTTAGTTTGATCGATTTTTCTTCTCTCACTCGGGTCCCCAACTCTCCAGACCACTCTCTTCTTTTCTCAAATGGTGGGCTGATGCAAGCCACATAAAAACAATGATATATTTATTAATTTTTTTTTCAGCTCTCTTTCTTCTCTCCTTCACTTGTCCCATCACTATTTTCTTTTATTTCTTCTTTCTATTTTCTTTTATTTCTTCCTTCTTTCTCTTGTTCAGCCGGCCCCACCATTTTTTTTCTTTCTTGTTCTGTGACTTTTCTTGTCTTTTTCTCTTCACTTTCTCACTGCCGGCTACTTTTCTTTTCTTCTTCAATGGTAGGCCCCCTTTTATGGGGTGTTACAAATATATTAACAATTAAAAATATTAAATGAAATTTAAAAGTAAAATTCGCTCATAATTAACAACAAACAAATTTTCAAAATCAATAAGCAACTAGAAGCACTCTTTCGCAGACCGTATTCGTATCTTACCCGAATTCGAAATGGATACCTGAACCCACGCCTGAATGGGAAGGAAAGGGAAGGAGGGAATGGAGCATCGGGGCCAACCCCCAAATTCTAAATCCAAAGCTAATCCAAAAGTTTGAAACCAAAGTTAGTTCAGAGAGTGGAGGCGGGCGGATTGGCTTTACACTTTTACAGTGTTACTTTATTAGTACTATACATACATAGATTCCGGCCAATTCCAATCCCTCTGACGCCATGTCCACTTCCGATCCCAACAAGCTCATCTCCAAAGCCGACAAGCTGTAAGCTTCTCTCCCCTCTCTTTACAAATATCTTACTTGTATATTTGTAGAAGAATGTGTTGTAAATTGCCACTTAAGATTCTTAGATTTCAATTTTTTTATTTGATATCCGATCCCATCCCTTGTAGTGTTGATCTTTATCAAATTAGTTTGGGGGCAAAATAAATTAAGCAGCCTGACCCAACTTTTCTTTTTCCTCTTTCTGTATGTGTAGAACTAAGCTGAGTCTTACAAGGTGGAGTGCTGATTGGAAAAGTGCTACTGTTTTGTATGAGCAAGCTGGTAATGTTATCTAACCCATTATTCAACCTCTAAGATTTTATCTAAAAAATGGGATTTTTTTATTTTTTATTTTTTTGGATTCTTACTATGTGATTACCATGCTTTTGGGGGGGCTTTCTTCATTGATGCTCATGCTGCTTGTAGCCAATGGATTTCGAGTTGCGAGAGATTATGAGAAAGTTAGCATTAGAGAAAGCTTCACGAGGACAAGAGATGCGGGTGGATTGGTTTTACACTTTTACTTTTACTTTATTAGTACTATACATAGCTACAGAGATTCCGGCCAAATCCAATCACTCCACGCCATGTCCACTTTTGAATCCTATCATTTATCTAAATATTCGAATCTTATAAATACTTTATTATCATTTAAAAGTTATTAATAACCGAATCTTATGCAAATTAGATAGATAATATCCTTTATATATTCAAACCTGTTAAATTAAATGTTCAATTTTTTAGATCTATCTGGTTCATCTATATCTTATTAATTGACCCAAACCTAATCCAAGTAAGAAAGAAAATTTACACTGCATTTGATATTTGCAATTTATTAATAATTATAAAATTAAAATTCACTCATAATTAACAACAAATAAATTTTTAAAATAAATAAACTAATAATTTAAATAACTAAAAGCACTCATAATTTTTTGGGAGACAATATGGTATCTTACCCGAATTCAAAATGAGGAGTGAACTCTTTATTTAAACTTGTCTCAAATCCATTGGAATTCTACATATCCAATCAAGTAGGTCCGAATACCTTAGAGCCCAATGGAATAGAAAAGATAAAATTAAGGAGCCTTCTGGTCTTGGTTGAGAAATTATAGCAATAGGATGTTGTCAGCTTCAGATTCCATTTTATCTTTTTGAGCAAAAGGAAAGGAACTCCCAAAGAGTAAGACCAAGCACACGTAGTTTCCTTTGCTTTTAACTTCTTCATATGTGTTCCATTGTGATTAGTGTTAGTGTGAAATTTACAATGCCTGATTACACACAGTATTAAAAGGCTTTCAAGAGCCGAAACAGTCTTTATTTCTATACCTAGCACATTCCAATGTTGCAGGCACTTCAAGTTCTGTATTAAACCTTCAATACCTCCATTTAGGACGCTCTCTATTTTATCCTCGCATCTATTGATCGGATATGTTTTGAATATTTGCAACGTCAAAAATTTACATCTCAATTTGTCATGGACTTTGTAGAGATCAATGTCCTCCTCAAGTCCAAATATTGCAGTTTCGACAATCTTTGAAACTGAATTGGCAATTCTGTTATATTTGTCCCTTGTGGATGGAGGCACTTTAGTGAAACCAATTCTAAAGTTTCCTCTGACACCACATGGAGACTCTTGTTTGAAGACAAGTTTAGAACTCTCAAATTGCAAGCAATGCCCATGTTTTGGCACTTTACTCATGACTGCACATAGGATTGCTGTTGTATGTGTTGAGCTGCCAGTAAATTTGGAAAATCTGTTTATAGGCAATTACCTTGTTTGCATATGTAAGCAAACCATATATGAGTAGGCATTATTAATGCATTTGTTGTCGTCAGGTACACCTATGCTGCAGCTTTCCTTTTGAGATTCGATTTAGCAGCTGATAAGTGCAATGCTTGAAACAGCCAATGCAAGGTGCGACTTTATGTTATGCACCTAAATCCTTTACCTGTATTACCAGATATCCATTCATTTGCCACGCCTTTCCCTTTGTTATGGAGTTCAGCTGATAATTTATTCTTAAGTAGTATGATGCTCCTAATTGTTGCTGACCTCTCTCTACATCCATGCATGTCTTTAGGAGTTTGTGGTGTTTAAATGCTTTATGACTTCATTAACTCGCAGTTTAGTTCAATTGCACATCTTTTTGGCTCTTTATGTAGAATACCTCTTGAGCCCCACTCTTTCTCTCTTTCTTATGGTAGCTGGTAAGAGATAAAACAAACTTTTTTTATGTTTTGCTAACTTCTTTACAAGGACAGAAACAGGATTTTTAGTTTGGGAGAGGCTAAAGTCTTATATAAAGTTCAGCATTAAAATTTTAATGCTAAACACTGAAACCATTACTATATTCTTCTTCTGTCTCAAATTGAACGTTTGCATTTGACCTTTCTAAATCAAATTTCCCAACAATTTGTTTTTCACTATAGACAACTAAAATGTTTGCTAGAAACTTATTCTCCTTTTTGTTTTGAAGCCTTCTTTTAATAATGCTCATAGCTTAAGAAAGGCTTTTTTTGAAGTTGCTATAAACTTCAATGTATTATGCATTAAAAAGTATATATTAAAAAAATGCGCACTTCTTAAGAAAAATTTAATGATAATAAATTACATTAAAATTTCATGTGGGCAAGAAAATAGGCTATATGCTTAAATGGGAGTCTCCAGAACCATAATCCATATGAACAAACAAAGATGGTTTTTGGTATTTGGGCTGTTTGAAATTTCATTTTTGTGATGTAATTTGTTAACCAAGTTAAGAATCCTATTATCGTAACTAGATATTCAAAAATGATGTAACAAGCATTGTTATTTCAAATAATTAAATTTATTAAAAAGTGTACCCACTATGGTTCCATCCAACCTTCCAAATTGTAAATACTACTATTATTAAAATTCACAAGTTCCATAAAACTATGCAAAAATATTCAACATGAAAAAACCTGATCATCATTTGTGATCCCAAAATTTTTAATGCAAGTCTTGTCATTAGTCAGCTTCTGAACTTCACCACCAAATGCAGCAAGCAGCAATGATTTAGATGACAAACCACACGACAAGAACTAAAATGCAGCAAGCAGCGATTATAAGAAAATAGGTCTAATCTTGTTTCATTTTAGTTGAGAAATATCAAATGATAGATATAAATAAAAATTTTGCCAAACATATCAAGTTTAGGATATGATAAAAACAAGACAACCGCACAAAATAGAACATACAAATTACAATCTCAAAGGTCCAAGGCAAACTAAAATTGTCAAGAGAAAAGAAAAAAGCAACAATACTTTGTGATGTATTACATTTGAGTTCTTCATTGTTTTCTGCTCATCAAGATCGTAACTCCATAAATTTATTAGACCATTGAGTAAGTGTCTTGAGACATTAACTAAATCCTTCCATTCTAGCTCTTTCCAGCATCCTTCCTCTCTTTCATTGTTGATTTCAAAATACATGTAGCTATCATCAAACTGATTGACTGGTCCAAGCACTAGTTAATGCCCAAAGAATAAGAAGACACTAGTTAATGCCCAGAGAATAAGAAGACATGCAAATGTGCAGAAAATTTGTTAGGGCTTCTGTAATTGTAAGAAGATTAGAATGATTGATGAATAAATTAAATACTACTAGGATAGGAATTTTAAAGACTTTACTATATCAAACAGTTAGCATGCCATCTCACCTTTGAAGATAATGATAATACAAGAGAGAAAAATAAAGGAAAAATTACTTTTGAAATATCACACACCTTTCCTCTGCAGTCTTTAGTATAGGATGTCGAAAGCATTTAGATTGGCTTCATCCTTCCAGTCTAGCTCTTGAAAGAGGGTAAAAAAGTAGATCGAGTGACTTCATCCTTCCACTGAACCTCTTTCCACCACTTTTCTTCTCCTTCAATTCTGATTTGATTTCCCTTTGCACAGTCACAGTTGAGCGGAAGCTTCTTCAGTTTTGGGCAGCGAAATACTATGATTTCTCTCAAACATGGGAAGGGTAGGACATCCCAGTATATGCTCTTCAATTCATCTAGAGTATCTAAATAAAGCATCTCTAGCTTAGCAAATGGGCTTGGATTCGAAATTCCAACCACATTTGCAACTTCACTCACTTCACTTATTATTTCTTCCATTTCGTTGCACCAGGCTACCTCAAGCTGCATCAGATTTGGAGCAAAAATAAGCCATGTCAGGTTCCTCAACTTGTGACAACTGTCTATTGAAATCTTCCTCAGTGCATGAAAACGAGGAGTGATAGTATTACTATTAGTGGGAAAGAGCAAGGAGGTTTGTATCATTCTTCTTTCCCCTAATTCCTTCTCTATATTCCTTGTTACCATCTCTTCTACGCTATCACAATTCCCAATTTTTAGGTTCTCTAAACGCTCCATATTTTCTAAGAACAAAACACTCAATACCTTTGTCTCCCACCAACCTCGAAGGCATAGTCCCTCAATGCATCCTCGTAAGTGGTGGCAGCTCAAAAGGCTTTCAAGAGCAAAATCAGTGCATATATCTATCCACAGCACATTCAAATGTTGCAAGCATTTCAATTCCTCTATTAAGCTTTCACCACCTCTACTTAGGACACTGTCTATTCCAGCCAACCAAAAATTGACAGCAGAAATTTTGAATATTTGCAACATTGAAAATTTACATATCAATTGTTGTGGGATTTTATGGAGATTGAATGTCCACCTCAGGTCCAAATATTTCAGTTTGGACAACTTATTCAGCTGAATTGGCAACTCAGATATGTATGTCTCATGTAGATCGAGGCACTCTAGTGAAACCAGTTCTGAAATTCCCAGTGGCAACTCATAGAGATTGAGGTTTGATGACAAGTTTAGAACTCTCAGATTGTGCATAAATTGGAAGAAACCATCACCAATCCCCAGCAAACTGTTATTGTTGAGAAATAAAGTTTGAAGATTCGGGCATGTAGGTGTTCCTCGTAAATGTTCAATTGAATTATACATCAATGACATTCTCACACCTTCCCAATTTTCAACATCAAGAACCTCAATTGATCCTACCTTTGTTCGTATAGAAAATCTCTTCTCGGGTGCCTCACACACACGTGTTATCCACAAAGCCATGTCACGGATCACATCATGCATCTTTACACAATTTGCAGAATCTCCACATTTTTCTAATAAACAAGCATTAACAAGATCATTGATAATGATCGCCCCTTGCTTTCGAGCGTGAATTATGTTGTCAAATTCATTCAAAAATCCCTCACAAAACCAATAATCTTTCAATACATCAATGGGAATTTCAAAATCTTCAGGATACAAATTGCAGTACAAAAAGCAAGATCTTATCATGTCCTCAGGTAAGCTATCATAACTAAATTTTAAAAGAGAATACACCTCTTCATCCATGCTTGCTAATTTATGTGGAAACTCTTTCAATATCTTAATTGCATATTCCCAATGTTCAGGCATCTTCTTGTAAGCCATGGCGCGACCAATCGTAATCAGTGCAAGAGGTAGTCCTCCACATTTTGCAGCTACTTGTTTAGCCAGCCGTCGAATCTCTGGATGGCTGTCAAGTGTTTCTTCTCCAACCTTCTCTTCAAACAATTTCCAAGCTTCATCTTTGCTTAAGCACTCTACTTTAATATGCTTACGAGCTCCCATTTGTCCACATACATCTAAGGAGCGAGTTGTAAGAATTAATTTAGAACCATTTTTTTGATCTGGTTCAGGTACTCCAACTTTGATTAAATCCACCCACTCCCACACATCATCCAACAGCAGAACAAACCTTTTTCTGCTCAAAACTCTCCAAATTTCTTCAACTTTCTCATCAAAACTTTTATTCTCCCATGTCCCATCACGTGAAAGGCCAAGCTTTTTACCAATTTTTTCTTGAACTATTTCGATGTTGTGATCTTTATACACCACCACCCAAATTACAACATCATAGCCAATTAGCTCATTGCTTAACTTATTGTTAATTTGGGTCAAGAGTGTTGTTTTACCAACTCCTCCCAAGCCATGTAAAGCAATACTACCCACATTGTTTTGTTCAAGTAAGCGCCAGACTTTATCAAATGTCTGTTCCAAACCCACCGTGGATCCGGCTGGTCTTACATCCGCTTGGGCTGCAAGTTCATTCTCAGCTACCCTTTCAAAAACTCCTGCATTCTTTAGATCAACTATTTCTTTAAGTTTTCTAGCCACTTGTTTAGCAAAGTTGTAGCTAGACTTACAATTCTTAGAGAAGCAGCCAGCAAAACATAATTTCTGAATTTGTTGAGGACCATCTTTGATCAACACCTCAGCTTCTGCTTCCGCAGTCTGCACCCTTGAAAGCCAGAGTCGAACTTCGTTGAGTCGCTTCTTACGTTTTTGCTCAGCAACATCAACCCTCCAGTTCACGTCCTCCCTTCGCGCTTGCAGTTCCTGTAATTCCTTCCTCAGAACTCTAAGATTTTCTTCAAGCTTACATGTGTAACTTGCTTGTCCAGTAATACAATCCCAGCAACGAGAGACAGTGTCCTCCGTTGAGATTGAGACTGAGCACAAATTTCCCATGATCAAAATATCTGATAGATGAAGAAAGAAGAATGAAATGAATTGTGGGTTTGAGGAGACTAATTGTTTTGATGAATTTCTGAGTGGTCAACAGTAAGGAAGATGCAACCCTTTTGCACCTGTGTACGTATTGACTTAGACTTTGTCCACCAACACACACATTGCTTGCCAATTTAGTGGAAGAAAAAGATAACCTTCTTACAAGAAAAATAATTCTACTACTTTCTTTGTGACTGCTATTATAGTTACAAATGACTTCCATCAATTGCAATTAAATTACTGCTAAGTGATTGACTCGGACCAAGGGCATAATGCAGTGGAACCATCATGGATCAGCTTTCGAAACATTGCAGGGTGAACCTTGATGGATGGCTCGGCCTTTCTGATGCCTTTCTCGAACCACCTCACCACCTGGTGCATCAGAGCCATCCTCTCAACAAGCGAGCTAACCTAACCTCCGTGAGATGAATATCCTACTCTGCTTCTGGTACACACAGTTTGGTCTGATTTATGGACATCTCTACTTATTGCACCTCCTATTAAAAATACTAGGATGATACCTGTAGCTACGTTACAGAAAATGTTAAAAAAATATAAATTATATTGTATTAGATTTCAATTTGATATTTTTAAAAGATAAATTAATTGTAGAGAAAAAGATAAATTGATTTTAATTACAAAATTAAATATATAGGGAGGGATTCTAATTGAATGACAGACACTCAATTGGAATTCAATTAGACACTCAATTGAAAGAAATTGAGAAATCAAATTATACTACTTTTATATATAGTAGAGAAAAAGATAAATTGATTTTAATTACAAAATTAAATATATAGAGAGGGATTCTAATTGAATGACATTTATTATTTAATTAGACATTCAATTGGAATTCAATTAGACACTCAATTGAAAGAAATTGAGAAATCAAATTATAAGAAAAATATAAATTGATTTTAATTACAAAATTAAATATATTGGTAGGGATTATAATTGAATGACATTTGTCATTCAATTGGAATTCAATTAGACACTCAATTGAAAGAAATTGAAAAATCAAATTATACTACTTTTATATATAGTAGATATTCAAATTTTAATTTGCAATGAAAAAATAATAATTAATTAGTGTTATTTTGTTTATGTAACTCATTTGATTTTTTTTTTTTGCAATATTAATAAGTTAGTTTTCTCCAATTAATATAAATATATATTTTCGTTATATATAAGTATTATAGATTTTTTTGTTTGACTTATTTTGTTAATATGCACAGAAAAACATATATAAATTACTCAAATTCATCTTAAATTGTGCTCCATTTAATTTTTATTCTATAATTTCAAAAAAATAAAAGATATTTATGTAGTGATTTTATGTTAGTTCTTTTAATTAATAATTTTATACTGCAAGTAATCTACAACTTTCAACCGGAAGGGGATGACTCGAGGAAAATGTTAAGTCCAAATATGTTGATGCTTATTAAGGAAATGAGGCTTAAAAATAACAATAATAAGATATTAATTATTTTTTTATTTTTTATTTTCAAATTTTATCATTTATTTATATATTCGAATTTTATAAATATTCGGTTAAGTTTTAAAAATTAGTACTCGAATCTTATTCAAATTCAGTAAGTACTATCGTATAAATATTCAAATCCATTAAATATTCAATTTTTTAAATTTCAAAACAAAAAAAAAAGAATTACTCACATCTAATTAAACGAAAATTAAAATTCATAATTAACAACAAATAAAATTTTAAAATTAAAACTTAAATAACTAAAAAGCAGTCGGTATTAAATCTCTAAGGATTGATTCGGCGTCTTACCCGAATTCGAAATAGGTAGCAAGCTCTTTATTTACCAGTCTCTTTATTTAGCCCCCCAAGCTTATGCAGCTAACCAGAACCTTCTAAGTGCATGGGTTAAACTTAACCCTCTTACACACATGGATATATCATTGATCATATTCTTCTTACATCTGCTTTTATTGGTCATCGCCGCCTTCAGCCTACATTCTTGTTCACCACCTTAATCGCTAGACACGCCAGTTATGGACTTATCTCAAGATTTCTTATCCTTTAACAACTCCTCTTCAAGTTAGAAGATTGTGCATCATGAAAGAATCTATTCCCAAGTACTTGCCCTTCAAAATTCTATTTCTGTACCACATCATGTCGTTGAGGATATTGCATTATTCTTTGTTCAACAGAAGATTTCAGTCTTTATCTTAACTGTGAATAGTGTTGGAGATAGTTTAAACTTTTAAAATCAGTAAAGAAACAAAAGAAATAGAAGCGATTATCATATTTGTAAGAGGATTAAAATGATTGATGAATAGTTTGCAGAGGAATTTTAGAGAAATCATTTCAAACAGTTAGCATGCCATCTCACACAATGGTAATATAAGAGTGAAAAATAGAAGAACAGTTACCACTGAAATATCACACACCTTTCCTTTGCGATCTTTTACTTTAAGAACCGAAAATGATTTAGATTGGCTTCATCATCGCATGTCTCTTTCCTTAACCTAGTCTGTGGATCTGAAAGAGGGTAAAAAGGCATTTCGAGTGGCTTCATCTTTCCATTGAACCTCTTCCCACCACTCTTCAAATCCTACAATGCTGATTCGATTCCCCTTTGCACTATCAAAGTTAAGCGGAAGCTTTTTCAGTTTTGAGCAGTTGAGTATGCCGATTCGTCTCAAACATGGGAAGGGTAGGGCATCCCAATATATGCTTTTCAATTCTTGTAGATGGCTTAACCATAACTTTTCTAGCTTAGCAAACGGGCTTGAGTTCGAAATTTGAACCACATTTGCAACGTCACCTATTATTTCTTCCATTCTTTCGCAAGAGTCAACCTCAACAAGCCACTCCAGATTTGGAGCAAGAGTAAGCCACGTCATGTCCTTCAAGCTTCCGCATCGATGTAAGTCAACCTTTCTCAAACTGTGAAAGCAAGGAGTCATAGTACTGCTACTAATGGGAAAGGGTGAGGAGGTTTCTATCAGTCTTCCTTCCCTTAATTCCTTCTCTATCTTCCTTATTCTCGCCATATTTGCTAAAGATGAAACATTTAATACCACCACCCAAATTACAGCATCATGACCTACTAGGTCATTGCTTAGCTTGTTGTTAATTTGGGGCAGAAGTGTTGTTTAACCAACTCCTCCCAAGCCATGTAAACCAATTATGCCCACATTGTTTTGTTCTAGTAAGCGCCAGACTTTATCCAATGTTGGTTCCAAACCCACTGTTGGCTCAGTTGGTCTTACATCCACTTGGGTTGGAAGTTCATCCTCAGCTACTCTTTGAAAAACTCCTTTATTCTTTAGATCAAATATTTCTTCAAGTTTTTCCAATTTAGTGAAAGAAAAAGGACAACCTTCTTACATGGAAAATAGTCCTACTACTTTCATTGTTACTACTAGTATAGTAACAAATGACTTCCATCAATTGCGATTAAAGTACTGCTGACTGATTGACTCAAAATTTCAGACCAAGGGCATGATGCAGTGGAATCATCTGGTGCAGAAGAGCCATCCTCTCAACAAGTGAGCTAACCAGGCCTCTGGTAGATGAATTTCCTGTTCTTCTTTTGGTACACACAGTTTGGTCCGATATATGGACATCTCTACTTATTTCACGTCCTGTTAGAATTAGATTCAAATTTTAATTTGTAATGAATAAAGATAAATGATTAGTATTCTATTTTTTATATTTTTATTAACTCAGTTGATTTTTATGTAATTTTAGTAAGTTTGTCTTTTTCAGCTAATATATATATATATATATATAAATAATATAGATACTTTTTTTTATTTTTTTAATTAATACACATACCATCACATATATGAAATGACTTAAATCCATCTTAAATTTTATTCAATTTGATTTTTGCTTTGTAATTTCGAAAAAGAAAAGACATTTACTTATTGATTTATTTGTGTATTTATTGCAATATGGTGTACAACATTCGCTAAGCCACCAAAATATAGCTTTTACATTTTTATTAAAAAACAAAAAAAAAAAGAAGAAGTAAAATTGGCTACATATCCTATCTACAAAGTGTTAGTGTATCTTCAAAATTAAAGAATAGTTCACATAAAGGAGAGCTATCATTAACTCAATAGTTATGTCATAAAAAGTGACACAATATGTTTATTGGAATATGGACAAGTTTTCGTATGAATAATTATGTTTATTGAAAATACATGTTAAAAAGACACCAACGGAAAGTTACATGTGAAAAGTTATCATTGTAAAGTAACATGTGAAATGCTACATGTGAAAAGTTACAATTGTAAAGTAACATGTGAAAGGTTTTATGTGAATAGATATTGTTTCAAGGTATAAATCAAAAAGTATGATTTATGGAATGAATAGTTATCTATTCATTAGATGTTTATTGAAACAATATCTTTTGCTCAAAAGTTATGTTGGCAAAAAGTGTAGAGATACTTTTTGGATGAAAAAGATCTTTATGAAAATGTTGTGACCTTGGAACATAAAGATACTTATTAAACAAAGAGATGTTTTTATGAAATGAAGTGTCCTTAAAAAAGAGACACTTTGAAGCCTATATAAAGGGCTTGTTGTCATCCATTTTGATACAACAACAATACATCAAAATTTAAACACAACAAGTAAGTGCAAAAGAGTAAGAGAAAGTGTTTGTGTTAAAAGAACAAAACACTTTATTTTCCACCATCTACAAAAGATTTCGAATTCCTTATTATCATCTTATTGCAGAAAGTTGGTTTTAAAGCCAAACGACTTTGCAAACCCTCGGGTGTATCTAGCGGTCTAGTTTCGTAAAGTGCAATACGAAAGTTAGACGTTGGCTTCATTGTATCCTTAAAACTAGTCGTATCATTCCTCTTTTCATACCTAGTGGCGGGGGCGAATTAAGTCTTAAAGATAGACGTCTATTTAAAAGACTCGCCTTGAAATCAATTTTGCCTATTCTTGAATATCTACGTAAACCCCTCAACACCAACACAAAGTATGTATTTGTTTTATGATATTATTTCTTGGATGATGAGACAAATGATGGAGATGGGTAGTTAGGTAGGTAACAATTTTTATGGAATTTTATGTTAATTTTTTAATTAATATTACAATTGTATAATTCTATAGGTAATTTATGACTTTTAATCATTATGGCTACCACAATACAATTAATTCAGATTTATTGAAAGTGGATGAATTAAGGAAAATACAAAGAGAAATTAGAGAGCTATTTCCAATTTCATAGTCTTATCTAATTAAGTTTTATCTGCTTTCATATATTTATAATGCTAATTACTATATGAAGATTACTAAAATTTATAATTCCATATACCCATAGACATAAACTAAATTTATAATGCTAATTACTTTATCCCAAAACTAATTATTAATAAAGTATAAAGAGTACAGATAATTACTAATATTGCCTAAAGTTTTTTTTTTTTTTTGATTATGAGTTATTAAATAGGTAAGAGATGAAATTTAAGAAATGACAACCAATAGAATATTTACTATTTTTAAAGCATTTATACTTAAAACTTATTATTGGCTAAGATACCTAAGCCCTATAAATAAATATAGGATTGATATTTACTACTCAAATACTTCCTGAATTAGAATATTTGATTTGCCAAGTTCATGTTTACCGATTAATTGATCATAATTTTTCTTAAAGGCAAGTATGATACTCATATCTGACATTCAAAAACAGATGGCAAACTCAGCCCAAATCTAAATATATTGGGTTTAGGAGATTAAATGGCCCATTGCAACCCAGCAGTGGGGTTGCTAGAACCCATGCCTGAGGGAATTAGAAGGGGGAGGTGAAGTGGGGAGCATCGGGGCCAATCCAACAAGCTCATCTCCAATGCCGACAAGCTGTAAGCCACGTCTTCTCTCCCCTTTCTCGACAAAAATCTTATTTATACATTAGTAGAAGAATGTGTTGAAAATTTAGAACTTAAGATTCTTAGATTTCAACCTTTATTTTTTTGTTTTGATATCCGATTCCATCCCTTGTAGTGTTAATTTAACAAATTGATTCGAGGCAAAATCAATTAATCAGCATTACCCAACTTTTTTCTACTCTGTATGTGTAGAACAAAGCTCAGTCTTACAAGGTTGAGTGCTGATTGGAAAGGTGCTACTGTTTTGCATAAGCAAGATGGTAATGCTATCTACCCATTATTCAATCTCTAAGATTTTATCTAAAACTATTGGAATTTTTTTTTTTTTGGGATTCTTACTATGTAATTGCCATGCTTTTGGGGGACTTTCTTCATTGATGCTCATGCTGCTTGTAGGGAATAAATTTCGAGCTGCAAAAGATTATGAGAAAGCAAAGTTGGCATTCGAGAAAGCTTTGAAAGGGAAAGAGATGCTATCCTCATTTCTAGAACTAGGGAGTTCAAGTTGAGTAGACTGAAGCTTGTGAATCCTGATGTTTAGTCATAGGGTTCGGTAAGTACTTCCTTTTTCTTTTGGTTTCGCAAGCAATGCCCATGTTTTGGCGCTGGACTCATGACCACACGTAAGACTGCTGTTGTATGTGTTGAACTGCCTGTAAATTTGGAAAATCTGTTTATAGGCAACTACCTTGTTTGCATATGTGAGCAAACCTTATATGAATAGGCATTGTTGATGGTTTTGTTATCTTCAGGTGCACAGATGCTGTAGCTTTTCTTTTGAGATTGAGCTTCGCAGCTGGCAAGTGCAGTGCTTGAAATGGTCAATGCAAGGTGCGATTTGATGTTATGCACCTAAACCATTTACCTGTATTACCAGATATCCATTTATTTGCCATTCCTTCTCTTTGTTTTGTAATTCAGCTGATAATTTATTCTTGAGTAGGATGATGCTCCTAATTGTTGCTGACCTCTATCTACGTCCATGCATGTCTTTAGGAGTTTGTGGTGTTTAAATGCTTTATGACTTCATTAACTTGCACTTTAGTTCAATTGCGTATCTTTTTGGCTCTTTATGTAGAATACCTCTTGACCCCTACTCTTTCTCTCTTCCTTACGGTAGCTAGTAACAGATAAAACAAACTTTTTATGTTTGGCTAACTTCTTTACAAGGACAGAAACAGGATTTTTAGTTTGGGGGAGGCTAAAGTCTTATATAAAGTTGTGTGTTAAAATTTTAATGCTAAACACTGAAACCATTAATATACGCTTCCTCTGTCTCAAATTGAATGTTTGCATTTGACCTTTCTAAATCAAATTTCCCAACAATTTATTTTTCACTATAGACAACTAAAGTGTTTGCTAGAAGCTTATTCTCCTTTTTGTTTTGAAGCCTTATTTTAATAATGCTCATAGCTTAAGAAAGGCTCTTTTTGAAGTTGCTGTAAACTTCAATGTATTATGTATTATGTAGTAAAAAGTATATATTGAAAAAATACACACTTTTTAAGAAAAATTTGATGATAATAAATTACATTAAAATTTCATGTGGGCAAGAAAATAGGCTGTAGGCTTAAATGGGAGTCTCCAGAACCATAATCCATATGAACAAACAAAGATTGTTTTTGGTATTTGGGCTGTTTGAAATTTCATTTTTGTGATGTAATGTGTTAACCAAGTTAAGAATCCTATTGTCGTAACTAGATATTCAAAAATGATGTAACAAGCATTGTTATTTCAAGTAATTAAATTTATTAGAAAGTGTGCCCATGACAAAAAACCATAAACCCTTTTGGCTATGGTTCAGTCCAGCCTTCCAAATTGTAAATACTACTATTATTAAAATTCACAAGTTCCATAAAACTAAACAAAAATATTCAACATGAAAAAACCTGATCATCATTTGTGATCCCAAAATTCTTAGTTCAAGCCTTGTCATTAGTCAGCTTCTGACCTGCACCACACCAAATGCAGCAAGCAGCAATGATTTAGATGACAAACCTCACGACAGGAGCTAAAATGCAGCTAGCAGCGATTTATAAGAAAATAGCTCTAATCGTGTTTCATTTTAGTTGAGAAATATCAAATGATAGATGTAAATAAAAATTTTGCCAAACATATCAAGTTTAGGATATGGTAAAAACAAGACAACCACACAAAATAGGACATACAAACAACAATCTCAAAGGTCCAAGGCGAACTAAAATTGTCAAGAGAAAAGAAAAAAGCAACAATACTTTGTGATCTATTACATTTGAGTTCTTCATTGTTTTCTGCTCATCAAGATCGTAACTCCAGAAATTATTAGACCATTGAGTAAGTGTCCTGAGACACTAACTAAGTCCTTCCATTCTAGCTCTTTCCAGCATCCTTCTGCTCTTTCATTGTTGATTTCAAAATACATGTAGCTATCATCAAACTGATTGACTGGTCGAAGCACTAGTTAATGCCCAAAGAATAAGAAGACATGCAAATGTGCAGAAAATTTATTAGTCCTTCTATAGTTGTTCCCAAATATGTTGTGTTTGCTGTACATTTAATGAAGACTATGAAGAATTGAAGATTACCGGGTCATTCCAAGCAAGGAAAGTTTAGTAGTTCCCATAATGGATGAATTGACATTGTAAACCACAATGTTAAAGCCTTTATTAATGCAAAAAGTTGTTTTTCTTTTCTTCTATAACATATGAATTCTTGGAAATTCAATTCATGTCTGACTACCTTACATCATTATGATGCATTAGCCTTAAATACTGTATTTGGTGTATAGCATAAATGTACCAATTATTTTGTACAAAGAGTGTTCTTGCATTCTCCTAAGTCATTTACGTAAAACAGATCAAGAGAAAGTCATTCATCCTAATTTCTAAATACTTTTTCCCAAGAAGTTTGAGACTATGTTTTATTATCCCAAGGCTACTTACAGAGTAAGAATGCTAGTATTACTGTGAATCTTCAAGATTCAGTATTTGACAGAAAAGAGCATGCCAAAACTAATTCCTGAAAGTACCATATACTTGTTTAAAGTGAAAACTTCGTTTTTGTTTTTTTGGTACATTAGAGGGGTTAACACTCCAAAGTCGCACATACAAAAGGCCATTCCCTGCGTATCATCCACCATCATACACCAAAATTAATGATGCAAGGTATCAAAAATTACATTTCATCGAACTACAACCTATCCAACATTTGCCAACAAGCCTGCAAACATGTGATCTCTCCTGAATACATGCCTCCCTCAATAACTCCTTCTGCCATTAAACTTGCAATTTTCAAAAACAAACTCCAACCAAAGACCATTCCCCACCCTATCCCTCATTAATCAACTAGTCTTAGAGTGCAGCTCCATGATAATGGGCTCCTATGTAAGGAACACACTAGAACAAGCCCCCTTCCAATGCCTATGCCTGCACCAACAAGTTATCATTCTTACCAACAGCAGCACCTTTATTGACATTCTCCAATCAAACCCTCAGCACTGGCTAGCCGAGTGCTTTACTTGTCTTATCAGTATTTAATTTCAAACAAGTTCTCAAGAGGTGGCGTTTTAGATGAATCCACCTTTAAAGCTAATGAAATTTTTTATGACCTGTTTTCTTAACCATGCAGACAACATCTCTAATGTTAGTGCCAATTCCTCAACTTCAAAAAACACTAAAAGATGGTCACATAGATCAAAGTCCAAACAGCATCCTCCTTCACAATCATCCATCTGATAAACTTAACTGTCATGAATGGTTAGAGAAGCAAAACTATCGATCATATCCCTTTGGAACACAGCCCCCAAGCTTGTGCAGCTAACTGAAACCTTATATGCGCATGGGTTAATCTTAACCCCCCATAGACATGATATATCATTGGTCATATTCCTCCTACACTTCTCTTTATTGGTCACCCCTCTGGCCTACATAGCCACAATAAAAAATGAATTCATTTGTAAAAGTTTTCTAGAAAACCACATTCCATTGCGAATCTTCATTTTAAAACTCAGCCACTCCCCCCGTTTGAATTTACAGCAGCATTCTTGTTCACCACCTTAATCACTAGACATCAGTTAAGGACTTAGCTCAAGATCTCTTATTCTTTAATGACTCCTTTCCTTGTTAGAAGATTGTGCAATCCGTTCCTAAGTACTTATCCTTTAAAATTCTATTTCTACACCACATCATTTCATTGAAGATATAGTATTGTTGTTCAATAAAAATTTTGAAAACTTCAGTCTTCATCTTAATTGTGAATAGTATTGGTGATAGTTTAATCTTTTAACATTAGTAAAGAAACAAAAGAAATAGAAGCGGTTATTGTATTTGTAAGAGGATTGAAATGATTGATGAATTAATAAATACTGCTAGGATTGAAATTTTAGAGAAATTATTATATCAAACAGTTAGCATGCCATCTCACCTTTGAAGACAATGATAATATAAGAGAGAAAAATAGAATAAAAATTTCTTTTGAAATATCACACACCTTTCCTCTATAGTCTTTAGAATAAGATGTCAAAAGCATTTAGAGTGGCTTCATCCATCCAGTCTTCTTTTTCGACCATTATAGATGTTTGAAAGAGGGTAAAAAAGTGGTTCGAGTGGCTTCATCCTTCCATTGAACCTCTTTCCACCACTTATCATTTCCTATAATGTTGATTTGATTCCCCTTTGCACTCTCAAGGTTGAGCGGAAGCTTCTTTAGTTTTGAGCAGTTGCGTATTGTGATTCGTCTCAAACATGGGAAGGGCAGGGAATCCCAGTATATGCTCCTCAATTTTGGTAGATTTATTAAGTAAAGCATTTCTAGCTTAGCAAATAAGCTTGGGTTCGGAACTCCAATCACATTTGCATCTTCACTAATTATTTCTTCCATTCTTTTGCAAAACCATACACGAAGCGTCGTCAGATTTGGAGCAAGAATAAGCCATGTCATGTCTCTCAAGTTTTTGCATTGATATAGGACAACCATGCTCAATGTGTGAAAGCAAGGACTAATATTATTACTGTTAGTGGGAAAGAGTGAGGATGTTTGTATCATTCTTCCGGCCCTTAATTCTTTCTCTAAAAACTCCATATTTGCTAAAGATAAAACATTTAATAGCTTTGTCTCCCTCAAATTTCGGATGATTAGTTGCTCAGTGCATCCTCGTAAGTTGTGGCAGCTCCAAAGGCCTTCAAGAGTAAAACCACTTTTTATTTCTATACACAGCACATTCAAATGTTGCAAGCATTGCAATTCCTCTATTAGACCTTTCTTATCTCCATTCAGGATATTGTCTTCATCTCGATCATCAAAATTAAAGGAAAAAGACATTTTGAATGTTTGTAGCTCAGAAAATTTACATATTAGTTGTCGTGGGATTTTTTGGAGCCTAGTTTCCGTCAAATCCAAATATTTCAGTTTTGACAACCTATTTAGCTTAATTGGCAACTCTCTTATTCCTGTCCATGATAGATCCAGGCACTCTAGTAAAACCAGTTCTAAAATTCCCTCTGGCAACTGACAGAGATTCCAGTTTGAAGACAAGTTTAGAACTCTCAAATTGCACATAAATTGGAAAAAACCATCACCAATTACCTTTAAATTGTTTCCGTTGAGAAATAAAGTTTGAAGATTAGGGCATGTAGGTGTTCCTCTTAGATCTTCAATTCCACTATCCGCCAATGACATTCTTACACCTTCCCAATTTTCAACATCAAGTGCCTTAATTGATCCTACCCTTGCTCGTACAAAAAATTTCTTCTTGGGTGCTTCACACTCACATGCTATCCACAAAGCCATGTCACGGATCACATCATGCATCTTTACATGTTCATGATATTGTGCATATGCACAATCTTCACTTCTTTCTAATAAACAAGCATTAAGAAAAGAATTGATAATGTTGTACCCTTGCATTCGAGCTCTACTTATGTTGTCAAATTCACCCAAAAATCCCTCGCAAAACCAATAATCTATTAGCACATCAATGCGAATTCCAAAATCTTCGGGATACAAACTACAATACAAAAGGCAAGATCTCATGGTGTCATTAGCCAAGCTATCATAACTAAATTTTAAAAGAGAATACACCTCTTGATCCATTCTTGCCAATTTATGTGGAAACTCTTTCAAGACCTCAATTGCATATTTCCAATCTTGAGGCATCTTCTTGCTAGCCATGGCTCGACCAATTGTAATCAGTGCAAGAGGTAGTCCTCCACACTTTTCAGCCACTTGTTTAGCTAGCCCTCGAATATCTGAATGGCTGTCAAGAGTGTCTTCTCCAACCTTCTCTTCAAACAATTTCCAAGCTTCATCTCTGCTTAAGCACTCTACTTTGATATTCTTACGGGCTCCCATTTCTCCGCATACCTCTAAAGAGCGAGTTGTAAAAATTAATTTAGAACCATTTTCTTGAGTCGGTATCGGTATTCCAACTTTGATCAAATCCACCCGCTCCCACACATCATCCAACAGCAGAACAAACTTTTTTTTGCTCAAAACTCTCCAAATATCTATAGCTTTCTCTTGACAACTTCTATTCTTACCCAACTCATTTGAAAGGCCAACCTTTTCACCAATTTTTTCTTGAACCTTTTGGATAGTGTGATCTTTAGACACCACCACCCAAATAACAACATCATAACCAATTAGGTCATTGCTTAACTTGTTGTTAATTTGGGTCAAAAGTGTTGTTTTACCAACTCCACCCAAGCCATGTAAACCAATAATGCCCACATTGTTTTCTTCAAGTAAGCGCCAGACTTTAACTAATGTTGGTTCCAAAGCCACCGTAGGCTCAGTAGGTATTACGTCCACTTTGGCTGGAAATTCATTCTCAGCTATTTTGTTAGGAATCACATCCACATGGGCTGCAAGTTCTTTCTCAGCTACCCTTTCAAAGACTCCTATATTCTTTAGATCAACTATTTCTTCAAGTTTTCTAGTCACTTGTTTGCCAAACTTGTAGCTAGACTTACAATTCTTGGAAAAGCAGCCGGCTAAACATAATTTCTGAATTTCTTGAGGACCATCTTCGATCAATTTCTCAGCTCCCTGTACCGCAGTTTGCACCCTTGAAATCCAGAGCTGAACTTCGTTGAGCCGCTTCATACGTTGTTGTTCAGCAAGATCAATCCTCCAGTTCACGTCATTGCTCTTTGCTTTCAGTGTTGCCAATTCCACACTCAGAGCTTTAAGATTTTCTTCAAGCTTACATGTGTAACTTGCTTGTCCAACAATGCAATCCCAGCAATGAGAGACTGTGTCATCCGTTGGGATAGAGACTGAGCACAAATTTCCCATGATTCAGTGATTAAAATATTTGATAGACGAAGAAAGAAGAATGAAATGAAGCATGGGTTTGAGGAGGCTAATTGTTTTAATGAATTTGTGAGTGATGGAGGAAGATGCAACTAATAATATTGACTTAGACTAATTCTTTTGCACTAATGTATTGACTTAAGACTTTTTGAGCCATTAGCATTAGAACTATTTATTAGCTGCAGCAGTGATTGGTTGGTACTGAAATAAGTTAGATTGAATCATTAATGGATGATTTGATAGACGAAGAAAGAAGAATGAAGTGAAGCATGGGTTTGAGGAGGCTAATTGTTTTAATGAATTTGTGAGTGATGGAGGAAGATGCAACTAATAATATTGACTTAGACTAATTCTTTTGCACTAATGTATTGACTTAAGACTTTTTGAGCCATTAGCATTAGAACTATTTATTAGCTGCAGCAGTGATTGGTTGGTACTGAAATAAGTTAGATTGAATCATTAATGGATGATTTGATAGACGAAGAAAGAAGAATGAAGTGAAGCATGGGTTTGAGGAGGCTAATTGTTTTAATGAATTTGTGAGTGATGGAGGAAGATGCAACTAATAATATTGACTTAGACTAATTCTTTTGCACTAATGTATTGACTTAAGACTTTTTGAGCCATTAGCATTAGAACTATTTATTAGCTGCAGCAGTGATTGGTTGGTACTGAAATAAGTTAGATTGAATCATTAATGGATGATTTGATAGACGAAGAAAGAAGAATGAAGTGAAGCATGGGTTTGAGGAGGCTAATTGTTTTAATGAATTTGTGAGTGATGGAGGAAGATGCAACTAATAATATTGACTTAGACTAATTCTTTTGCACTAATGTATTGACTTAAGACTTTTTGAGCCATTAGCATTAGAACTATTTATTAGCTGCAGCAGTGATTGGTTGGTACTGAAATAAGTTAGATTGAATCATTAATGGATGCAATGCTTTCAATGTAGTGGAAGAATAAGGTCAACCTTCTAACAAGAAAAATAATACTAGTATTTTCCTTTTGAAATGATTTTCTCGGATTTTTCTTGTGTCTTTAAAGTCTATGCTCATGGTTTTGAAGATGGAATGTTTTTTAGCTGACGATGACTTACCTAATCATAAGAATTTATATTTAACTTTTAATACTTTCCATCTAATCACTTACCTCATCTAATCAATGACATCAAGGTTGTCTGTTACAGAAGATCAGGAAACAAACTTTCAGACAAAGGGGCACAAGGCAGTGTGGAAGCCGTCACATCTCCTTGTGGAATCATCTCAACCTGGTGCATGAGAGAGCCATCATCTCAGGAAGTAAGCTAACTTGATCTCCGGGAGAGGAATTTCCTCCTCTTGTTCTTAGTGATTGGAGGTTGAGTTATCCTCACGGTTTTCATTTAAATAGGTGGACCAAGCTAGACGGGATTTTAACTTTAAAAAAGAGAGATTTAATAAACATAACTTGGTTCAACTTATGAACACCTCTACTCATTTCACGCACTATTAAAATTGGATTCAAAATTTAATTCGTAATGAATAAGGATTATTGTTTAGTGTTAGTTTTTATACACTTTTATTAACTTATTTGATATCATGTAATTTTAATAAGTTAATTTTTTCCATCAAGATTAGGTTATTTACAACTTTCAACCAATACAGCTACCATAATACAAAATAATCCAAGTATATTGGACGTCGATGAATTGAGGAAAATGTAAGCCCAAATATGTTCATGCTCATTAATTTTTATTTAATTTTACTTTAAAAACACCTATGAATTAAGAAAGTAAATAGCGTTAGATAAGATATCAGTTATTTTTTAATTATTGAATCTCATTTTAGTTAAGAAACATCAAATAAAAATTTTACCAAACAAATCACGTTTAGGATATGACATAAACAAGACAACCACACAAAATATAACATGCAAATTTCAATCTCAAAGGTCCAAAGCAAACTAAAATTGTCAAGAGAAAAGAAAAAAGCAACAATATTTTGTGATCTATTACATTTGAGTTCTTCATTGTTTTCTGCTTCTCAAGATCAGAAGTGCAGAAATTTGTTAGACCTAAATCCTTCCATTCAAGCTCTTTCCAGCATCCCTCCTTTCTTCCAATGTTGATTTCAAAGTACATGTAACTATCATCAAGCTGATTGACATGCCCATGCGCCAATCTCTGCCCAAAGAATAAAAAGACATGAACTATCATCAAGCTGATTGACATGCCCATGCGCCAATCTCTGCCCAAAGAATAAAAAGACACGCAAATGTGCAGAAAAATTTATTAGTGTTTCTGTAGTTGTTCCCAAATATATAGTGCTTGCTGTACATGTTCTGAAGACTATGACGAATTGTAGATTGCAGGGTCATTCCCAGCAAGGAAAATTACTAGTAGATTTTATTGGAAGTGGATGAATTGAGGAAAATGTAGGTCCAAATTGTTCATGCTTATTAATTTTATTTAATTTTACTTTACTAACACCTATGGAGAGGTTTAGAATTAACAATGAATAAGTTATGAGTTATTTTTTAATTTTTCATAATCTGAATTTATCATTTATCTAAATATTCAAATCTTATAAATACTTTATTATTATTTAAAAGTTATTAATAACCGAATGTTACTCAAATTAGATAAATAATATCCTTTATATATTCAAACCTGTTAAATTAAATATTTGATTTTTCAAATCAATCTAGTTCATCTATATCTGATCCAAACGTAATCCAACTAAGAAAGAAATATGCCCCGCTTTTGATATTTGCAATTTATTAATAATTATAAAATTAAAATTAAAATTCACTAATAATTAACGACAAATAAATTTTAAAATGAATAAACTAATAATTTAAATAATTAAAAACACTCATAATGTTTTTGGAGGTGATATGGTATCATACCCAAAATTTAAAACGAGTAAAAAATTCTATTTAAACCTGTCTCAAATTTGTTGAAATTCTACATATCCAGTCAAATAGATCCGAATACCCGAAACAGGGTGTGCTAGAACCCATGTCTGTTTTCATAATTTCGATGATGGAATCTTTATTGACTTAAAGTTACTTGCCTAATCATAATACTTTATATTTAACAAGGATCCAGGAATGAGAAATTAAAATAGAAAAGATAAAATTGAGCCTTCTGATCTTGGTTGTTGGTTGAGAAATTATAGGAATTGGATATTGTAAGCTTCAGATTCCTTTTTATCTTGTTGAGCAAAAGGAAAGGAACTCCTAAAGAGTCAGACCAAGCACACCTAGTTTCCATTGCTTTTTACTTCTTCATTGTGTTCAAATGTGATTGGTGTTAGTGTGGCATTTACAATGCCTGATTACACACAGTATTAAAAGGCTTTCAAGAGCCAAAACAGTTTTTATTTCTATACATAGCACATTCAAATGTTGCAGGCATTTCAATTCCTGTATTAAACCTTCAATACCTCCATTGATTGCATACATTTTGAATATTTGCAACATCAAAAATTTACATATCATTTGTCATGGGATTTTATAGAGATCGATGTCCTCCTCAAGTCCAAATATTGCAGTTTTGACAATCGATGAAACTGAATTGGCAACTCTGTTATGTCTGTCCCTTGTAGATGGAGGCCCTCTAGTGAAACCAATTCTAAAGTTCCCTCTGACACCACATGGAGACTCTTGTTTGAAGACAAGTTTAGAACTCTCAGATTGCAGGTAATGCCCATGTTTTGGCTCTGGACTCATGACCACACATAAGATTCCTGTTGTATGTTTCTAACTGCCTGTAAATTTGGAAAATCTGTTTATAGGCAAATACCTTATTTGCATATGTAAGCAAACCTTATATGAATTGGCATTATTTATGGTTTGTTATCCTCAGGTGTACCGATGCTGCCACTTTCCTTTCGAGATTGGGCTTAGCAGCTGATGAGTGCAACGCTCAAAATGGTCAATGCAAGGTGTGACTTTATGTTTTGCGCCCAAATCATTTACCTGTATTACCAAATATCCATTCATTTGCCATTCCTTTCTCTTTGTTTTGTAGTTCAGCTGATAATTTATTCTTAACTAGTATGATGCTCCTACTTGTTGCTGACCTCTCTCTACGTCCATGCATGTCTTTAGGAGTTTGTGGTGTTTAAATGCTTTATGACTTCATTAACTTGCAGTTTAGTTCAGTTGCACATCTTTTTGGCTCTTTATGTAGAATACCTCTTGAGCCCTACTCTTTCTCTCTTACTTATGGTAGCTGGTAAGAAATAAAAGTAACTTTTTTATGTTTTGCTAACTTCTTCACAAGGACAGAAACAGGATTTTTAGTTTGGCGGGGGCCAGAGTCTTATATAAAGTTCAGAGTTAAAATTTTAATGCTAAACACTGAAACCATTAATATATACTTCTTCTGCCTCAAATTGAATGTTTGCATTTGACCTTTCTAAACCAAATTTCCCAACAATTTATTTTTCACTATAGACAACTAAAGTGTTTGCTAGAAACTTATCCTCCTTTTTGTTATGAGGGCCTATTTTAATAATGTTCATAGCTTAAGAAAGGCTCCTTTTGAAGTTGCTATAAACTTCAATGTATTATGTGTTAAAAAGTATATATTCAAAAAAAAAAACACACTCCTTAAGAAAAATTTAATGATAATGAATTACATTAGAATTATCAGCTTACATGTGTGACTTGCTTGTACAGCAATGCAATCCCAGCAATGAGAGACTGTGTCCTCCATTGAGATTGAGACTGAGCACAAATTTCCCATGATTTAGTGATCAAAATGTTTTGATAGATGAGGAAAGAAGAATGAAATGAATTGTGGGTTAGAGGAGACTAATTGTTTTGATGGATTTCTGAGTGATCGACAGGAAGATGCAATGCTTTTGTGCTAATGGGCTTGGACTTTTTGTTGGCCATTAGCATTAGGTTGGTACTAAAATAATCTAGTGGAAGAAAAAGGGGCACAATAATAATACTAGTGTTTTCTTTCTGAATTATAATACTACTATTTTGACTACTTTAAATCGATGCTCCTTTTTTTAATTCACAAAAGAAAAAGAAATTGATGCTCTTTTGGCTGTTTTGATGTAAAATTATGCAGATTAATAAATCATACTATAGATTGTGAGGAGAGATTGGTGCGAGTGCTATCAAGGCATTCCTGCAAGGCCTCCAAGCTTAATTAACTGTTCATCCCCCCTAAATTCATAGCTTAGAGACATGTGAAAAGTTGAAAATGCACACACAAAAAAAAGGCATTCTCAACAAAGTAAAGTAATAAATAAGCCCAGGAAATGAGAAATCTGTTTGCAAAATATCAGCTCTAACTTTCTATTGCATAATGAAACTTCCTATTTATTATGTTAAACTTGTCCTGATAAGTGATTGACTCTACCGACGTGGAGATTGTCTGTTGCAGAATATCAATAAAACAAAATTTCAAACCAAGTGTAGAAGCCTTCACCTTTTTTCTCCTTGTGGAATCATCCTGGATCAGCTTTCTAAACATTGCAGGGTGAATCTTGGAGGATGAACCACCCCACAACCTGGTGCATGAGAGCCACCCCTTTCAGCAGGTGAGCTAACTTGGCCTCTGGGAGAGGAATTTCCTGCTCTTCTTCTGGTACAGAGAGTTTGATGTGATTTATGAACATCTCTACTCATTTCGCGTTTTATTAGAATTAGGTTCAAATTTTCATTTGTAATGAATAAAGATAACTGATTAGTGTTGTATATTTATATTTTTATTAACTTATTCGATTTTTATGTAATTTTAATTAGTAATTTCATATTGTCTTTATATATAAGTAATATGGATTTTTTTTTGTTTTATTATTAATACACACAATGACATTAATATATATGAAATTACTCAAATCCATTTTAAATTGAATTCTATTTGATTTTTATTCTGTAATTTTGAAAAAGTAAAAAGACATTTATGTATTGATTTATTTTTAGGGATTATATTTGATGGTTACCAAAATATAACTTTTATGTTTTTATTACAAACAAATTCTAAAATACAACAAATAACAATTTAAAAAACTAAAAAAAAAGTCATAATTTAACGAAGATCAAACTCCCTAATGCAAATTCATCCCAAAATCCAAATATATTGGGTACCGAAGATCAAATGGCCCATTGCCATCCAGCAGTGGGGTTGCTAGAAGCCATGCCTGAGGGAATGGGAAGGAGGAGGTGAAGTGGAGCATCGGGGCCAACCCAACAAGCTCATCTCCAGTGCCGTTAAGCTGTAAGCCTCCTCCTCTCTACCCTCTCTCTGCAAAAATCTTACTTGTACATTAGTAGAAGACCGTGTTGTAAATTTAGAACTTAAGATTCTTAGATTTCAACTTTTTTTTTTCTGTTTTGATATTGGATCCCATCCCTTGTAGTGTTAATTTAACGAATTGATTTGAGCCAAAATCAATTAATCAGCATCACCCAACCTTTTTTTTACTCTCTCTGTATGTGTAGAACGAAGCTGAGTCTTACGAGGTGGAGTGCTGATAGGAAAAGTGCTACTGTTTTGCATGAGCAAGCTGGTAAGGCTATCTACCCATAATTCACCACTAAGATTTTATATAAAAATATGGGATTTTTTTTTTGTCGATTCTTACTCTGTAATTGCCATGCTTTTGGGGGGCTTTCTTAATTGATGCTCATGCTACTCGTAGCCAATGAATTTCCCGTGGCAAAAGATTATGAGAAAGCAAAGTCGGCATTCGAAAGCAGCTGCCCATGTTTTGGCACTTTACTCATGACCGCACATAAGATTGCTGTTGTATGTGTTGAACTGCATGTAAATTTGGAAAATCTGTTTATAGGCAATTACCTTGTTTGCATATGTAAGAAAACCTTATATGAGTAGGCATTATTAATGCATTTGTTGTCCTCAGGTACACACATGCTGCAGCTTTCCTTTTGAGATTGGACTTAGCAGCTGACAACTGCAATGCTCGAAACAGCCAATGCAAGGTGCGACTTTATGTTATGAACCCAAATCATTTGCCTGTATTACTAGATATCCATTCATTTGCCATTCCTCTCTCTTTGTTTTCTAATTCAGCTGATAAAACAAACTGTTTCATGTAGACAAAAAGTGTATTTATCATACAACTAATGTTATTAGTTAAAAGTGCAAATTGCTTAACAAAAATAATACTAGATTGCAAATCTTTAAACTTTAGATATCAAATTGATAGTTCGAATCCTAAATGTAATTAACCCATGACAATAAGAACATACAACATTTTAGCTATGGTTCAGTCCAATCTTCCAAATTGTAAAAATACTACTATTATTAAAATTCACAAGTTCCATAAAACTAAACAAAAGTATTCAACACAACAAAACATGATCACCATTTGTGATCCCAAAATTTCTAAAACAAGCCGTGTCATTAGTCAGCTTCTGACATTCACCATACCAAATGCAGCAAGCAGTGATGATTTAGATGACATACCTCACGACAAGAACTAAAATGCAGCAAGCAGCAATTTACAGGAAAACAGGGTCTAATCTTGTTTCATTTTAGTTGAGAAATATCAAATGATAGATACAAATAAAAATTTCACCAGACAAATCAAGTTTAGGATATGATATAAACAAGACAACCACACAAAATAGGAGCATACAAATTACAATCTTGAAGGTCCAAGGCAAACTAAAATTGAAAAGAGAAAAGAAAAAAGCAACAATACTTTGTGATAAGTTCATTGTTTTCTAACTCCAGAAATTTATTAGGCTTGAATCGTCCCGTCCTCTCTCTTTCCAGCATCCCTCCTTTCTTTCAATGTTGATTTCAAAATACATGTAGCTATCATCAAGCTGATTGACTTGTCCACGCATCAGTCTCTGCCCAAAGAATATGAAGACATGGAAACGTGCAGAAAAATTTATTAGTGTTTCTGTAGTTGTTCCCAAATATGTTGTGTTTGCTGTACATGTAATGAAGATGATGAAGAATTGAAGATTACTGGGTCCTTCCAAGCAAGGAAAATTTATAGTTGCCATACTGGATGAATTGACATTGTAAACCAGAATGTTAAAGCCTTTATTAATGCAAAAGGTTGTTTTTCTTTTCATCTATAACATTTGAATTGTTTGGAAATTCAGTTCATGTCTGACAACCTTACATAATTACGATGCATTAGCCTTAAATACTGTATTTGGTGTGTGGCATAAATGTACCAATTTTTTTGTATTAATAGCATTAATCTTGCATTTTCCAATGTCATTTATGTAAACCAGATCAAGCAGATGATTGTGCATCATAAAAGAATATATTCCCAAGTACTAGCCCTTCAAAATTCTATTTCCATACCACATCATTTCGTTGAGGATATTGCATTATTCTTTGTTCAATAGAAAATTTGAAGATTTTGGTGTTATTGTAAGTCGTGTTGGAGATAGTTTAAAGTTCTAAAATTAGTAAAGAAACAGAAGAAATAGAAGCGATTATTGTAGTTGTAAGAAGATTAGAATGATTGATGAATAAATTAAATACTACTAGGATAGAAATTTTAGAGGCCTTATTATATCAAACAGTTAGCATGCCATCTTACCTTTGAAGACAATGATAATGTAAGAGAGAAAAATAAAGGAAAAATTACTTTAGAAATATCACATACCTTTCCTCTGCGGTCTTTAGAATAGGATGTTGAAAGCATTTAGATTGGCTTCATCCTTCCAGTCTAGCTCTTGAAAAAGGGTAAAAAGTAGATCGCGTGACTTCATCCTCCCATTGAACCTCTTTCCACCACTTTTCACTTCCGACAATGCTGATTTGATTTCCCTTTGCACTGTCACAGTTGAGCGGAAGTTTCTTTAGTTTTGGGCAGTTGTGTACTATGATTTTTCTCAAGCATGGGAAGGGTAGGGCATCCCAGTATATGCTCTCCAATTCATCTAGAGCATATAAATCAAGCGTCTCTAGCTTAGCAAATGGGCTTGGATTCGAAATTCCAACCACATTTGCAGCTTCACTCACTTCACTTATTATTTCTTCCATTCTTAGGCAGCTACATACCACAAGCTGCATCAGATTTGGAGCAAATATAAGCCATGTCAGGTTCCTCAACTCAGGACAATATGCTATTGAAATCTTGCTTAATGCATGAAAGCGAGGCGGGATAGTATTACTATTAGTGGGAAAGAGTGAGGAGGTTTGTATCATTCTTCTTTCCCCTAATTCCTCCTCTGTATTCCTTGTTACCATCTCTTCTATGCTATCACAATTCCAAATTGCTAGGTTCTGCAATCGCTCCATTTTTTCTAAAAACAATACACTCAATACCTTTGTCCCCTGCCAACGTCGAAGGTGTAGTTCCTCGGTGCATCCTTGTAAGTGGCGGCAGCTCAAAAGGCTATTAAGAGCAAAATCAGTGCATATTTCTATCCACAGCACCTTCAAATATTGCAAGCATTTCAATTCCTCTATTAAACTGTCTGTATTACTCCAGTGACCATTGTGTGAAAAAATTTTGAATATTTGCATCATTGAAAATTTACATATCAATCCTTGTGGGATTTTGAGACAGTGGGTCTGCCACAAGTCCAAATATTTCAGTTTTGACAACTCACTCAGCTGGCTTGGCAACTCAGTTATGCTTGTTTTGTGTAGATCGAGGCACTCTAGTGAAACCAGTTCTGAAATCTCCCGTGGCAACTTTTTGAGAAGGAGGTTGAATGACAAGTTTAGAACTCTCAGGTTGCGCATAAATTGGAAGAAACCATCACTAATCACCTTCAAGTTGTTACAATTGAGAAATAAAGTTTGAAGATTAGGGCATCTAGGTGTTCCTTGTAACTCTTCAATTTGATTTCCCATCAATGACACTTTTACACCTTCCCAATTTTTGTAACTTTTTAACATCAGGAGCCTTAGTTGATGCTTGTACAAAAAATCTCTTCTCAGGTGCTTCACACTCATATGCTATCCACAAAGCCATGTCACGGATCACATCATGCATCTTTACATATTTTTCAAATCTTTCACATCTTTCTAATAAACAGGCACTAAGAAGAGAATTGATAACGTCCTCCCCTTGCATTCGAGCATCAATTATATAGTCAAATTCATTCAAAAATCCCTCACAAAACCAATAATCTTTCAGCTCATCGATGGGAATTTCAAAATCTTCAGGATACAAACTACAGTACAAAAGGCAAGATCTCATCGTATCCTTAGGTAAGCTATCATAACTAAATTTTAAAAGAGCATACACCTCTTTATCCATGTTTGCTAATTCATACGGACGCTCTTTCAATACCTTAATTGCATATTCCCAATGTTCAGGCATCTTCTTGTAAGCCATGGCACGGCCAATTGTAATCAGTGCAAGAGGTAGTCCATCACACTCATCAGCAACTTGTTTAGCTAGCCCTCGAATCTCTGGATGGCTGTCAAGGGTTTCTTCTCCAACCTTCTCTTCAAACAATTTCCAAGCTTCATCTTTGCTTAAACACTCTACTTTGATTTGCTTACGAGCTCCCATTTGTCCACATACATCTAAGGAGCGAGTTGTAAAAATTAATTTAGAACCATTTGTATGATCCGGTTCAGGTATTCCAACTTTGATCAAATCTACCCGCTCCCACACATCATCCAACAGCAGAACAAACTTTTTTCTACTCAAAACTCTCAAAATTTCCTCAGTTTTCTCATCCCGTGTCCCACCATGTGAAAGGCCAAGCTTTTTACCAATTTTTTCTTGAACTGTTTCGATGTTGTGATCTTTAGACACCACCACCCAAATTACAAGATCATAACCGATTAGCTCATTGCTCAACTTATTGTTAATTTGAGTCAAGAGTGTTGTTTTACCAACTCCTCCCAAGCCGTGTAAACCAATAATACCCACATCGTTTTGTTCAAGTAAGCGCCAGACTTTATCAAATGTCTGTTCCAAACCCACCGTGGATCCGGCAGGTCTTACAACCACTTGGGCTGCAAGTTCATTCTCAGCTACCCTTTCAAAAACTCCTGCATCCTTTAGATCAAATATTTCTTTAAGTTTTCTAGTCACTTGTTTACCAAAGTTGTAGCTAGACTTACAGTTCTTGGAGAAGCAGCCAGCAAAACATAATTTCTGAAGTTGTTGAGGACCATCTTCGATCAACGCCCCAGCTCCTGCTTCTGCAGTCCGCACCCTTGTAAGCCAAAGTTGAACTTCGTTGAGCCGTGTCATACGTTGTCGTTCAGCCAGTTCTACCCTCCGTTTCACGTCATCCCTTCGCGCTTTAAGAGTATCCAATTCCACCCCCAGAGCTTTAAGATTTTCTTCTAGCTTACATGTGTAACTTGCTTGTCCAGCAACACAATCCCAGCAACGAGAGACAGTGTCCTCCGTTGAGATTGAAACTGAGCACAAATTTCCCATGATCAAAATATCTCATAGATGAAGAAAGAAGAATGAAATGAATTGTGGGGGTTTGAGGAGACTAATTGTTTTGATGAATTTTTGAGTGGTTGCCAGCAAGGAAGCTGCAACGCTTTTACGCCTATGTACGTATTGTTTTGATGAATTTCTGAGTGGTCGTCAGTAAGGAAGATGCAAGGCTTTTACGCCAATGTACGTATTGACATAGATTGTGGCCCAATACACACATTGTTTTTCCATCTAGTGGAAGAAAAACGACAACCTTCTGACAAGAAGGTTAATAATTCTACTACTTTATTTTTTACTACAATTATAGTTTCTATCCGTTGCTATTAAGACTGACTGACTAACAATTTGAACTACCAAAGAAATTTTTAGTTAAGATAAGTTAAAAAAAAATACCACTGTTTGGCAACGTAGATAGGCTGTCCAGTTCGACATAAAGCTCCATTTATCCTTGGTAGAAATTCTGTCATCTGTTCGACATAAAATATTCCTGTCTTGTTTGTTTATTAGACCATGTTATGAAGGCTAATATAAATTACCATCACCATACACCTACATAACAACTTAAAAACAAAACAATCTACATTAAGCTAGTCCTGCTAACTGATTGACTCAAAATTTCAGACCATGGGCATAATGCAGTGGAATCATCATGGATCAGCTTTCTAAACATTGCAGGGTGAACCATGAAGGATGGCTCGGGCCCTCTAATCCCTTTCTCGAGCCACCCCACGGCCTGGTGCATGAGAGCCACCCTCTCAATATGCAAGCTAATTTGGCCTCTTTATGCTCGTCTTCTGGTATACACAGTTTGGTTCAATTAATAATCATCTTTATTCATTTCACGTCCTGTTAGAATTAGATTTAAATTTTAATTTGTAATGGATAAAGATAACTGATTAGCATTTTATTATTTATATTTTTATTAATTCATTTGATTTTTACGTAATTTTAGTAAGTTAGTCTTTTTCCGATTATATACATTTTTATATACAAAAAATATAGCTACTCTTTTTTTCGGTTTTTCTTAATTAATACACATACCATGACATGTATGAAATTACTTAAATTTTTGTTAAGTTTGATTTTTGTTCTGCAATTTTGAAAAAGAAAAAAATGATTTTCTTAATTTATTTTTATATTTGTTACACTAACATTAAACCACCAAAATATAGTTTTTATATTTCTATAACAAAAATAAATAAGTAAAATTGGCGACATCTCCAATCTATAAGAGAAATTAGAGGGCTATTTCCAATTTCATAGTCTTATCTAATTAAGTTTTATCTGCTTTCATATATTTAACGGTAATTGTAATATACAGTTCACTAAAATTTATAATTTTATGAACCCATACACAAATTAAATTAAATTATGTAATTATTCAACATTATTTTATAACATTTTTAAAAAAATAATTATAACCTATACAATCACGTGTAACACACTTTATTTTAAAACTGGTTATTAACAAAGTATAAGTCATCATATAATCACTATGAATGAGTAGAAAATAAAATAAAATGTTTGTTATTTTTAAAATATTCGTACTTAAATCTTATCATTTGGTAAGATGCTTGAACTTTATGATCAAATATTTAACATTTCAAACTTTGTTAAAAATCTGAACTCAAATGAAAAAGAAAAATATTTCACATTTAATATATATAATTAAAGATATAAATTCAAACGAACATTAAAATTAAAATTCAAGTTTCCTCTTAAGTATCAATAAACAAGTTCTAAAATACAAGCACCAATATTTAAATAACTAAAAAAAAGTCATAATTTATAACATAAGTAAAAGGAAGCCCCAAAGAGGCTTCCACATTTGGTCATGTTTATGGCTTCTTCTATTGACATGTGTTTAATTTAAAATAGTTGATTTAAAAAAAAATTTGAGATAATTTTTGTGAAGCCGGTTGCATTAGGATTGTCAATAGAGAATATTTTCTCCTTAGTTTCAGAAGAGGTTTTTCCCTCATTGAGTGATGATGTTTTGGTTTACAAGAAATTGAAGCTAACAATGCTTCCATGTATTAAGAAATATATTTTTTTATAAAATATAATATAAAAATAAAATTTTTTGGTGAATATTTGTAGATTTCATTTAAGTTTAACGTAAAATAAATTTTTAATTGTTAATAAGGCTTGATAGGAATTACAAGGTGGATTAATTTTAAATAATTTTAAAGACATGAGATAAAAAAGTATTAATTAAAATTGAAGATCATTTAAAAAATTTCATTAGTAAAACTAAAAAAATTTTAATAAGTATAATTTATATTATTTTATTTTGACTCTAAAAAAATATTCATTTTATTTTAATAATTTTATTGTATCAATTATGTAGCTTATCAATAATTACTTTTAAAATATTATATTTTCTCAATATGAATTTGATTTCACTATTAGAATCATGTAATTACCAAAATATGATTATATCAACATTAGTATATATTAAGATCTAAAAAATCAAATGTTTTCAAAAGAAATTATTTAAATAAAAAATTTTGCTTAATAAGAGAAGAGAAAATATTTAAATGTTTTTTAAATAATTATCTTTAAATTATCATTATAACTATTATTTATAGTTTTTTAAATTTCAAATTATTTTTCTTTAATTATTATTTCTATTATAATATTATGTAATTTCACATTATTTTTAATAAAACATTCAACACCCCCGTGAAAGCGGGGCACCACTCTAATGAAAAGGTAAAAATGAAGACTTACTTTTAGTAAGTCTTCCTTCCTTTACAAATGGACAAAACCAGTTTCAACATGTCAATGAAAACTATCCCGTCTTGTCTTTATCACCAAATAGTTGAGCACGCCATAATGTCCAAAGCAGTCTGCACATGTTCAACAGTCATGAAAAAGCTTGGTGCGAGAGTGTAAGAGAGGAAAGCAAATGGAAGCAGAATAGGGAGGATCAAACTTTCACTGAAGACCATAAAAAATGAAGACTTGCATTGCATCACAAGGGAATATGGAAACCGCATGCTTAAAGACGAAGACTTTTGGTCAAGTCTTTCTTTATATTTGAACAATCAGCATACTGTTCACACGTGAAAGAAAAACTCTCCCGTTTTAAACTTTATAGTACAATGATAACTGAGCAAGTGGTCCCGACCCCATGTGTTTTATTTGATGCACGCCATCATCCTGTTTTGCCTTGGATGACCTATGATTCTGATACATGATGCAAACCTCTGGTGTGAGAGCGAGTGCTGTACAGCTTGCTCTGTTGTTTAACACGACGTTCTTTGTTATCCTCTTGCTTTGTTGTTTTCCTTCTCTTTTCATCTCCTCCATCTCAAAGCGTCGGCCTCTCACATTCCTCTGCTTTTCTTCAAAAAAAAAACCAAGAACCTTGCACATTCTTCAAAATGTCATTTCGTTGATAAGTAAATTTATAAATTAAAAATTTTTAAAAATAAATATTTATAATTTAAAATAGTTATTTAAATTTTTAAAAAATTTTTATTTTTAGTTATTTATAAAATGATATTCTACAATCAAATGATAAAACATTTAATACAAATAGGGAAACTTGATTTTTCCTTTTAGTTAGGACAAATATACTATATTTTTGTTTAATAAAATTCGATGGATTGTGATGCATACATTATTAACGAGGGTTTATTATTAGATGTAATTATTCTAAAGAAAGAAGGAAATAATAAAGAGTTGAGTCTTTTTTCATACTTCAATTGGTAATAACTTAATGCTTCAAATTGTTATCTTTTTCCCTTTCTTTGTTTTTCGCTTGCTCTTTTTTTCCTTCCCTTCTCTTTTGTCGGCTTTTCACTTCCTTTTACTTTCCACCCGTAAATTTTTTTTTTCATAGTTTGGTTAGAAAATGTCTCCCGAAATAGCTATTCTTTAAAGTCACCAAAAATCAAAGTTTAATTAAACTTTTTATGATATTTTTTATTTAATAGTTGGGGGAATAGTCTCTAAAATTGAAAGGATCAAAATATCCCTTATGATTGTAAAAAAGAATTTAAAATAAAAAGTTTAAGTTGTTAATTATATATTATAAAAAAATTAATATTTTTAATTATAATTATATTTAAATTATAAATAAAATATTAATATTTTTAAATATTAATAATTAAATTATAAATAACATATTAATATTTTAAAAATATTAATATTTAAATTATCAATTATTAATATTTTAAATATATTATTAATATTTAAAATTTCTCAACCTAAACCCTAAAACCATTAAATAAATAAAATGCACTATATCTTTTAGATTTATCTTGGATATTTTTCCTTTTTAATTAAAATGATCTATCATCCAATCCAACTCATGTTTCTATTCTCTGTTAATGAATGATTACACAGTTGTTGCTCATAAACTACCTTCTATTGCCCATTATTCTTGCAGCAGTTGAAGTTCTTGCAATAATAAACTAAGCTTTTTTCCTCTATGTAGAATCGGAACTATAGATCATATTGCACCGCCGTACCTTATTCAAAACTGTCATCTTAAATAATTGAAATTGTTAATTAATTGATCAATCAACATTAGTATATAATAAGATATAAAAAATCAAATGTTTTCAAAAAAAATTTTGCTTAATAAGAGATGAGAAAATATTTTAAAAAATAATTTTTAAATAATTATCTTTAAATTATCATATAACTATTATTTATAATATTTTTAAAATTTAAAATTATTTTTTAATTATTATTATTTTTATTTATAATATTATATAATTTTAAATTATTTTTAATAAAGAATTCAACACTCACGTGAAGCGGGGCACCACTCCAATAATAATAATAAAGCACTTTCAAAAGCATCTTTTGAAAAAGCATGTCAGAAGCCACATGACTCCTAGTAAAAGCCACCAGACTCTCAGGGCCACAAGATTGACAGTGCATCAAAATGCCAAAAGGACAATGAAGCGTATTTGCGAAGTTGTACAACATCTTCAACAAAATTCAAAATAAAACTTGCAAACGAAGCATCTTTAAAGATTGTAAGGCATTTTCGTAAAAATTCAAAAAAATAGTAGAAACTTTCGAAATTGTAATAAAACTTTGTAACAATTTTCAATATTTTTATCACGTAAAAAGGTGACTTCTTTGTGTTGAAGAAGGCAGAGCTAGGTTTATGAATTTCTCTATAAAAGATTTTTTGAAATAAAAGTTTCAAATTTTCACATTCTCTTTTTCTTGAGTTTCAATATTTCTGTTTCAAATTTGTTTTCAAGGCTTCAAATTTTCAATATTGTTTTCAAGGTTAGTTTTCCCAAATTTACTTTCTGTCTACCTTTTTATATAAGCATTTTGTTTGCAAGATTTATACTCCGTAAATCCTAAATGACGATTTGATATTAGAACCATGGATTAGAGATATTTCTAAATACTTGAAAATATTTTATTAAAGATAGATATTGTTCATTGAATTCTGATTTTAATTGCATTATCAATTCCTTATCATTTTATGTTGAGTTTATAAGGATAATAGTCTAATATATTTAAAAGAAAGCACCAATGGGAGTTTACAGAATTGACCACGTGGGCCTTCTGATCCCTTTCTCCAACCACCGCACAACCTGGTGCATGAGAGCCACCCTCTCAACATGCCACCTAATTTGGCCTCTTTATGCTCTTTTTCTAGTACACAAAGGTTGGTTCTATTTATGGTCATTTTTACTTATTTCACGTCTTGTTAGAATTAAATTTTAATTTTAATTTATAATAGATAAAGATAACTGATTAGTAATTTATTATTTATATTTTTATTAATTCATTTGATTTTTATGTAATTTTAGTAAGTAAATTAGTCTTTTCAGACTTATATACATTTTTATATATAAATAATATAGATGTTTTTTTATTTTTTTAATTAATATAGATATCATGACATATATGAAATTACTTAAATTTTGTTTAAGTTTGGCTTTTGTTTTGTAAGGAGGATGCAACGCATTTACGCATATGTACCGTATTGTTTCGCTGAATTTCTGAGAGGTCGCCGATAAGGAAGATGCAACTAGACCTGGCAAAACGTGTTTTCGTGTCATAAACGTGTCAGACACGATTAGACACGAAACACGTTAAGGGTAAACACGAACACGACACGTTTAATAAACGTGTTTTAAGTGTAAAACACGTACACGAACACGTTTAATAAACGTGTAACACGACACGACACGATTAACACGTTTATTAAACGTGTCAATATACAACACGACACGATTAATAACACGTTTAACACGTTTAACACGATTAACACGTTTAAATAAAAATATTTACAATTAAATATAATTTTATTATTTAAATTCAAAATCTATAATTAAAAAAATAATTATAACAAAACAAAAATAATAATAACATCAAATATAATAAAAATTAATATAAATAATATACATAAAATTCATTATCATATAATATGATAAAATACATAATTAACATCAAATCTTGAAATATTAATAATATTAAAAATCTTCAAATAAAATCTAAAGGTTAAAAATTAAAGTATTAATGTATAATTACATTAATACTTTTTATAAAATTAAAAAAATATTTAAAATAATTATTTAAAATTATTTATATAAAGCTAAAATAGTCTTTAACTATCAATATTTAATGGGTTAATAAACGTGTCACATGTACACGTTTAAACACAATAACACGTTAAAACACGATAACACGTTTAAACACGATAACACATTTAAGTAAACGTGTTTAAACGTGTTTTAAACGTGTCTGGCGTGTCTGACACGTTAAGACACGAAAATTTTCGTGTCTTAACGTGTCAGACACGATTAGACACGAAACACGTTAAGGGTAAACCCATAACCTGTTTAACCCGTATCTTCTCGTGTCGTATTAACGTGTCGTGTTCAAAATTACCAATTCTAAATGCAACGCATTTACGCCTATGTACGTACTGACATAGATTGTGGGCCAATACACACATCGCTTTTCCATCTAGTGGAAGAAAAAGGACAACCTTCTGACAAGAATAATAATAATTCTACTACTTTATTTTTTACTACTATTACAGTTTCTATCCGATGCTATTAAGACTGATTGACTAACAATTCGAACTGCTAAAGAAATTTTTAGTTAAGATAAGTAAAAAAACTACCACTGTTTGGCAACGGAGATAGGCTGTCCAGTTCGACATAAAGCTCCATTTATCCTTAGTAGAAATTCTGCCATCTGTTCGACATAAAATATTCATGTCTTGTTTGTTTGTTAGACCAACGTTGCGGAGTGAACCTTGACGGATGGCTCGGCCCTTCTAATCCCTTTCTCGAACCACCCCACAACCTGGTGCATGAGAGCCATCCTCTCAACATGTGAGCTAATTTGGCCTCTTTTTGCTCTTCTTCTGATGTACACAAGTTTGGTTCAATTAATGGTCACCTCTTTTCATTTCACGTGCTGTTAGAATTAGATTCAAATTTTAACTTGTAATGGATAAACAGAACTAATCGGTATTCTATTATTTATATTTTTATTAACTCATTTGATTTTTGTGTAATTTTAGTAAGTCTTTTCCGGATTATATACATTTTTATATACAAATAATTTAAGTACTCTTTTTTTTGGTTTTTCTTAATTAATACACATACCATTACATATATGAAATTACTTAAATTTTATTAAGTTTGATTTTTGTTTTGTAATTTTGAGATAGAAAAAACATTTATGTATTGATTTATTTTTGTAATTGTTACACTACTGAACATAATTTTTGTTAGACCATCAAAATATAACATTTTATATTTTTAAAACAAAAAAAGAGAGTAAAATTGGCTACATTTCTTATCTATAAGAGAAATTAGAGGGCTATTTCTAATTTCATAGTATTATCTAATTAAGTTTTATCTGCTTTCGTATATTTAATGTTAATTATAATATACAGTTTACTAAAATTTATAATTTTATGAACCTATACACATAAATTAAATTAAATTACTTAACTATTCAACATTATTTTACAATATCTTTATAAAAAATAATTATAACATATACAATCACACATACGTAACACGCTTTATTTCAAAATTAGTTATTAATGAAATATAAGTTGTCCTATAATTACTATGAATGCATAAAAGATAAAATAAAATGCTTGTTATTTTTAAAATGTTTGTATTTAAATCTTATTATTTGTTAAGATCCTTGAACTTTATAATCAAATATTTGATATTTCAAACTTCTTTAAAATTCCGAACTCAAATGAAAAGAAAAATATTTCATATTTAATATATATAATTAAAGATATAAATTCAAACGAACATTAAAATTAAAATTCAAGTTTCCTCCTAAGTAACAACAAACAAGTTCTAAAATAACTAAAAGAAAGTCATAATTTTTCTTAAAGACAAGCTATAACGATCCAAGTCCAACCACTGACCCAGCAGCTTTTTGGGCCTAAACCACGTGGCCCTCAAAAGCTTAAGCTCAAGTTGCTAGTAGTAGTTGGCTTGGATTGTTATATAGGTCTTAACAATCACATTCACACCAGATGTGGGATGTTGGGTATTACAATCCCACCAACTCAAATCCTTGATGTCCTCATCAAAGCCACATATCACATCCACAGGACCAAGATCTTACCAGAACAATGTGAAAACTCACATCGGACTGGCCCAAGCTCTGATACCATTTATAACGATCCAAGTCCAACCACTGACCCAGCAGCTTTTTGGGCCTAAACCACGTGGCCCTCAAAAGCTTAAGCTCAAGTTGCTAGTAGTAGTTGGCTTGGATTGTTATATAGGTCTTAACAATCACATTCACACCAGATGTGGGATGTTGGGTATTACAATATTTTTTGTAACGACCCAAGCCCAACCACTGGCCTAGCAGCTTTTTGGACCTAAACCACGTGACCCTCAAAAGCTTAAGCTCAAGTTGCTAGTAGTAGTGGGCTTGGATTGTTATATAGGTCTTAACAATCACATTCACACCAGATGTGGGATGTTGGGTATTACAATCCCACCAATTCAAATCCTTGATGTCCTCATCAAGGCCACAGATCATATCCACAGGACCAAAATCTCACCAGAACAATATGAAAGCTCACATCGGACTGGTCCAAGCTCTGATACCATTTGTAACGACCCAAGTCCAACCACTGGTCCAGCAGCTTTTTGGGCCTTAACCACGTGGCCCTCAAAAGCTTAAGTTCAAGTTGCTAGTAGTAGTGGGCTTGGATTGTTATATAGGTCTTAACAATCACATTCACACCAGATGTGGGATGTTGGGTATTACACAAGCACACTCATATCTTACCTGAATTCAAAATAGATTGCAAATTCATCTCAAATCCAAATTTCTGGTAGCTATCTAGCAGTGGGGTTGCTAGAACCCATGCCTGAGGGAATGGGAAGGAGTGGGGGTTGAAGTGAAGCATCGGGGCCATCCCCCAGATTCCTAAGCGAATCCAAAAGTTTGAAACCCAAGTTAATCAACAGAGTAGAGGCGGGTGGGTTGGGTTTATACTTCCGACAAAATGTCCATTTCCGATCCCAGCAAGCTCATCTCCAATGCCGATACACTGTAAGCCTGTCTCCCCTCTTTACAACAATCTTACTTATATATTAGCAGAAGAATGTGTTGTAAATTACAACTTAACATTCTTATATTTGAACTTTTTTTCTTTTGATATTCGATCCCATCCCATCCCTTGTAGTGTTAATTTAACAAATTGCTTTGAGGCAAAATCAATCAATGAGCATCACCCAACATTTTTTTAATCTGTCTGTATGTGTAGAACAAAGCTGAGTCTTACAAGGTGGAGTGCTGATCGGAAAAGTGCTTCTGTTTTGTACCCATTATTCAACCTCTAAGATTTTATCTAAAAAATGGGATTGTCATGCTTTTGGGGGGCTTTCTTCATTGATGCTCATGCTACTTGTAGCCAATGCATTAAGAGAAAATCATGCTCCACTAATAACTGTAGGACCATCAGGATTACTTAATACTATTCAACCAGCTATACCTTACAAAGGAAAAGCTATAGGAATTACAAAGAACCTAGGAGAAGAAACTTACTATGCTATAAGAAAATATATTAGATCTCGATTGTGCAAGGAATAAAGAACAATTACTAACAGAATGGTCAAACAGATTATCCTTATTACTACAAATAGAAAAACCGTTTCAAGAAACATTAAGAATAAGTACAGTATTTAACTTTGTATTATATAAAACAGCAGGATCAGTACATCAATTCCTAGCATCATTACCTAGTATAAGAATTAATAGGATAGTACAAGATGCAAAAGACAACTTAGAAGCATTTCAAAACATAACAAAAGCAATATACAAAGAATTTTTAGGAGGAGATGTATTCGACCATAAACAAGAATTAGAAAACGAAGAAAGAGAGAACGCACTATGGCACTTAAATAATATGTCAATATGCAACATGTGTGATATAGAAAGTTATACATGTGAGTTTCAAAAATACTACTGTAGACTAACGTATGATGAAAAGGAAGCATATAAACAAATATACTTAGATAAACTACCATGGCCTATAAATAAAGCATGTAAACAAAAAATGATAGAAGCATTACGAGAAAATATAGTAGCAGACACCTTAGGAGGAGCAATAAAAATAGTGAAACAATGCTTACAGCAACCACTTGGAATAAAATTAAAACATTATGGAGGATTTTGTTGTAAAAACAATCCAGAAGTAACACAGAAATATGGAAGTACACCTAAAACCAAGAAAAAATATTACAATAAACGAAAATATAAACCTAAAAAATATGTATGGATAAAACGAAATTTTAAAAAGTATTAGCATAAATATCATAGAAATCCTAGAAAATTCTTTAAAAAGAAAAAGTACACAAACAAACAAAAATACTGCCCTGAGAAAAAGAAAACATGTAAATGTTGGATATGTCAGGAAGAAGGACATTATGCAAATGAATGCCCAAAGAAAAACAAAAAACAAAGAAAAATTGAACATCCTAAATATAGCAATCAATAGAAATCTAGAACCAATACTTTAAAGTCTATGCTCATAGTTTTGAAGATGGAATGTTTCTTAGCTTACGATCACTTACCTAATCATAAGAATTTATATTTAATTTTTAATAATTTCCATCTAATCACTTACCTCATCTAATCAATGACATCGACATTGTCTGTTACAGAACATCAAGAAACAAATTTTCAGACAGAGGGGCACAATGCAGTGTGGAAGCCATCACATCTCCTTGTGGAATCATCTCATCCTGGTGCATGAGAGAGCCATCATCTCAGCAAGTAAGCTAACTTGATCTCCGGGAGATGAATTTCCTCCTCTTGTTCTTAATGATTGGAGGTTGAGTTATCCTCACGGTTTTCATTTATATAGGTGGACCAAGTTAGATGGATTTTAACTTTAAAAAAAGAGAGATTTAATAAACCTAACTTGGTTCAACATATAAACACCTCTACTCATTTCACGCACTATTAAAATTGGATTCAAAATTTAATTTGTAATGAATAAAGATTATTGATTAGTATTAGATTTTATATACTTTTATTAACTTATTTGATTTTATGTAATTTTAATAAGTTAATTTTTTCCATCAAGATTAGGTAATTTACAACTTTCAACCAATACAGCTACCATAATACAAAATAATCCAAGTATATTGGACGTGGATGAATTGAGGAAAATGTAAGTCCAAATATGCTTATGCTCATTAATTTTTATTTAATTTCACTTTAAAAACAACTATGAATTAAGAAAGTAAATAACGATGGATAAGACATCAGTTATTTTTTAATTATTAATCTCATTTTAGTTAAGAAACATCGAATAAAAATTTTTCCAAACAAATCACGTTTAGGATATGATATAAACAAGACAACCACACAAATTATAGCATGCAAATTACAATCTCAAAGGTCCAAGGCAAACTAAAATTGTCAAGAGAAAAGAAAAAAGCAACAATACTTTGTGATCTATTACATTTGAGTTCTTCATTGTTTTCAGCTTCTCAAGATCAGAACTGCAGAAATCTTTCCAGCATCCCTTGTTTCTTTCAATGTTGATTTCAAAATACATGTAGCTATCTTCAAACTGATTGACATGCCCATGCACCAGTCTCTGCCCAAAGAATAAAAAGACATGCAAATGTGCGGAAAAATTTATTAGTGTTTCTGTTGTTGTTCCCAAATAAATAGTGTTTGCTGTACATGTAATGAAGACTATGACGAATTGAAGATTGCAGGGTCATTCCAAGCAAGGAAAATTACTAGTAGATTTTATTGGAAATAGATGAATTGAGGAAAATGTAAGTTCAAAAATGTTCATGCTTATTAATTTGATTTAATTTTACTTTACTAACACCTATGGAGAAGTTTAGAATAAACGATGAATAAGTTATGAGTTATTTTTTAATTATTCATAATCTGAATTTTATCATTAATCTAAATATTCGAATCTTATAAGTACTTTATTATTATTTGAAAGTTATTAATAGCCGAATCTTATTCAAACTAGATAATAATATCTTTTATATATTTGAACTTGTTAAAGTAAATATTTGATTTTTCAAATCTATCTAGTTCATCTATACCTGACCCAAAACTAATCCAAGTGAGAAAGAAATTTACACTGCTTTTGATATTTGCAATTTATTAATGATTATAAAATTAAAATTAAAATTCACCCATAATTAATGACAAATAAATTTTTAAAATGAATAAACTAGTAATTTAAATAACTAAAGACACTCATAATTTTTTTCGAGATGATATGATATCATACCTGAAATTTAAAACGGGTAGCGAACTCTCTATTTAAACTTGTCTCAAATTTGTTGGAATTCTACATATCCAGTCAAATAAATCCGACTACCCTAAAATAGGGTGTGCTAGAACCCATGTCTGTTTTCATAATTTTGATAATGGAATCTTTATTGACTTAAAGTTACTTGCCTAATCATAATACTTTATATTGAACAAGGATCCAAGAATGAGAAATTAAAATAGAAAAGATAAAATTAAGGGGCCTTCTGATCTTGGCTGAGAAATTATAGGAATAGGATACTGTAAGCTTCAGATTCCTTTTTATCTTGTTGAGCAAAAGGAAAGGAACATTTTGTGTTCTATTGTGATTAATGTTAGTGTGACATTTACAATGCCTGATTACACACAGTATTAAAAGGCTTTCAAGAGCCAAGACAGTTTTTATTTCTATACATAGCACATTTCAACGTTGCAGGCACTTCAAGTCCCGTATTAAACCTTCAATACCTCCATTTAGGACGCTCTCTGTTTTATCCTCGCATCTATTGATTGGATACATTTTGAATATTTGCAACGTTGAAAATTTACAGATCAATTGTCATGGGATTTTATAGAGATCAATGTCTTCCTCAATTCCAAATATTGCAGTTTTGACAATCTATGAAACTGAATTGGCAACTCTGTTATTTTTGTCCCTTGTAGATGGAGGCACTCTAGTGAAACCAATTCTAAAGTTCCCTCTGACACCACATGGAGACTCTTGTTTGAAGGCAAGTTTAGAACTCTCAGATTGCAAGTAATGCCCATGTTTTGGCACTGGACTCGTGACCACACATATGATTGCTGTTGTATGTGTTGAGCTGCCTGTAAAGTTGGAAAATCTGTTTATAGGCAAATACCTTGTTTGCATATGTAAGCAAACCTTATATGAACAGGCATTATTGATGGTTTTGTTATCCTCAGGTACACAGATGCTGCAGCTTTCCTTTTTGAGATTGGGCTTAGCAGCTGACAAGTGCAATGCTTGAAACAGTGAATGCAAGGTGTGACTTTATATTATGCACCCAACTTCTCTGCCTGTATTACTAGATATCCATTCACTTGTCATTCCTATCTCTTTGTTTTCTATTTCAGCTGATAAAACAAACTTTTTATATCATTAGTCAGCTTTTGACCACCAAATGCAGCAAGCAACAATGATTTAGATGACAAACCTCACACAAGAACTAAAATGCAGCAAGCAGCTATTTACATAAAAACAGGTCTAATCTTGTTTCATTTTTGTAGAGAAATATCATATGATAGATATAAATAAAAATTTTGCCAAACAAATCAAGTTTAGGATATGATATAAACAAGACAACCACACAAAATAGAGCGTACAAATTATAACCTCAAAGGTCCAAGGCAAACTAAAATTGAAAAGGGAAAAGAAAAAAGCAACAATACTTTGTGATAAGTTCTTCATTGTTTTCTAACACCAGAAATTTATTAGACCTAAATCGTCCCATCCTCTCTCTTTCCGGCATCCCTCCTTTCTTTCAATGTTGATTTCAAAATACATGTAGCTATCATCAGGCTGATTGACTTGTACACGCACCAGTCTCTGCCCAAAGAATAAGAACACATGCAAACATGCAGAAAAATTTATTAGTGCTTCTGTAGTTGTTCCCAAATATGCTGTGTTTGCTGTCCATGTAATGAAGACGATGAAGAATTGGAGATTACAGGGTCCTTCCAAGCAAAGAAAATTTATAGTTGCCATACTGGATGAATTAACATTGTAAACCAGAATGTTGAAGGCTTTATTAACGCAGAAGGTTGTTTTTCTTTTCTCGTATAACATATGAATTATTGGAAATTCAATTTATGCATTAGCCTTAAATACTGTATTTGGTGTGTAGCATAAATGTACTAATTATTTTGTATTAAGAGCATTAATCTTGAATTTTCCAATGTCATTTATCCAAACCAGATCAAGCAAACGATTGTGCATCATCAAACAATCTATTCCCAAGTACTAGCCCTTCAAAATTCTATTTCTATACCACATAATTTCGTTGAAGATTTTGGTCTTATTGTGAGTAGTGTTGGAGATAGTTTAAACTTTTAAAATTAGTAAAACAGAAGAAATCGAAGCGATTGTTGTAGTTGTAAGAAGATTAGAATGATTGATGAATAAATTAAATACTACTAGCATAGGAATTTTAGAGACCATATTTTATCAAACAGTTAGCAAGCCATCTCACCTGTGAAGATAATGATAATATAAGAGAGAAAAATAAAGAAAAAATTACTTCTGAAAAATCACACACCTTTCCTCTGTGGTCTTCAGAATAGGATGTCAAAAGCATTTAGATTGGCTTCATCCTTCCAGTCTAGCTCTTTCCATCCTTATAGAAGTTTGGAAGAGGGTAAAAATGTAGATCGAGTGACTTCATCCTTCCATTGAACCTCTTTCCACCACTCTTCACTTCCTTCAATGCTGATTTGATTTCCCTTTGCACTGTCACAGTTGAGCGGAAGCTTCTTCAGTTTTGGGCAGTGAAATACTTTGATTTCTCTTAAACATGGGAAGGGTAGGGCATCCCAGTATATGCTCTTCAATTCATCTAGACTATTTAAATCAAGCCTCTCTAGCTTAGCAAATGGGCTTGGATTTGAAATTCCAACCACATTCGCAACTTCACTCACTTCACTTATTATTTCTTCCATTCTTTGGCACCAGCCTACCTCAAGCTGCGTCAGATTTGGAGCAACAATTAGCCATGTCAGGTTCCTCAACTTGCCACAAAAGGCTATTGTAATCTTGCTCAGTGCATGAAAGCGAGGAGTGATAGTATTATTACTAGTGGGAAAGAGTGAGGAGGTTTGTGTCATTCTTCTTTCTCCTAATTCCTTCTCTATATTCCTTGCTACCATCTCTTCTAAGCTAACACAGTTGATAATTTTTAGGTTCTCCAACCGCTCCATATTCTCTAAAAACAAAACATTCAATACCTTTGTCCCCCGCCAAACTTGAAGGCGTAGTTCCTCAGTGCATCCTCGTAAGTGGTGGCAGCTCAAAAGGCTTTCAAGAGCAAAATTAGTGCGTATTTCTATCCATAGCACATTCAAATGTTGCAAGCATTTCAATTCCTCTATTAACCTTTCACCACCTCCACTTACGACATTGTCTATTTCAACCTGCCATAAATTGATTGAAAATATTTTGAATATTTGCAACATTGAAAATTTACATATCAATTGTTGCGGGATTTTATGGAGATTGTATGCGCTCCTCAAGTTCAAATATTTCAGTTTTGACAACTTATTCAGCTGAATTGGCAACTCAGGTATCTGTGTCCCTTGCAGATCAAGGCACTCTAGTAAAACCAGTTCTGAAATTTCCAATGGCAACTCACGGAGATTGTTGTTTGATGACAAGTTTAGAACTCTCAAATTGTGCATAAATTGGAAGAAACCATCACTGATTACCTTCAAATTGTTACTGCTGAGAAATAAAGTTTGAAGATTAGGACATGTAGGTGTTCCTCGTAAATCTTCAATTGGACTATCCATCAATGACATTCTTACAACTTCCCAATTTTCATTATCAAGTGCCTTAATTGATCTTACCCCTGTTCTTACAAAAAATCTCTTCTCAAGTGCTTCACACTCATGTGCTATCCACAAAGCCATGTCACGGATCACATCATGCATCTTTACGTGATTTGCAGAATCTCCACATCGTTCTAATAAACAAGCATTAACAAGATGCTTGATAATGTCCTCCCCTTGCATTCGAGCGTCAATTATGTTGTCAAATTCATCCAAAAATCCCTCACAAAATCAATAATCTTTTAGCTCATCAATGGGAATTTCAAAATCTTCGGGATACAAACTACAGTATAACAGGCAAGATCTAATCGTATCCTTAGGTAAGTTATCATAACTAAATTTTAAAAGAGAATACACCTCTTTATCCATACCTGCTAATTTATACGAAAACTCTTTCAATACCTTAATTGCATATTCCCAATGTTTAGGCATCGTACTGTACGTCATGGCACGGCCAATTGTAATCAGTGCAAGAGGTAGTCCTCCACATTTTACAGCTACTTGTTTAGCCAGCCCTCGAATCTCTGGATGGCTGTCAAGGGTTTTTTCTCCAACCTTTTCTTCAAATAATTTCCAAGCTTCGTCTTTGCTTAAACACTCTACTTGGATAACCTTATGAGCACCCATTTGTCCACATATATTTAAGGAGCGAGTTGTAAAAATTAATTTGGAACCATTTTTCTGATCCGGTTCAGGTATTCCAACTTTGATCAAATCCACCCGCTCCCACACATCATCCAACAGTAGAACAAACTTTTTTCTGTTCAAAACTCTCCAAATTTCTACAGCTTTCTCATCAAAATTTTTATTCTTCCATGTCCCACCATGTGAAAGGCCAGCCTTTTCACCAATTTTTTCTTGAACTGTTTTGATGTTGTGATCCTTAGACACCACCACCCAAATTAAAATATCATAACCGATTTGCTCATTGCTTAACTTATTGTTAATTTGGGTCAAGAGTGTTGTTTTACCAACTCCTCCCAAGCCATGTAAACCAATACTACCCACATTATTTTGTTCAAGTAAGCACCAGACTTCATCAAATGTCCGTTCCAAACCCACCGTGGATCCCGCAGGTCTTACATCCACTTGGACTTCAAGTTCATTCTCAGCTACCATTCCAAAAATTCCTGCATTCTTTAGATCAACTATTTCTGCAAGTTTTCTAGTCACTTGTTTACCAAAGTTGTAGGTAGACTTACAATTCTTGGAGAAGCAGCCAGCAAAACATAATTTCTGAATTTGTTGAGGACCATCTTTGATCAGCACCTCAGCTTCCGCTTCCGCAGTCTGCACCCTTGAAAGCCAGAGTCGAACTTCGTTGAGCCGCTTCATACGTTGTTGCTCAGCAAGATCTACCCTCCGGTTCACGTCATCCCTTCGAGCTTGCAGTTCCTCTAATTCCTTCCTCAGAGCTTTAAGATTATCTTCAAGCTTGCATGTGTAACTTGCTTGTCCAGCAACGCAATCCCAGCAACGAGAGACAGTGTCCTCCGTAGAGATTGAGACTGAGCAACAATTTCCCATGATCAAAACATCTGATAGGTGAAGAAAGAAGAATGAAATGAATTGTGGGTTGGAGGAGACTAATTGTTTTGATGATTTCCTGAGTGATCAAGGAAGATACAACTAATAATACTGACTAATGCATTGACATATAGTTTTTATCGCCCATTAGCATTGGAATTGTTGATTAATACTAAATAATTTAGATTGAACTTTGTCGAGGCACCCCCACAATCTGGTGCATGAAAGAGCCATCCTCCCAAGAATTGAGCTAACTTGACCTCTCGGAGTTTCCTCCTTTGCCTCGTAAATAACTATCATGTAAATAACTAAAAAACACTTATATATATTTTTTGAGGCATATCGTATCAATAAGTTACATTAAATTTTCGTGTGGACAAGAAATTAGGCTACATGCTTACATGGGAGTCTTCAGAACCATAGCCCATATGAACAAACAAAGACGGGAGTTTTCAGAACATCCAACATGACTTGTCCACGCACCAGAAATTTATTTGACCTGAATCCTCCCATGCTAGCTCTTTCCAGCATATCCCTCGTTTCTTTCAATGTTGATTTCAAAATGCATGTGGCTATAATCAAACTGACTAACTTGTTCACTCACCAGTCTCTGCCCAAAGAATAAGAACACAGGCAAATGTGCAGAAAAACTTATTAGTGCTTCAATAGTTGTTGCCAAATATGTTGTGTTTGTTGTACATGTAATGAAGACGATGAGGAATTAAAGATTACTGGGTCCTTCCAAGCAAGGAAAATTTACTAGTTGCCATACTGGATGAATTAACATTGTCAACCACAATGTCGAAGCCTTTATTAATTAATGCACAAGGTTGTTTTTTCTTTTTTTCTATAACATATGAATTCTTGGAACACAGCCCCCTAAGCTTACGCAGTAGCTAACCAGAACCTTCTCAGCGCATGGGTTAATCTTAACCCCCTCACACGCATTATATATCATTGATCATATTCTTGTTACATCTCTTTCCATTGGTCATCACCCACTCCAGCCTACATGGCCATACTGAGAAGTACTGAATTTATTTGTAAAAGTTTTCGAGAAAACCACATTCTATTGTGGATCTTCATTTTAAAGCACAACCATTCCCTCATCTTAATTTACAGTAGCATTCCCGTTCACCACCTTAGTCACTAGACACCACTGAAGGACTCCTTTCCAAGTTAGAAGATTGTGCATCATAAAAGAATCCATTCCCAAGTACTTGATAGATGCAACGCTTTGATAGATGCAGAAAGAAGAATGAAATGAATTTCTGAGTGATTGACAGGAAGATGCAACGCTTTTCTGCCAATTTATTGAGAATTTTCGTCGGCCATTGGCACTGGTGATTGGTTGGTGCTAAAATAATTTAGATTGAATTATCAATGAACACATTGCTTTCAATCTAGGACAAGCTTTTACCTAGAACAATAATACCACTATTTTCTTTTTTGACTATAGGCATGTTGCATTACCGACAAGATATCTAGTAAGATAATGTTTGGCAGATTGACTAACAACTCGAACTGCCATTGAAATTTTTAGACCATCATTACCATGAAACTACAGAACAGCTAGACAACAGTTTACATTCAACCAGCCCTGGTAAGTGATTGAGTCTAATGACAGAGCATCAAGAAACAAAATTTCAGAGCAAGTGTGGAAGCCTTCACCATTTTTCTCCTCGTGGCATCAGCTTTATAAACATTGCAAGGTGAATCTTGGAAGGAGCCAACCTTTCAAGAAATGGGAGAGAAATTTCATCCTCTTCTTACCGATCGTTGGTCTTTGGATGTTAAGTTATTCTCTCGGTTAGGTCTAAATTTTTTTTTTTTTTTTACTTAGAGATAAGGGGATTTGAATATTTTTTACTTTTTTAAGTAAAGGGCTCATACATTATTCGGGTGAGATTGGATCTTAATTAAAGACAAAAAGAAGAAAGAGATAATATATATAATTTGATCCAACTTATAAACATTTAACTCGTTTAACGTGCTACAATGAGAAATAAATTAAAATTTTGTATAATAATAAATACAAAGAAGTAATTAGTCTTTTAATTTTATATCCTTTTATTAATTCATTTAGATTTTATGTTATTTTAGTAACTTCATTTTTTCCAGCTAATGTAATATAATATATAAATACATTTTTTTGTTCTTTTATTAATACACACGCATGTTTACATATATGAAATAATTTTCTATGGAATTTTATGTTAATTTTTTTAATTAATATTACAATTGTATAATTCTATATGAAATTTATAACTTTCAAATAATACATTGGATAAAGTATCACTTATTTTTTAATTTTCCATATCTAAATCTTATCATTTAACTATAAATTCGAATTTAATAAATATTTAGAAATTACTAATTAAATCTTACCCAAATTAGATCAATAATACTCTTCGAATATCCAAACTTGTTAAATATTCCATTTTTCAAACCCAACCTAAGCAAGAAAGAAATTTACATATTTGCAATATATTAATAATTAAAAATATTAAATGAAATGAATATTAAAATTAAAATTGAAAGAAAAATTCGCTCGTAATTAACCATAAACAAAATTTCAAAATCAATAAGCAACTAGTTACTGACCCGCACTATGCTACGGGAGTTATTAATTGACGTATAGTTTGAAAATCATTTTGAATAGTTAAATAATCTGATTGTATATTTCATCTATGAATTTAATAATAAAATACTTGTTAACAACAATGCATGGATAAAAATAACAGTAACTATAAATAACGTCGAAACATATTTATATTATCCACAGGATTTTAACAGTAGTTTAGGTCAATTGATTGAAATATAAAAATAGTTAAAGTGAAGAAAATGAAAAAAACCAAGTTGTCTTCTGCAAATAAAAGCTTTTGATTATGAAATAGCTAGGTAACATGTTATGTAAGACTTTGCTGCGAACTTCTGTCACTGCATATCATCCTAGCAGTTAATATTTTATGCATGTACAAAGAAAATTCATCACAAAATGTACAAAAAGTCATTTTATGTTCAGCAATGAACAGCTGACACTATGTTATCTTTGTAGCTGCATTATATAATTCCTCTCACATTTTCACAAGCAACAGAAAAGGCAAACTAGAGAAGAATAACTACAGCGATGAAAGTATGATTGACGACGTTTTGTACAACTCATATGAAAAAATAGGAATGGGCTAATCTCACTACAGGAACATGATGCAGGTAATCAAAATAACATTGTTGAACAAAGCAACCATGGCAATTCTACATACTCTCAAACCAATTTAGTAAATTGAGGAATTATTGTATCCTATTCAAATTTCAGAAAGAGCAAGCCTAATTTCGCAGATTTTACACAAGTCCAAAACTCAAAAACAAAAGTTTATTAAATTCAAAAGAAAAAAATTGCATAGCTTATGTGACACAATAACTAATCAAGCAAATCAAATGTATGCCCACCTGCAACAGCTTTGTTATCCATAACCAATTGAGATACCCACATTAAGAACCCTAAAACATTTTGTTTAACATGAAATATACTGTTATGGAATTTCCATAACAGTATATTTCATCTATGAATTGAGTAATAAAGATATGCAAATATATTCTATAAAAAGTGGCCAAGAAAACAAATTTTATGTCGAATTGCACCTTTTCAAGTTATGCAATTAGTCATTCATTCAATTAAATAGAACCAAATACAGAGTCTCTACGTGCTAAAGATGGCAAGTATGAAAAAGCATTAGTAACAGTAAACTAATTGATGCACATTTCTTAGAGCACATTGCCATGCAGTAACATACAAAATAGCCATTGCCGAATTTAAAAGGGTATATCTAGTCCTATTACTTGCTTCCCTCCATTAGTTAAGCTTCAATACAGATCAAGAGTGTTGGAGAGTTTCAAATTCAAATTTAGGTAAATCAAATCCTCAGTTCACTTCATGGAAACAGAACATCCACTGAAAATATACTTCAATTTCCGAAATTTCACAACTTATGAGAATAATCAAAGCAATCACATTATTAAGATGCACAAAAAGATTAAGACAGAGACAATAAAAGAAGCACTCACAATTACAATACTCATTCTGTTTAGCTATTTGGGGATTTCACGTAAGCCTTTCAATTCCTCAAAGAACATCCTAAGACAATAAAAGCTTTGTTTCAAATCATTTGCTAGCCGAAATTTGAAATATTTAAACAAATGAAAATGATTGAAATTAGTTCCAAGAGATACTTACAATAGAATAAAAATCACATCTTTAAATAACTTTAAAATAAATAATCGGTTGATTATAAAATTAGAGAAAATATTAAATATTATTTTGACGTTTATAATCTTACTTATATGAAATCAGAGAATAAAACTTTCAAATTAAAATATTTTTAAGTTTAGAAAAATAGGGTAATTGTAAAAAAAAGGAGATTCACCTTTCTGGGCACTTTCCAAATGCCCTCTCGCTTGGGTAGTGGGAATGGAGCAAACTAAATTGTAAATCACTTTTTCTGTATAGTTAACTCTAAAAAACACAATGACAAAAGAACAACTTAGATTTCAGTCCTACATAAAAAAATAAAAAAAAAAATCTCAGTATCTGCTCACCGGTTTATCAAGCTCGAAATTTATTTTGTTGCCCGACTTCTTTCCTTTCATTTCTCTTATCAACCACACTTGAAACATCGCCAGCTGAAAGGTCTTACATAAATTTGGTTGGAATCGGATCTAAACCACTTTTCTTGACCCAAATCTCGTCACCACTTCAGCAATCCTTTGCTGCCCAGAAATCATGTTGCAGGAATCGCAAATCCGAGTCCAGGTTAGAAAGGGTGATCAACTTGCTGATGAGCTTGGTGGCAATGTCCTCGGCAAGGGTTGACTTGGGGCGGTGATGATGATGAAGGTAACCAAGATTCATAGGAGGGGAAAAGGAGGAGGGGACAATGAAAAGTCCAAAATGCCCTCTAAATATGATAAAATACTATGAACAGGTGTTAATGTAGAATACTCTGTACGTAGGAATCCATATAGGTAAGACTAGAAGCACTTTTTTGAAGACCATACTCGTATCTTACCCGAATCCATACCTGAATGGGAAGGAAAGGAGGTGATGAAGCATCGAGGCCAACCCCCAAATTCTAAATCCAAAGCTGATCCAAAAGTTTGAAACCAAAGTTAGTTCGGAGAGTAAAGGCGGGTGGATTGGTTTTACACTTTTACAGTTTTACTTTATTAGTGCTATACGTACATAGATTCCGGCCAATTCCAATCACTCCGACGCCATGTCCACTTCCGATCCCAACAAGCTCATCTACAAAGCCGACAAGCTGTAAGCTTCTCTCCCGTCTCTTTACAAATATCTTACTTGTATATTTGTAGAAGAATGTGTTGTAAATTGTCACTTAAGATTCTTGGATTTCATATTTTTTTATTTGATATCCGATCCCATCCCTTATAGTGTTGATCTTTATCGAATTAGTATGGGGGTAAAACCAATTAATCAGCCTGACCCAACTTTTCTTTTTCCTCTGTCTGTATGTGTAGAACAAAGCTGAGTCTTACAAGGTGGAGTGCTGATTGGAAAAGTGCAACTGTTTTGTATGAGCAAGCTGGTAATGCTATCTAACCCATTATTCAACCTCTAAGATTTTATCTAAAAAATGGGGTTTTTTATTTTTTATTTTTTTGGATTCTTACTATGTGATTACCATGCTTTTGGGGGGGCTTTCTTCATTGATGCTCATGCTGCTTGTAGCCAATGGATTTCGAGTTGCAAGAGATTATGAGAAAGTAAAGTTAGCATTAGAGAAAGCTTCACAAGGACAAGAGATGCGGGTGGATTGGTTTTACACTTTTACTTTTACTTTATTAGTACTATACATAGCTACATAGATTCCGGCCAAATCCAATCACTCCACGCCATGTCCACTTCTGAATCCTATCATTTATCTAAATATTCGAATCTTATAAATACTTTATTATCATTTAAAAGTTATTAATAACCGAATCTTATGCAAATTAGATAGATAATATCCTTTATATATTCAAACCTGTTAAATTAAATGTTCAATTTTTTAGATCTATTTGATTCATCTATATCTTATTAATTGACCCAAACCTAATCCAAGTAAGAAAGAAACTTTACACTGCATTTGATATTTGCAATTTATTAATAATTATAAAATTAAAATTCACTCATAATTAACAACAAATAAATTTTTAAAATAAATAAACTAATAATTTAAATAACTAAAAGCACTCATAATTTTTTTGGAGACAATATGGTATCTTACCCGAATTCAAAATGAGGAGTGAACTCTTTATTTAAACTTGTCTCAAATCCATTGGAATTCTACATATCCAATCAAGTAGGTCCGAATACCTTAGAGCCCAAAGGAATAGAAAAGATAAAATTAAGGAGCCTTCTGGTCTTGGTTGAGAAATTATAGGAATAGGATATTTGTCAGCTTCAGATTCCATTTTATCTTTTTGAGCAAAAGGAAAGGAACTCCCAAAGAGTAAGACCAAGCACACGTAGTTTCCATTGCTTTTTACTTCTTCATTTGTGTTCCATTGTGATTAGTGTTAGTGTGAAATTTACAATGCCTGATTACACACAGCATTAAAAGGCTTTCAAGAGCCGAAACAGTTTTTATTTCTATACCTAGCACATTCCAATGTTGTAGGCACTTCAAGTTCTGTATTAAACCTTCAATAACTCCATTTAGGACGCTCTCTATTCTATCCTCGCATCTATTGATTGGATACATTTTGAATATTTGCAACGTTAAAAATTTACATATCAATTGTCATGGGATTTTACAGAGATCAATGTCCTCCTCAGTCCAAATATTGCAGTTTTTGAGAGTCTATGAAACTGAATTGGCAACTCTGTTACGTTTGTCCCTTGTAGATGGAGGCACTCTAGCGAAACCAATTCTAAAGTTCCCTCTACTACCACATGGAGACTCTTGTTTGAAGACAAGCTTAGAACTCTCAGATTGCAAGTAATGCCCATGTTTTGGCACTTCACTCATGACCGCACATAAGATTGCTGTTGTATGTGTTGAACTGCCTGCAAATTTGGAAAATCTGTTTATAGGCAAATACCTTGTTTGCATGGGTAAGCAAACCATATATGAGTAGGCATTATTAATGGATTTGTTGTCCTCAGGTACACCTATGCTGCAGCTTTCCTTTTGAGATTCGACTTAGCAACTGACAAGTGCAATTCTCGAAACAGCCAACGCAAGGTGCGAGTTTATGTTATGAACCCAAATCATTTGCCTGTATTAGTAGATAACCATTCATTTGCCATTCCTTTCTCTTTGTTTTGTAATTCAGCTGATAAAACAAACTGTTTCATGTAGACAATAAGCGTATTTATCATACAACTAATGTTATTAGTTAAAACTGCAAATCGCTTAACAAAAATAATACTAGATTGCAAATCTTTAAACTTTAGATATCAAATCGATAGTTCGAATGCTAAATGTAATTAACCCATGACAATAAGAACATACAACATTTTAGCTATGGTTCAGTCCAATCTTCCAAATTGTAAAAATACTACCATTATTAAAATTCACAAGTTCCATAAAACTAAACAAAAGTATTCAACATAACAAAACATGATCACCATTTGTGATCCCAAAATTTCTAAAACAAGCCGTGTCATCAGTCAGCTTCTGACATTCACCATGCCAAATGCAGCAAGCAGTGATGATTTAGATGACATACCTCACGACAAGAACTAAAATGCAGCAAGCAGCAATTTACAAGAAAACAGGTCTAATCTTGTTTCATTTTAGTTGAGAAATTTCAAATGATAGATATAAATAAAAATTTCACCAAACAAATCAAGTTTAGGATATGATATAAACAAGACCACCACACAAAATAGAGCATACAAATTACAATCTCGAAGGTCCAAGGCAAACTAAAATTAAAAGTGAAAAGAAAAAAGCAACAATACTTTTTGATAAGTTCTTCATTGTTTTCTCACTCCAGAAATTTGTTAGACCTAAATTGTCCCATCCTCTCTCTTTCCAGCATCCCTCCTTTCTTTGAATGTTGATTTCAAAATACATGTAGCTACATCAGGTTGATTGACTTGTCCACGCACCAGTCTCTGCCCAAAGAATAAGAAGACATGCAAACGTGCAGAAAAATTTATTAGTGCTTCTGTAGTTGTTCCCAAATATGAAGACTATGAAGACTATGAAGAATTGAAGACTACTGGATCCTTCCAAGCAAGGAAAATTTATAGTTGCCATAGTGGATGAATTAACATTGTAAACCAGAATGTTGAAGCCTTTATTAATGCATGAGGTTGTTTTTCTTTTCTTGTATAACATATGAATTCTTGGAAATTTAATTCTTGTCTGACAACCTTACATAATTATGATGCATTAGCCTTAAATACTGTATTTGGTGCGCAGCACATATGTACCAATTGTTTTGAATTAAGAGCATTGATCTTGAATTTTCCAATGTCATTTATGTAAACCAGATTAAGCAGATGATTGTGCATCATAAAAGAATCCATTCCCAAGTACTAGCCCTTTGAAATTCTATTTCTATACCACATCATTTCGGTGAAGATATTGCATTATTCTTTGTTCAATAGAAAATTTGAAGATTTTGGTCTTATTGTGAGTAGTGTTGGACATAGTTTAAACTTTTAAAATTGGTGAAGAAACAGAAGAAATAGAAGTGATTATTGTAGTTGTAAGAAGATTAGAATGATTGATGAATAAATTAAATACTACTAGGATAGGAATTTTAGAGACCTTACCATATCAAACAGTTAGCATGCCATCTCACCTTCGAAGATAATGATAATATAAGAGAGAAAAATAAAGGAAATATTACTTTTGAAATATCACACACCTTTCCTCTGCAACCTTTAGAATAGGACGTCGAAAGCATTTAGATTGGCTTCATCCTTCCGGTCTAGCTCTCGAAAGAGGGTAAAAAAGTAGATCGAGTGTCTTCATCCTTCCACTGAACATCTTTCCACCACTCTTCTCCTCCTGCAATTCTGATTTGGTTTCCCTTTGCACTATCACAGTTGAGCGGAAGCTTCTTCAGTTTTGGGCAGCCAAATACTATGATTTCTCTCAAGCATGGGAAGGGTAGGGCATCCCAGTATATGCTCTTCAATTCATCTAGATTATCTAAATGAAGCCTTTCTAGCTTAGCAAATGGGCTTGGATTTGAAATTCCAACCACATTTGCAACTTCACTCACTTCACTTATTATTTCTTCCATTCTTCCGCACCAATTTACCTGAAGCTGTGTCAGATTTGGAGCAAAAATAAGCCATGTCAAGTTCCTCAACTTGGGACAATTGCATATTGAAATGTTGCTCAGTGCATGAAAGCGAGGAGTGATAGTATTACTATTAGTGGGAAAGAGCGAGGAGGTTTGTATCATTCTTCTTTCCCCTAATTCCTTCTCTATATTCCTTGCTACCATCTCTTCTATGTTATTACAATCCCTAATTTGTAGGTTCTCTAAACGCTCCATATTTTCTAGAAACAAAACACTCAATACCTTTGTCTCGCTCAAACCTCGAAGGCATAGTTCCTCAGTGCATCCTTGTAAGTTGTGGCAGCTCCAAAGGCTTTCAAGAGCAAAATCAGTGCGTATTTCTATCCACAGCACATTCAAATGTTGCAAGCATTTCAATTCCTCTATTAAACTTTCACCACCTCCACTTAGGACACTGTCTATTCCAAACAGCAAATCATTGAATGAAAGAATTTTGAATATTTGCAACATTGAAAATTTACATATCAATTGTTGTGGGATTCTACAGAGATTGGTTATCTTCCTCAAGTCCAAATATTTCAGTTTTGACAACTTATTCAACTGAATTGGTAACTCATGTATGTATGTGCCATGTAGATCGAGGCATTCTAGTGAAATTAGTTCTGAAATTTCATGTGGCAACTCATAGAGTCTGTTTGATGACAGGTTTAGAACTCTCAGATTGCACATAAATTCGAAGAAACCATAACTAATCACATTCAATCTACAACTATTGAGAAATAAAGTTTGAAGATTAGGGCATGTAGGTGTTCCTCGTAAATCTCCAATTGAATTACACATCAATGACATTCTTGCACCATCCCAATTTTCAAAATCGGGTGCCTTAATTACTCCTACCCCTGTTTTTACAAAAAATCTCTTCTCGGGTGCTTCACACTCACGTGCTATCCACAAAGCCATGTCACGGATCACATCATGCATCTTTACACATTTTGTAGAATCTCCACATCTTTCTAATAAACAAGCATTAACAAGATGCTTGATGATGTTCTCCCCTTGCATTCGAGCATCAATTATGTTGTCAAATTCATCCAAAAATCCCTCGCAAAACCAATAATCTTTCAGCTCATCAATGGGAATTTCAAAATCTTCAGGATACAAACTACAGTACAAAAGGCAAGATCTCATGGTGTCCTTAGGTAAGCTATCATAACTAAATTTTAAAAGAGGATACACCTCTTTATCCATGCTTGCTAATTTATGCGGAAACTCTTTCAATACCTTAATTGCATATTCCCAATGTTTAGGCATCGTACTAGAAGCCATGGCACGACCAATTGTAATTAGTGCAAGAGGTAGTCCTTCACACTCATCGGCAACTTGTTTAGCCAGCCCTCGAATCTCTGGATGGCCGTCAAGGGTTTCTTCTCCAACCTTCTCTTCAAACAATTTCCAAGCTTCATCTTTGCTTAAACACTCTACTTTGACAACCTTATGAGCTCCCATTTGTCCACATACATCTAAGGAGCGAGTTGTAAAAATTAATTTAGAATCATTTTTTTGCGGTTCAGGTATTCCAACTTTGATCAAATCCACCCACTCCCACACATCATCCAACAGTAGAACAAACTTTTTTCCGCTCAAAACTCTCCAAATTTCTTCAGCTTTCTCATCAGAACTTTTAATCTCCCATGTCCTATCACGTGAAAGGCCAAGCTTTTTACCAATTTTTTCTTGAACTGTTTCGATGTTGTGATCTTTAGACACCACCACCCAAATTACAACATCATAACCGACTAGCTCATTGCTTAACTTATTGTTAATTTGGGTCAAGAGTGTTGTTTTACCAACTCCTCCCAAGCCATGTAAACCAATAATACCCGCATCGTTTTGTTCAAGCAAGCGCCAGACTTTATCAAATGTCCGTTCCAAACCCACCGTGGATCCAGCAGGTCTTACATCCACTTGGACTGCAAGTTCATTCTCAGCTACGCTTTCAAAAACTCCTGCATTCTTTAGATCAACTATTTCTGCAAGTTTTCTACTTACTTGTTTAGCAAAGTTGTAGCTAGACTTACAATTCTTGGAGAAGCAGTCAGCAAAACATAATTTCTGAATTTGATGAGGACCATCTTTGATCAACACCTCAGCTTCTGCTTCCGCAGCCTGCACACTTGAAAGCCAGAGTTGAACTTCGTTGAGCGGCTTCATACGTTGTTGTTCAGCAAGATCTACCCTCCTGTTCACGTCATCCCTTCGAGCTTTTAGTTTGGCCACTTCCACGGTCAGAGCTTTAAGATTATCTTCAAGCTTGCATGTGTAACTTGCTTGTCCAGCAACGCAATCCCAGCAACGAGAGACAGTGTTCTCCATTGAGATTGAGACTGAGCACAAATTTCCCATTATTTAGGAATCAAAATATTTGATAGATGAGGAAAGAAGAATGAAATGAATTGTGGGTTAGAGGAGACTAATTGTTTTGATGGATTTCTGAGTGATCGACAGGAAGATGCAATGCATTTGTGCTAATGTCCTTAGACTTTTTGTTGGCCATTAGCATTATGTTGGTACTAAAATAATCTAGTGGAAGAAAAAGGGACAAGCTTTTAACTAGAATAATAATACTAGTGTTTTCTTTTTGAATTACAATACTACTATTTTGACTACTTTAAATCGATGCTCCTTTTTTAAATTCACAAAAGGCAAAAGTAATTGATGCTCTTTTGACTGTTTTAATGTAAAATTATGCAGATTAATAAATCACACTGTAGATTGTGAGGAGAGATTGATTCGAGTGCTATCAAGGCCATTCCTGCAAGGCCTCCAAGCTTAATTAACTGTTCATCCCCCTATATTCATAGCTTAGAGACATGTGAAAAGTTGAAAATGTACACACAAAAAAAAAGGCATTCTGAACGAAGTAAAGTAATAAATAAGCCCAGGAAATGAGAAATCTGTTTGCAAAATATCAGCTGTAACTTTTTATTACATAATGGAAATTCCTATTTATTACATTAAACTTGTCCTGATATGTGATTGACCCTACTGACATGGAGATTGTCTGTTGCAGAACATCAAGAAAACAAAATTTCGGGCCACGTGTGGAGGCCTTCGCCTTTTTTCTCATTTGTGGAATCATCCTGGATCAGCTTTCTAAACATTGCAGGGTGAATCTTGGAGGATGAACCACCCCATAGCCTGGTGCATGAGAGCCATCCCTTTCAACAGGTGAGCTAACTTGGCCATGGGAGAGGAATTTCCTACTCTTCTTTTGGTACGCACAGTTTGATGCGATTTATGAACATCTCTATTTATTTTGCGTTTTATTAGAATTAGATTCAAATTTTAATTTATAATGAATAATGATAATTGATGAGTGTTGTATATTTATATTTTTATTGACTCATTCGATTTTTATGTAATTTTAATTAGTAATTTCATATTGTCCTTATATATAATTAATTTTTTATTATTAATACACGGGATGATATTAACATATATGAAATTACTCAAATCTATTTTAAATTGAGTTCTATTTGATTTTATTCTGTAATTTTGACAAAGTAAAAAGGTATTTATGTATTGATTTATTTTTAGGGATTATATTTGATGGTTACCAAAATATAACTTTCATATTTTTATTACAAATAAATTCTAAAATACGACAAATAACCATTTAAATAACAAAAAAAAAGTCATAATTTTTGTTAAAGACAAGTATGATACTCATATCTTATTGGAACTCAAAAGAAATAGCAAACTCCCTAATGCATATTCATCCCAAAATCCAAATATATTGGGTACCGAAGATTAAATGGCCCAGTGCCATCCAGCGGTGGGGTTGCTAGAAGCCATGCCTGAGGGAATGGGAAGGAGGAGGTGAAGTGGAGCATCGGGGCGAACCCAACAAGCTCATCTCCAATGCCGATAAGCTGAAAGCCTCCTCCTCTCTCCCCTTTCTCTACAAAAATCTTACTTATACATTAGTAGAAGACTGTGTTGTAAATTTGGAACTTAAGATTCTTAGATTTCAACTCTTTTTTTGGTTTTGATATTCTTTTTTTCTCTAACTTGTCTTGTTTCTCACTCTTTTCTTCTCTAACTTGTCTTGTTTCTCTCTTTTTTCTTCCACCAATGCCGGCCCCTTGTTTCTCTCTTTTTTCTTCTCTAACTTGTCTTGTTTCTCTCTTTTTTCTTTTCCCAATGCCGGTCCTTTGTTTCTCTCTTTTTTCTTCTCTAACTTGTCTTGTTTCTCTCTCTTTTCTTCTCCCATTTCTTCTCCCAATGCCGGCCCCTTGTTTCTCTCTTTTTTTCTTCTCTAACTTGTCTTGTTTCTCTCTAACTTGTCTTGTTTCTCTCTTTTTTCTTCTCCCAATGCCGGCCCCTACCATGGGATGCTACTTCTTACATGCACTTTGGCTGCAAGTACATTCTCAGCGACCTTTTCAAAAACTCCTGCATCCTTTCGATAAACTATTTCTTTAAGTTTTCTAGTCACTTGTTTACCAAAGTTGTAGCTAGACTTACAATTCTTGGAGAAGCAGCCAGCAAAACATAATTTCTGAATTTCTTGAGGACCATCTTGGATCAGTGTCTCAGCTCCTGCTTCTGCAGTCTGCACCCTTGTAAGCTAAAGTTGAACTTCACTGAGCCGTGTCATACATTGTCGTTCAGCCAGATCTACCTTCCGGTTCACGTCATCCCTTCGCGCTTTAAGAGTATCCAATTCCACCCTCAGAGCTTCAAGATTTTCTTCAAGCTTACATGTGTAACTTGCTTGTCCAGCAACGCAATCCCAGCAACGAGAGACTGTGTCCTCTGTTGAGATTGAAACTGAGCACAAATTTCCCATGATCAAAATATCTGATAGATGAAGAAAGAAGAAAGAAGAAAGAAGAAAGAAATGAATTGTGGGTTTGAGGGGATTAATTGTTTTGATGAATTTCTGAGTGGTCGCCAGTAAGGAAGATGCAACGCTTTTACGCTTATGTACGTGTTGACATAGACTTTGTCGACCAATACACACATTGCTTTTCAATCTAGTGGCAGAAAAGGGACAAGCTTCTGACAAGAATAACAATACTGCTGCTTTATTTTTTACTACTATTATGGTTTCTATCCGTTGCTATTAAGACTGATTGACTAACAATTTGAACTGCCGAAGAAATTTTTAGTTAGTCAATAGGGGTAAGCAAAATGGAACCGAACCGAACAACCGATCCGAACCGAAATGAGTTTGATTTTTTTGGTTCGGTTAATTCGGTTGTTCGGTTAAGATAGTTCGGTTATTATAATGATTTGGGTTCAATTTCGGTTACAAAAATATCTAACCGAACAACCGAATGACATTTTAGACATTTTACTTCCTTACCCTAACTATGGGAATACCGAATACTATTTTCCCATTTAGGCTATTTATTGTTTTAAATACTGTTAATGATTTGTTATTATTTCTTTAAGACTATTTATTGTTTTTTTATCTATGTTTTTAATTATTTAGTATTGTTTAGATCATATAAATTATATGAGTATTTATTTTATTTAATATAATTTCTTATCATATAAAATTATATCATATAATTTTTTTTATCATATAAATCATATAAATTATGTCACCATGTCATCTTGTGCAATTGTACATCAAATTATTTATTAAATTCGGTTTTTGCATACAAATCAAAAAAAAAATTTAATTCGGTTTTTTGTAACCGAACCGAACTAACCGAATTAGTTCGGTTTCGATTAATTAGTTCAATTCGGTTAGTTCGGTTATTTAGTATCTTTAATTCGGGTTAGTTGTTTAGAAGAGTTCGGTTACTGGATATCCAGTAATCGAAATAACCGAAAAAACCGATTGCACAGCCCTAAAGATACGTAAAAAGAACTACCACTGTTTGGCAACGGAGATAAGGCTGTCCAGTTCGACATAAAGCTCCATTTATCCTTGGTAGAAATTTTGTCATCTGTTCAACATAAAATATTCCTATCTTGTTTGCTTATTAGACCAAGTTATAAAGGCTAATATAAATCACCATTACCGTACCTCTACAGAACAACTTAAAAACTAAACAATCCACGTTCAGCTAGTCCTGCTAATTGATTGACTCAAAATTTCAGACCATGGGCATAATGCAGTGGAATCATCATGGATCAGCTTTCTAAACATTGCAGGGTGAACCTTGAGGGATGGCTCGGCGCTTCTGATCCCTTTCTTGAACCACCCCACAACCTGGTGCATAAGAGCCATCCTCTCATCATAAGAGAAATTAGAGGGCTATTTTCAATTTCATAGTCTTATCTAATTAAGTTTTATCTACTTTCATATATTTAATGTTAATTATAATATATAGTTTACTAAAATTTATAATTTTATGAACCTATACACATAAATTAAATTAAATTATTTAATTATTCAACACTATTTTATAATATTTTTTTAAAAAGATAATTATAACATATACAATCACGTATAATACACTTTATTTCAAAATTAGTTATTAATAATATATAAACTGTCATATAATTACCATGAATGCATAAAAAATGAAATAAAATGCTTGTTATTTTTAAAGTGTTCATATTTAAATCTTATTATTTATTAAGATACTTGAACTTTAAAATCAAATATTTGATATTTTAAATTTCTTTAAAAATCCGAACTTGAATGAAAAGGAATAATATTTCACATTTAATATATATAATTAAAGATATAAATTCAAACTAACATCAAAATTAAAATTCAAGTTTCCTCCTAAGCTAAGATTTGAAGTGAATGGGAAGGAGTGGGGGTTGAAGTGAAGCATCGGGGACAACTCCCAGATTCCTGAGCTAATCCAAAAGTTTGAAACCCAAGTTAGTCAGAAGAGTAGAGGCGGGTGGGTTGGGTTTATACTTCCGACGCAACGTCCATTTCCGATCCCAACAAGCTCATCTCCAATGCCGATAAACTGTAAGCCTCTCTCCCCTCTGTTTACAAGTATCTTACTTATATACTAGTAGAAGAATGTGTTGTAAATTACAACTTTAACATTCTTAGATTTAAACTTTTTTCTTTTGATATTCGATCCCATCCCATCCCTTGTAGTGTTAATTTAACAAATTGCTTTGAGGCAAAATCAATTAATGAGCATCACCCAATATTTTTTTAATCTGTCTGTATGTGTAGAACAAAGCTGAGTCTTACAAGGTGGAGTGCTGATCGGAAAAGTGCTACCGTTTTGTACCCATTTTTCAACCTCTAAGATTTTATCTAAACAATGGGATTGTCATGCTTTTGGGGGACTTTCTTCATTGATGCTCATGCTACTTGTAGCCAATGGATTTCAAGTTGCAAAAGATTATGAGAAAGCAAAGTTGACATTTGAGAAAGCTCCAAACGACAAGAGATGCTATCCTCATTGAGTAGATTGAAGCTTGTGAATTGAGATGTTATTTGTCAAGCCAATTTTGGCCTTTGTTTAGTCATAGGGTACGGTAAGTGCTTCCTTTTCCTTTTGGTTTTGCAAGTAATGCCCATGTTTTGGGACTGGACTCATGACCACACATAAGATTGCTGTTGTATGTGTTGAGCTGCCTGTAAATTTGAAAAATCTGTTTATAGGCAATTACCTTGTTTGCATATGTAAGAAAACCATGTATGAGTCGGCATTATTTATGGAATTGCTGTCCTCAGGTACACAGGTGCTGCAGGTTTCCTTTTGAGATTGGGCTTAGCAACTGACAAGTGCAATGCTCCAAATAGTCAATGCAAAGTGCGACTTTATATTATGCACCCAAATCTTGGCCTGCATTACTGCATATCCATTCATTTGCCATTCCTTTCTCTTTGGTTTCTAATTCAGCTGATAAAACAAACTTTTTAATGTAGACAAAAGGTGTGTTTATCCATTCATTACTGCATATCAAATTCCCCAACAATTTATTTTTCACTATAGGCAACTAAAGTGTTTGTTAGAAACTTATCCTACTTTTTGTTATGAAGGCCTATTTTAATAATGCTCATAGCTTAAGAAAGGTTCCTTTTGAAGTTGCTATAAACTTCAATGTATTATGTATTAAAAAGTGTATATTAAAAGAAAAATACACAATCCGTAAGAAAAATTTAATGATAATGAATTACATTAGAATTTCATGTGAGCAAGAAACTAGGCTATATGCTTATGTGGGAGTCTCTAGAACCATAATCCATATTAACAAATAAAGAGGGTTTTTGGTCATTGGGCTGTTTGAAATGCCATTTTTTTGATGTAATGTGTTAACCAACTTAAGAATTCTAACTTTGTTGCAACTAGATATTCAAAAAGGATAACAAGCATTGTTATTTCAAATAATTAAATTTATCAAAAAATGTACCCATTCCAAAGAAAAGATAAAACTTTTTGGCTATGGTTCAGTCTAATCTTCCAAATTGTAAATACTACTATTATTAAAATTCACAAGTTCCTTGAAACTAAACAAAAATATTCAACATGACAAAACGTGATCACCATTTGTGATCCCAAAATTTCTAATGCAAGCCTCATTAGTCAGCTTCTGACCATCAACCGTGCCAAATGCAGCAAGCAGTGATGATTTAGATGAAAACCTCATGACAAGAACTAAAGTGCTGCGATTTACAAGAAAATAAGTATAATCTTGTTTCATTTTGGTTGAGAAATATCAAATGATAGATATGAATAAAAATTTTGCCAAACAAATCAAGTTTAGGATATGATAAAAACAAGACAACCACACAAAATAGAACATACGAATTACAATCTCATAGGTCCAAGGCAAACTAAAATGGTCAAGAGAAAAGAAAACAGCAACAATACTTTATGATCTATTACATTTGACTTCTTCATTATTTTCTGCTCCTCAAGATCGTAACTCCAGAAATTTCATGGACATAAATCCTCCCATTCTAGCTTTTTCCAGCATCCCTCCTTTCTTTCAATGTTGACTTCAACATACATGTAGCTATCATCAAACTGATTGACTTGTCCACCCACCAGTCTCTGCCCAAAGAATAAGAAGACATGCAAACGTGCAGAAAAATTTATTAGTGCTTCTGTAGTTGTTCCCAAATATGTTGTGTTTGTTGTACATGTAATGAAGACTATGAAGAATTGAAGATTACTGGATCCTTCCAAGCAAGGAAAATTTATAGTTGCCATACTGGATGAATTAACATTGTAAACCAGAATGTTGAAGCCTTTACTAATGCAGAAGGTTGTTTTTCTCTTCTTGTATAACATATGAATTCTTGGAAATTCAATTCATGTCTGACAACCATACATAATTATGATGCATCAGCCTTAAATACTATATTTGCTGTGTAGCATAAATGTACCAATTATTTTGTATAAAGAGCTTTCTTGCATTTTCCTATGTCATTTTTGTAAACCAGATCAAGCAGAAGTCATTAATCCTAGTTGCTAAACATTTTTTTCGAAGAAGTTTGAGACTATGTTACATGGAAAATAATCCTACTACTTTCATTGTTACTACTAGTATAGTTACAAATGACTTCCATCAATTGCAATTAAAGTACTGCTGAGTGATTGACTCAAAATTTCAGACCAAGGGCATGATGCAGTGGTATCATCATGGAATCATCTAGTGCAGGTGAGCCATCCTCTCAGCCACTGAGCTAACTTGGCCTCTGGGAGATGAATTCCTGTTCTTCTTTTGGTACACACAGTTTGGTTCGATACATGGATATCTCTACTTATTTCGCATTCTGTTAGAATTATATTCAAATTTTAATTTGTAATGAATAAAGATAACTGATTAGTATTCTATTATTTATATTTTTATTAACTCATTTGATTTTTATGTAATTTTAATAAGTTTGTCTTTTTCGGCTAATATATATAAGTAATATAGATACTTTTTTTTAAGTTTTTTTAATTAATACACATACCATCACATATATGAAATGACTTAAATCCATCTTAAATTTATTCAGTTTAATTTTTGTTTTGTAATTTCGAAAAAGAAAAGATATTTATGTATTGATTTATTTGTGTACTTATTGCATTATAGTGTACAACATTCGTTAAGCCACCAAAATATAGCTTTTATATTTTTATTTAAAAAAAAGAAGAAGAAGAAGAAGTAAAATTGGCTACATCTCCTATCTACAAAGCATGTATTTGTTTTATGATGTTATTTCTTTGGATGATGAAACAAATGATGGAGATGGGTAGTTAGGTAGGAAATAATTTTCATGAAATTTTATGTTAATTTTTTTAATTAATATTACAATTGTATAATTCTATAGGTAATTTATGACTTTCAATCATTATGGCTACCCCAACACGAATTAATCCAAATATACTGAAAGTGAATGAATTAAGGAAAATGTAAGTCGAAGTATGTTCATGATTATTAATTTTTATTTAATTTTACTTTAAAAACACATCTTTACTATGTTCCATATCCTATATTGTGTAATTTGCAATTTTAATTCTGTGGAGGAGAAGCTCACCTTTTTACTACCTTCAAAAAAAGTTTACAAAGAGAAATTAGAGGGCTATTTCCAATTTCATAGTGTTATCTAATTAAGTTTTATCTGCTTTCATATATTTATAATGCTAATTACTATATGAAGTTTACTAAAATTTATAATTTTATATACACATAGACATTAACTAAATTTATAATGCTAATTACTTTCTCCCAAAACTAGTTATTAATAAAGTATAAATAGCATGTTTGGTTGGTGGAATGGCTATGCCATTCCCTGTCTATTCCCATGGCATAGCCATTCCCACGTTTGGTTCACATAATGCCCAAGGAATAGGAATTCCTGAGGAATTCCTATTGCTTCCCCCCAGTTAAAACACAGGAATGGCTATTACCGACTCCCCCCCCAGTAATAGCCATTCCGCGTGTTAAGGTATAACTAAACAAAGTCTAATGACCAAAATACCCTCATTACTTTTTAAAAATTACAAATGTGTCCCTATAAAATCAAATTTTCTCTCTCTTCGCGTTTTCTCTCTCTTCACATTTTCTCTCTCCTCGTCTGTCTCTCAGGAATGCTTCATCGGGTCTTCCTCCCTGTTCCTCCCTCTTCCTCCCTCTTTCATGACCGAATGTGGTCGGAAAGGGTCCACAAAATACCTTTCCGACCATATTCAACCGAGATCTGGCCTCAAACGCCCAGATCTCGCCATGGGAAGCACCGGATCTGGTGCTTCCCCCTCCAGAGCCCGCGGTTGGATCTGGCACTCCATGGCTAGATCCAACGCCGGGAAGAGCTGATCTGGCTTCCTAGTGGCCAGATCCGGCCACGGGGTGCGCCAGATCGGCGTAAAATGAGTCCGGTCGCCGGAAAGGGAAGAAGAAAGAAAAAAGTAAAAAAAAGAAAAAAAGTAAAAGAAAAAAGAAAAAATTATTTATAAATATTAAAATATTTATGTTTTAAATATTAATATTTTATATATAATTTAAATATTATTAATTTTAATATGATTAAAATATTAAAATAGTAATGTTTTATTTATTAAATTATTAATATATTAAATTTTTAATGAATATAAATAAAAATAAAAAATATTAATATTTTATATATAATTTAAACATTATTAATTTTAATATGATTAAAATATTAAAATAGTAATGTTTTATTTATTAAATTATTAATATATTAAATTTTTAATGAATATGAATATAAATAAAAAATATTAATATTTTATATATAATTTAAACATTATTAATTTTAATATGATTAAAATATTAAAATAGTAATGTTTTATTTATTAAATTGTTAATATATTAAATTTTTAATGAGTATGAATATAAATAAAAAATATTAATATTTTAATCATAATAATATTAAATTATAAATAAAATATTAATATTTAAAATATTAATAATTGAATAATATTAAGATAATAATATTTAAATTATTAATTATTAATATTTTAATTAAATTATAAATTATTAATATTTAAAAAATAAAATAAAAATAAATAATTATATATATAATAAAAGGGTATTTTTGTCTTTTTATCATTTATTCCTTTCTTATTCCAATCTTATTTCTACCAACCAAACATTACATTAAGTAGTAATAGCCATTCCTACTCTATTCCATTCACTGAACCAAACAAAGTGATAATTATTCTTTTCTATTCCCACCTTATTCTATTCCCACAGAATACCTATTCTATTCTATTCCTGTCTATTCCGCGAACCAAACGTGCGGAAAGAGTACAGATAATTACTAATATTGCCTAAAGTATTTTTTTTTTTTTGGGTTATGAGTTATTAAATAGCCGAGGGATGAAATTTAGAAATGACAACCAATAGAACATTTACTATTTTTAAAGCATTTATACTTAAACCTTATTATTGGCTAAGATACCTGAACCCTATAAATAAATATAGGATTAATATTTACCACTCAAAACCTACCTGAATTAGAATATTTGATTTTTCAAGCCTCTTTAGTTCATCTGTACCGATTAATTGATCATAATTTTTCTTAAAGGTAAGTATGATACTTATATCTGACATTTAAAACAGATAGCAAACTCATCCCAAATCCAAATATATTGGATACCGAAGATTAAACGGCCCATTGCAATCCAGCGGTGGGGTTGCTAGAACCCATGCCTGAGGGAATTGGAAGGAGGAGGTGAAGTAGGGAGCATCGGGACCAACCCAACAAGCTCATCTCCAATGCCGACAAGCTGTAAGCCTCCTCTTCTTTCCCCTCTCTCGACAAAAATCTTATTTATACATTAGCAGCAGAATGTGTTCAAAATTTAGAACTTAAGATTCTTAGATTTCAACTTTTTTTTTTTTTGTTTTGATATCCGATTCCATCCGTTGTAGTGTTAATTTAACAAATTGATTTGAGGCAAAATCAATTAATCAGCATTACCCAACTTGTTTTTACTCTGTCTGTATGTGTAGAACAAGCTCAGTCTTACAAGGTTGAGTGCTGATTGGAAAAGTGTTGCTGTTTTGCATAAGCAAGATGGTAATGCTATCTACCCATTATTCAATCTCTAAGATTTTATCTACAAATATCAGATTTTTTTTTTTTTTGGATTCTTACTATGTAATTGCCATGCTTTTGGGGGACTTTCTTCATTGATGCTCATGCTGCTTGTAGGGAATAAATTTCGAGTTGCAAAAGATTATGAGAAAGCAAAGTTGGCATTCGAGAAAGCTTTGAAAGGACAAGAGATGCTATGCTCATTTCTAGAACTAGGGAGTTCAAGTTAAGTAGACTGAAGCTTGTGAATTGTGATGTTTAGTCATAGGGTCTGGTAAGTACTTCCTTTTTCTTTTGGTTTCGCAAGCAATGCCCATGTTTTGGTGCTGGACTCATGACCACACATAAGACTGCTGTTGTATGTGTTGAACTGCCTGTAAATTCGGAAAATCTGTTTATAGGCAACTACCTTGTTTGCATATGTAAGCAAACCTTATATGAATAGGCATTATTGATGGTTTTGTTATCTTCAGGTGCACAGATGCGTAGCTTTTCTTTTGAGATTGAGCTTAGTAGCTGACACGTGCAGTGCTTGAAATGGTCAATGCAAGGTGCGACTTTATGTTATACACCTAAATCATTTACCTGTATTACCCGATATCCATTCATTTGCCACTCCTTTCTCTTTGTTTTGGAGTTCAGCTAATAATTTATTCTTAAGTAGTATGATGCTCCTAATTGTTGCTGACCTCTCTCTACGTCCATGAATGTCTTTAGGAGTTTGTGGTATTTAAATGCTTTATGACTTCATTAACTTGCACTTTAGTTCAATTGCGCATCTTTTTGGCTCTTTATGTAGAATACCTCTTGAGCCCTACTCTTTGTCTCTTGCTTATGGTAGCTGGTAAGAGATAAAACAAACTTTTTTAATGTTTTGCTAACTTCTTTACAAGGACAAAAACAGTATTTTTGGTTTGGGGGAGGCTAAAGTCTTATATAAAGTTCAGCGTTAAAATTTTAATGGTAAACACTGAAACCATTAATATATACTTCCTCTGTCTCAAATTGAATGCTTGCATTTGACTTTTCTAAATCAAATTTCCCAACAATTTATTTTTCACTATAGACAACTAAAGTTTTTGCTAGAAACTTATTCTCCTTTTTGTTTTGAAGCCTTATTTTAATAATGCTCATAACTTAAGAAAGGCTCTTTTTGAAGTTGCTGTAAACTTCAATGTATTATGTATTAAAAAGTATATATTAAAAAAATACACACTTCTTGAGAAAAATTTAATGATAATAAATTACATTAAAATTTCATGTGGGCGAGAAAATAGGCTATATGCTTAAATGGGAGTCTCCAGAACCATAATATATATGAACAAACAAAGATGGTTTTTGGTATTTGGGCTGTTTGAAATTTCATTTTAGTGATGTAATGTGTTAACCAAGTTAAGAATCCTATTGTCGTAACTAGATATTCGAAAATGATGTAACAAGCATTGTTATTTCAAATAATTAAATTTATTAATAAGTGTACCCATGACAAAAAACCATAAACCCTTTTGGCTATGGTTCTGTCCAACCTTCCAAATTTTAAATGTTACTATTATTAAAATTCACAAGTTCCGTAAAACTAAACAAAAATATTCAACATGAAAACACCTGATCATCATTTGTGATCCCAAAATTTTTAATGCAAGCCTTGTCATTAGCCAGCTTCTGACCTTCACCACACCAAATGCAGCACGCAGCAATGATTTAGATGGCAAACCTCAAGACAAGAACCAAAATGCTGCTAGCAGCGATTTATAAGAAAATAGGTCTAATTTTGTTTCATTTTAGTGGAGAAATATCAAATGATAGATATAAATAAAAATTTTGCCAAACATGTCAAGTTTAGGATATGATAAAAACAAGACAATCAAACAAAATAGAACATACAAATTACAATCTCAAAGGTCCAAGGCAAACTAAAATTGTCAAGAGAGAAGAAAAAAGCAACAACACTTTGTGATGTATTACATTTGAGTTCTTCATTGTTTTCTGCTCATCAAGATCGTAACTCCAGAAATTTATTGGACCATTGAGTAAGTGTCCTGAGACACTAACTAGATCCTTCCGTTCTAGCCCTTTCCAGCATCCTTCCTCTCTTTCGTTGTTGATTTCAAAGTACATATAGCTATCATCAAACTGATTGACTGGTCCAAGCACTGGTTGATTCCCAAAGGATAAGAAGACATGCAAATGTGCAAAAAATTTATTAGTGCTTCTATAGTTGTTCCCAAATATGTTGTGTTTGCTGTACATTTAATGAAGACTATGAAGAATTGAAGATTTCCGGGTCATTCCAAGCAAGGAAAGTTTAGTAGTTCCCATAATGGATGAATTGACATTGTAAACCACAATGTTAAAGCCTTTATTAATGCAAAAGGTTGTTTTTCTTTTCTTCTATAACATATGAATTCTTGGAAATTCAATTCATGTCCGACTACCTTGCATCATTATGATGCATTAGCCTTAAATACTGTATTTGGTGTATAGCATAAATGTACCAATTATTTTGTATAAAGAGCATTCTCGCATTCTCCTAAGTCATTTATGTAAAACAGAACAAGCGAAAGTCGTTCATCCTAGTTTCTAAATACTATTTCCCAAGAAGTTTGAGACTATGTTTTATTATCCCAAGGCTACTTACAGAGTAAGAATGCTAGTATTACTGTGAATCTTCAAGATTCAGTATTTGACAGAAAAGAGCATGCCAAAACTAATTCCTGAAAGTTCCATATACTTGTTTAAAGTGAAATTGCTTTTTTGGTACATTAGAGGGGTTAACACTCCAAAGTCGCGTGTACAAAAGCCCATTCCCTGCGTATCATCTACCATCATACACCAAAATTAATGATGCAAGGTATCAAAAATTATATTCCCTAGAACTACAACCTATCCAACATTTGCCAACAAGCCTGCAAACATGTGATCACTCCTGAATACATGCCTCCCTCAATAACTCCTTCTGCCATCAAACTTGCAATTTTCAAAAACAAACTCCAACCAAAGACCATTTCCTCTCCTCCCCCCCCCCTCCCCCTTCTATCCTGGAGTGCAGCTCCATGATAATGGGCTCCTATGTAAGGAACACACTAGAAAAAGCCCCCTTCCAATGCCCATCCTTGCACCAACAAGTTATCATTCTTACCAACAGTAGCGCCTTTATTGACATTCTCCAATCAAACCCTCAGCACTGGCTAGCCGAGTGCTTTACTTGTCTTATCAGTATTTAATTTCGAACAAGTTCTCAAGAGGTGGCATTTTAATGAAGCTTTAAATGAATTCACCTTAAAAGCTAATGAAATTTTTTATGACCTGTTTTCTCAACCATGCAGACAACATCTCTAATGTTAGTGCCAATTCCTCAACTTCAAAAAACACAAAAAGATGGTCACATAGATCAAAGTCCAAACAACATCCTCCTTCACAATCATCCATCTAATAAACTTAACTGTCATGAATGGTCCGGGAAGCAAAACTATAGACCATATCCCTTTGGGACACAGACCCCAAGCTTGTGCAGCTAACCGAAACCTTATATGCACATGGGTTAATGTTAACCCCCATAGACATGATATATCATTGATCATATTCCTCCTACACTTCTCTTTATTGGTCACCCCTCCGGCCTACATAGCCAGAATAAAAATTGAATTCATTTGTAAAAGTTTTCTAGAAAACCACATTCCATTGTGAATCTTCATTTTAAAACTTAGCCACTCCCCCTGTCTCAATTTACAGCAGCATTCTTGTTCACCACCTTAATCACTAGACACCAGTTAAGGACTTATCTCAAGATCTCTTATTCTTTAATAACTCCTTTCCATGTTAGAAGATTGTGCAATCTGTTCTTAAGTACTTGTCCTTCAAAATTCTATTTCTTCACCACATCATTTCATTGAAGATATAGTATTGTTGTTCAATAGAAATTTTGAAGATTTCAGTCTTCCTCTTAATTGTGAATTGTATTGGAGATAGTTTAACCTTTTAAAATTAGTAAAGCAACAAAAGAAATAGAAGTGGTTATTGTACTTGTAAGAGGATTGAAATGATTGATGAATTAATAAATATTGCTAGGATTGAAATTTTTGAGAAATTATTAGATCGAACAGTTAGCATGCCATCTCACCTTTGAAGACAATGATAATATAAGAGAGAAAAATAGAAGAAAAATTTCTTTTGAAATATCACACACCTTTCCTCTATGGTCTTTAGAATAAGATGTCAAAAGCATTTAGATTGGCTTCATCCATCCAGTCTTCTTTTTCGACCATTATAGATGTTTGAAAGAGGGTAAAAAAGTGGTTTGAGTGGATTCATCCTTCCATTGAACCTCTTTCCACCACTTATCGTGTCCCATAATGTTGATTTGATTCCCCTTTGCACTGTCAAGGTTGAGCGGAAGCTTCTTTAGTTTTGAGCAGTGGCATATTGTGATTCGTCTCAAACATGGGAAGGGTAGGGTATCCCAGTATATGCTCTTCAATATTGGTAGATTACTTAAGTAAAGCCTTTCTAGCTTAGCAAATAAGCTTGGGTTTGGAACTCCAATCACATTTGCAAATTCACTAATTATTTCTTCCATTCTTTTGCAAAACCTTACATGAAGCATCGTCAGATTTGGAGCAAGAATAAGCCACGTCATGTCTCTCAAGTTTTTGCATTGATATAGGACAACCATGCTCAATGTGTGAAAGCAAGGACTAATATTATTACTATTAGGAGGAAAGAGTGAGGAGGTTTGTATCATTCTTCCTTCCCTTAATTCCTTCTCTAAAAACTTCATATTTGCTAACAATGAAACATTTAATACCTTTGTCTCCCTCAAATTTCGGATGATTAGTTGCTCAGTGCATCCTCGTAAGTTGTGACAGCTCCAAAGGCTTTCAAGAGTAAAAGCACTTTTTATTTCTATACACAGCACATTCAAATGTTGCAAGCATTGCAATTCCTCTATTAGACCTTTCTTATCTCCATTCAGGATATTGTCTTCATCTCGATCATCAAAATTAAAGGAAAAAGACATTTAGTAAATTTACATATTAGTTGTGGTGGGATTTTTTGGAGCCTGGTTTCCGTCAAATCCAAATATTTCAGTTTTGACAACCTATTTAGCTTAATTGGCAACTCTCTTATTCCTGTCCATGATAGATCGAGGCACTCTAGTAAAACCAGTTCTAAAATTCCCTCTGGCAACTCACAGAGATTCCAATTTGAAGACAAGTTTAGAACTCTCAAATTGCACATAAATTGGAAAAAACCATCACCAATTACCTTTAAATTGTTTCCGTTGGGAAATAAAGTTTGAAGATTAGGGCATGTAGGTGTTCCTCTTAGATCTTCAATTCCACCATCCGCCAATAACATTCTTACACCCTCCCAATTTTCAACATCAAATGTCTTAATTGATCCTACCCTTGCTCGTACAAAATATTTCTTCTTGGGTGCTTCACACTCACATGCTATCCACAAAGCCATGTCACGGATCACATCATGCATCTTTACATGTTCATGATATTGTGCATATGCACAATCTCCACTTCTTTCTAATAAACAAGCATTAAGAAAAGAATTGATAATGTTGTACCCTTGCATTTGAGCTCTGCTTATGTTGTCAAATTCACCCAAAAATCCCTCGCAAAACCAATAATCTATTAGCACATCAATGCGAATTCCAAAATCTTCGGGATACAAACTACAATACAATAGGCAAGATCTCATGGTGTCATTAGCCAAGCTATCATAACTAAATTTTAAAAGAGAATACACCTCTTGATCCATTCTTGCTAATTTATGTGGAAACTCTTTCAAGACTTCAATTGCGTATTTCCAATCTTGAGGCATCTTCTTGCTAGCCATGGCTCGACGAATCGTAATCAGTGCAAGAGGGAGTCCTCCACACTTTGCAGCTACTTGTTTATCCAGCCCACGAATTTCTGAATGGCTGTCAAGAGTTTCTTCTCCAACTTTCTCTTCAAACAATTGCCAAGCTCCATCTCTGCTTAAGCACTCTACTTTGATATTCTTACGAGCTCCCATTTCTCCACATACCTCTAAAGAGCGAGTTGTAAAAATTAATTTAGAACCATTTTCCTGAGTCGGTATAGGTATTCCAACTTTGATCAAATCCACCCGCTCCCACACATCATCCAGCAGCAGAACAAACTTTTTTTTGCTCAAAACTCTCCAAATATCTGTAGCTTTCTCTTGACAACTTCTATTCTTACCCAACTCATTTGAAAGGCCAACCTTTTCACCAATTTTTTCTTGAACCTTTTGGATAGTGTGATCTTTAGACACCACCACCCAAATTACAATATCATAACCAATTAGGTCATTACTTAACTTGTTGTTGATTTGGGTCAAAAGTGTTGTTTTACCAACTCCTCCCAAGCCATGTAAACCAATAATGCCCACATTGTTTTCTTCAAGTAAGTGCCAGACTTTAACTAATGTTGGTTCCAAAGCCACTGTAGGCTCAGTAGGTCTTACATCCACTTGGGCAGGAAATTCATTCTCAGCTATTTCGTTAGGAATTACATCCACATGGGCTGCAAGTTCATTCTCAGCTACCCTTTCAAAGACTCCTATATTCTTCAGATCAACTATTTCTTCAAGTTTTCTAGTCACTTGTTTGCCAAACTTGTAGCTAGACTTACAATTCTTGGAAAAGCAGCTGACTAAACATAATTTCTGAATTTCTTGAGGACCATCTTCGATCAATTTCTCAGCTCCTTGTACTGCAGTTTGCACCCTTGAAATCCAGAGCTGAACTTCATTGAGCCGCTTCATACGTTGTTGTTCAGCAAGATGAACCCTCCAGTTCACGTCATCGCTCTTTGCTTTCAGTGTCGCCAATTCCACACTCAGAGCATTGAGATTTTCTTCAAGCTTACATGTGTAACTTGCTTGCCCAACAATGCAATCCCAGCAACGAGTGACTGTGTCATCCATTGGGATAGAGACTGAGCACAAATTTCCCATGATTTAGTGATTAAAATATTTGATAGACGAAGAAAGAAGAATGAAATGAAGTATGGGTTTGAGGAGGGTAATTGTTTTGATGAATTTTTGAGTGATGGAGGAGGTTGCAACTAATAATATTGACTTAGACTAATTCTTTTGCACTAATGTATTGACTTAAGACTTTTTGAGCCATTAGCATTAGAACCATTTATTAGCTGCAGCAGTGATTGGTTGGTACTAAAATTAGTTAGATTGAATCATTAATGGATGCTTGCTTTCAATGTAGTGGAAGAATAAGGTCAACTTTCTAACAAGAAAAATAATACTAGTATTTTCTTTTTGAAATGATTTTCTCGGATTTTTCTTGTGTCTTTGAAGTCTATGCTCATGGTTTTGAAGATGGAATGTTTCTTAGCTTACAATCAATTACCTAATCATAAGAATTTATATTTAACATTTAATACTTTCCATCTAATCACTTACCTCATCTAATCAATGACATCGAGATTGTCTGTTACAGAACATCAAGAAACAAATTTTCAGACAAAGGGGCACAATGCAGTGCGGAAGCGATCACATCTCCTTGTGGAATCATCTCAACCTGGTGCATGAGAGAGCCATCATCTTAGGAAGTAAGCTAACTTGATCTCCGGGAGAAGAATTTCCTCCTCTTGTTCTTAATGATTGGAGGTTGAGTTATCCTAACGGTTTTCATTTAAATAGGCGGACCAAGCTAGACGGGATTTTAACTTTAAAAAAGAGAGATTTAATAAACATAACTTGGTTCAACTTATGAACACCTCTACTCATTTCATGCACTATTAAAATAGGATTCAAAATTTAATTCGTAATGAATGAAGATTATTGATTAGAATTTGATTTTATATACTTTTATTAACTTATTAGATTTTATGTAATTTTAATAAGTTAATTTTTTCCATCAAGATTAGGTAGTTTACAACTTTCAACCAATACAGCTACCATAATACAAAATAAACCAAGTACACTGGAAGTGGATGAATTGAGGAAAATGTAAGCCCAAATATGTTTATGCTCATTAATTTTTATTTAATTTCACTTTAAAACACCTATGAATTAAGAAAGTAAATAATGACGGAGAAGATATCAGTTATTTTTTAATTATTAATCTCATTTGAGTTAAGAAACATCAAATAAAAATTTTGCAAAACAAATCAAGTTTAGGATATATATAAACAAGACAATCACACAAAATAGAACATACAAATTACAGTCTCAAAGGTCCAAGGCAAACTAAAATTGTCAAGAGAAAAGAAAAAAGCAACAATACTTTGTGATCTATTACATTTGAGTTCTTCATTGTTTTCTGCTTTTCAAGATCAGAACTGCAGAAATTTATTAGACCTAAATCATTCCATTCTAGCTCTTTCCAGCATCCCCTCTTTCTTTCAATATTGGTTTCAAAATACATGTAGCTATCATCAAACTGATTGACATGCCCATGCACCTGTCTCTGCCCAAAGAACAAGATGTGCAGAAAAATTTGTTAGTGCTTTTATAGTTGTTCCCAAATATGTTGTGTTTGCTGTACATGTAATGAGGACTATGAGGAATCAAAGATTACTGGGTCATTCCAAGCGAGGAAAATTTACTAGTTGCCATACTGGATGAACTGACATTGGAAACCACAATATTGAAACCTTTATTGATGCACAAGGTTGTTTCTAAATACTGTATTAGGTGTATAGCATCAATGTACCAATCATCCATCTAATAAACTTTACCCTCTCACACACATGATATATCATTGACCATATTCTTCTTACACCTCTCTTTATTGGTCATCAACCCCTCCAGCCTACATAGCCACAATAAAAAGTGAATTCATTTGTAAAAGTTATCTAGAAAACCACATTCTATTGTGGATCTTCATTTTAGAGCACAGCCATCCCCTCATCTCAATTCACAGCAGCATTCTTGTTCACCACCTTAGTCACTAGACACAACTTAAGGACTCCTTTCCAAGTTAGAAGATTGTGCATCATAAAAGAATCTATTCCCAGGTACTTGTCCTTCAGAAGTCTATTTCTGTATCACATCATTTCATTGAAAATATTGCATTATTATTTGTTCAATAGAAATTTTGAAGATTTCAGTTTTCATCATAATTGTTAATAGTAGCAAAGAAAAAAGAAGTAGAAGTGATTATCATATATGTAAGGGGATTAACATGATTGATGAATAAATAAATAGTAATAGGATAGGAATTTTAGAGACATTATCATATCAGACAGAGAACATGCCATCTCAACTTTGAAGATAATGATAATATAAGAGAAAAGAATAAAGAAAAAATTACTTCTGAAATATCACACACCTTTCCTCTGCAGTCTTAAGAATAAGATGTCAAAAGCATTTAGGGCCTTTGAAATAGGGTAAAAAGGCAGTTTGAGTGGCTTCATCCTTTCATTGAACCTCTTCCCACCACTCTGTATCTCCTATAATGCTGATTAGATTCCCTTCTGCACTGTCACAGTTGAGCAGAAGCTTCTTCAGTTTTGTGCAGTCAAAAACCTTGTTTGAAGACAAGTTTAGAACTCTCAGATTGCAAGTAATGCCCATGTTTTGGCACTGGACTCATGACCGCACATAAGATTGCTGTTGTTTGTGTTGAACTGCCTGTAAAGTTGGAAAATCTGTTTATAGGCAAATACCTTGTTTGCATATGTAAGCAAACCTTATATGAATAGGCATTATTGTTGGTTTTGTTATCCTTAGGTACCCAGATGCTGCAGCTTTCCTTTTTGAGATTGGGCTTAGCAGCTGACAAGTGCAATGCTGGAAACAGTCAATGCAAGGTGTGACTTTATATTATGCACCCAAAGTATCTGCCTGTATTACTAGATATCCATTCATTTGTCATTCCTTTCTCTTTGTTTTCTAATTCAGCTGATAAAACAAACTCTTTTTTGTAGACAGAAAGTGAATCTATCATTTAACTACTGTTATTGGTTAAAAGTGCAAGCCTCGTCATTAGTCAGCTTCTGACCTTCACCGTACCAAATGCAGCAAGCAATGATGATTTAGATGACAAACCTCATGACAAGAACTAAAATGCAGTAAGCAGCCATTTACAGAAAAGCAAGTCTAATCTTGTTTCATTTTGGTTGAGAAATATCAAATGATAGATATGAATAAAAATTTTGCCTAACAAATCAAGTTTAGGATACAATAAAAGCAAGACAACCACACAAAATAGAGCATACAAATTACAATCTCAAAGGTCCAAGGCAAACTAAAATTGAAAAGAGAAGAGTAAAAGGCAACTATACTTTGTGATCTATTGCATTTGAGTTCTTCACTGTTTTCTGCTTCGCAAGATCATAACTCTGGAAATTTATTAGACCTAAATCCTCCCATTCTAGCCCTTTCCAGCATCCCTTCTTTCCTTCAATGTTGATTTCCAAATACATATAGCTATCATCAAATTGATTGACTTGTCGACGCACCAGTCTCTGTCCAAAGAAAAAGAAGACATGCAAATGTGCAGAAAAATTTATTAGTGCTTCTATTGTTGTTCCCAAATATGTTGTGTTTACTGTACATGTAATAAAGACTATAAAGTATTGAAGATTACTGGGTCCTTCCAAGCAAGGAAAATTTATAGTTGCCATACTGGATGAATTAACATTGTAAACTAGAATGCTGAAGCCTTTATTAATGCAGAAGGTTGTTTTTCTTTTCTTCTATAACATATAAATTCTTGGAAATTCAATTCATGTCTGACAACCTTACATAATTATGATGCATTAGCCTTAAATTTAGCATTTGGTGTGTAGCATAAATGTACCAATTATTTTGTATTAAGAGCATTAATCTTGAATTTTCCAATGTCATTTATGTAAACCAGATCAAGCAGACAATTGTGTATCATAAAAGAATCCATTCCCAAGTACTAGCCCTTCAAAATTCTATTTCTATACCACATAATTTCGTTGAAGATATTGCATTATTCTTTGTTCAATAGAAAATTTGAAGATTTTGGTCTTATTGTGAGTAGTGTTGGACATAGTTTAAACTTTTAAAATTAGTTAAGAAATAGAAGAAATAGTAGTTGTGAGAAAATTAGAACGATTGATGAATAAATTAAACACTACTAGCATAGGAATTTTAGAGATCTTATTATATCAAACAGTTAGCATGCCATCTCACCTTCGAAGACAATGATAATATTGGAGAGAAAAATGAAGGAAATATTTCTTTTGAAATATCACACACTATGCCACTGCGGTCTTGAGAGTCGGATGTCGGAAGTATTTGGATTGGCTTCATCCTTCCAGTCTAGCTCTTTCCATTGTAATTGAACTTTGAAAGGGGGTTGAAAAGTAGATACAGTGACATAGCCTAGCCCTTGCCATTGTGATTGAAGTTTGAAAGAGGGTAAAAAAGTAGATCGAGTGACATCATCCTTCCATTGAACCTTTTTCCACCACCATTCACCTCCTTCAATGCTGATTTGATTTCCCATTGCACTGTCACAGTTGAGCGGAAGCTTCTTCAATTTTGGGCAGCTATCTACTATGATTTTTCTCAAGCATGGGAAGGGTAGGGCATCCCAGTATATGCTTTTCAATTCAAGTAAATGTTTTAAATGAAGCCTTTCTAGCTTAGCAAAAAGGCTTGGATTCGAAATTTCAACCACATTTACAGCTTCACTCACTTCGCTTATTATTTCTTCCATTCTTTGGCATCGGGCTACCTGAAGCTTCGTCAGATTTGGAGCAAAAATAAGCCATGTCAGGTTCCTCAACTTGGGACAAAAGTCTATTGAAATCTTGCTCAGTGCATGAAAGCGAGGAGGGATAGTATTACTATTAGTGGGAAAGAGCGAGGAGGTTTGTATCATTCTTCTTTCTCCTAATTCCTTCTCTACATTCCTTGCTACCATCTCTTCTATGCTATCACACTCCGTAATTTCTAGGTACTCTAAACGCTCCATATTTTCTAAAAACAAAACACTCAATACCTTTGTCTCCCTCAAATATTTAAGGCACAGTCGCTCAGTGCATCTTCTTAATTTGTGGCAGCTCAAAAGGCTTTCAAGAGCAAAATCACGACTTATTCCTATCCACAACACTTTCAAATGTTGCAAGCATTTCAATTCCTCTATTAAACTTTCATCACTTCTAACTTGGACACTGTTTATTCTAACATTCCAAAAATTGATTACAGAAACTTTGAATATTTGCAACTTTGAAAATTGACATATCAATAGTTGTGGGATTTCACAAAGATTGACTGTCCTCAAGTCCAAATATTTTAGTTTTGACAACTTAATCAGCTGAATTGGTAACTTATATATGTCTGTATCATGTAGATCGAGGCATTCTAGTGAAATCAGTTCCGAAATTCCCTGTGGCAACTGATAGAGTTTGTTTGATGACAAGTTTAGAACTCTCAGATTGCGCATGAATTGGAAAAAACCATCCCTAATCACCATCAAATTGTTATTGTTGAGAAATAAAGTTTGAAGATTAGGGCATGTAGGTGTTCCTCTTAGATCTTCAATTCCACTATCCGCCAATGACATTCTTACACCTTCCCAATTTTCAACATCAAGTGCCTTAATTGCTCCTACCTTTGTTTTTACAAAAAATTTCTTTTCAGGTGCTTCACACTCACGTGCTACCCACAAAGCCATGTCGCGGATTACATCATGCATCTTTACACATTCTGCAGACTCTTCACATCTTTCTAATAAACAAGCACTAAGAAGAGAATTGATAATGTCCTCCCCTTGCATTCGAGCATCAATTATGTTATCAAATTCATCCAAAAATCCCTCGCAAAACCAATAATCTTTCAGTTGAGCAACGGGAATTTCAAAATCTTCAGGAAACAAACTACAATATAAAAAGCAAAATCTCATCGTTTCCTTAGGTAAGCTATCATAACTAAATTTTAAAAGAGAATACACCTCTTTATCCATGCTTGCTAATTTTTGTGGAAACTCTTTCAATACCTTAATTGCATATTCCCAATGTTTAGGCATCGTCTTGTGAGCCATGGCACGACCAATTGTAATCAGTGCAAGAGGTAGTCCTCCACACTCATTAGCAACTTGTTTAGCCAACTCTCGAATATCTGGATGACTGTCAAGGGTTTCTTCTCCAACCTTCTCTTCAAACAATTTCCAAGCTTCATCTTTGCTTAAACACTCTACTTTAACAACCTTATAGGCTCCCATTTGTCCGCATACATCTAAGGAGCGAGTTGTAAAAATTAATTTAGAACAATTTTTTTGCGATTCAGGTATTCCAACTTTGATCAAATCCACGCGCTCCCACACATCATCCAACAGCAGAACAAACTTTTTTCCGCTCAAAACTCTCCAAATTTCTTCAGCTTTCTCATCAAAAGTTTTTTTCTCCCATGCCCCATCACGTGAAAGGCCAAGCTTTTTACCAATTTTTTCTTGAACTGTTTCGATGTTGTGATCTTTAGACACCACCACCCAAATTACAATATCATAACCGATTAGCTCATTGCTTAACTTATTGTTAATTTGGGTCAAGAGTGTTGTTTTACCAACTCCTCCCAAGCCATGTAAACCAATAATACCCACATCGTTTTGTTCAAGTAAGCGCCAGACTTTATCAAATGTCTGTTCCAAACCCACCGTGGATCCGGCAGGTCTTACAACCACTTGGGCTGCAAGTTCATTCTCAGCTACCCTTTCAAAACCTCCCTCATTCTTTAGATCAATTATTTCTGCAAGTTTTCTAGTCACTTGTTTAGCAAAGTTGTAGCTAGACTTACAATTCTTGGAGAAGCAGCCACCAAAACATAATTTCTGAATTTGTTGAGGACCATCTTTGATCAACACCTCAGCTTCTGCTTCCGCAGTCTGCACACTTGAAAGCCAGAGTTGAACTTCCTCGAGCGGCTTCATGCGTTGTTGTTCAGCAAGATCTACCCTCCGGTTCACATCATCCCTTCGAGCTTTCAGTTTGGCCACTTCCACACTCAGAGCTTTAAGATTTTCTTCAAGCTTGCGTGTGTAACTTGCTTGTCTAGCAACGCAATCCCAGCAACGAGAGACAGTGTCCTCCGTTGAGATTGAGACTGAGCACAAATTTCCCATGGCCAAAATATCTGATAGATGAAGAAAGAGGAATGAAATGAATTGTGGGTTTGAGGAGACTAGTTGTTTTGATGAATTTTTGAGTGGTCGACAGCAAGGGAGATGCAATGCTTTTGTGCTTACGTGTTGACTTAGACTTTGTCGGCCAATAAACGCATTGCTTTTCAATTTAGTGGAAGAAAAAGGACAGCCTCCTACTACTTTCCTTTTTACTACTATTATGGTTACAAATGGCTTCCATCAATTGGAATTCTAGTCCTGCTAAGCGATTTGACTCAAAATTTCAGACCAAGGGCATAATGCAGTGGAACCATCATGGATCAGCTTTCTAAACATTGCAGGGTGAACCTTGAAGGATGGCTCGGCCCTTCTGAACCCTTTCTCGACAAGCAAGCTAACCTGACCTCTGTGAGATGAATTTCCTACTCTGCTTCTGGTACACCGACAATTTGGTCTAATTTATGGACATCTCTGCTTATTTCATGTCCTATTAAAATTATATTCAAATTTTAATTTGTAATGAAAAAAATAATTAATTTGTGTTATATTATTTATGTAACTCATTTGATTTTTTTATGTAGTTTCAGTGAGTTAATTTTCTCCCATTAATATATATATATATATATTGTCAATAAATATAAGTAATATAGATATTTTTTGTGTTTTTTATTAAGACACACATTAAGACATATGAAATTACTCAAATGCATCGTAAATTGTATTCTATTTGATTTTTATTCTATAATTTTAAAAAAGAAAAGATATTTATGTATTGATTTTATGTTAATTTTTTAAATTGATATTACAATTGTACAATTTTATACTGTAGAGTAATTTACAACTTTCAACTGAAAATGAATGACTTGAGGAAAATTTTTAAATCCACATATGTTGCTCCTTATTAAAGAAATAAGGCTTAAGAATAACAATAATAAGATATTAATTTTTTTTAATTTTTTATTTTCAAATTTTATCATTTATCTAAATATTTGAATTTTATAAATATTCTATTAATTTTTAAAGATTCTTACTTGAATCTTATCCAAATTCAATAAGTACTATCTGATAAATATTCAGCTCCATGAAGTAGTTAAATTTTAAATCTCAAAACTTAAGAAAAGAATTACTCAAATCTAATTAAACGAAAATTAAAATTTATAATTAACAACAAATAAAATTTTAAAATCAAAACTTAAAAACAGTTGGTATTAAATCTCTAAGGATTGATACGTATCTTACCCGAATTCCAAATGGGCAGCAAGCTCTTTATTTAGACCCGTCTCAAACCCGCTTCAGTTCTTTTATATTCAGACAAGTAGGTCCGGGTACCCGAACCCATGCCTGAATGGGAAGGGAGGAGTGGATGAAGCATCGGGGCCAACCCCCAAATTCTAAATCCAAGGCTAATCCAAAAGTTTGAAACCAAAGTTAGCTAAGACAGTAGAGGCGGGTCGATTGGTTTTACACTTTTACTTTGTTAGTACTGTACATACATACATACACAGATTCCGGCCAAATCCAATCACTCCGACGCCATGTCCACTTCCGATCCCAGCAAGCTCATCTCCAAAGCCGACAAGCTGTAAGCCGCTCTCCCCTCTCTTTACAAATATCTTACTTGTATATTTGTAGAAGAATGCGTTGTAAATTACCACTTAAGATTCTTAGATTTCAACTTTTTTATTTGATATCCCATCCCATCCCTTTTTAGTGTTGATTTATCAAATTGGTTTGGGGGCAAAATCAATTAATCAGCCTGACCCAACTTTTCTTTTTCCTCCGTATGTGTAGAACAAAGCTGAGTCTTACAAGGTGGAGTGCTGATTGGAAAAGTGCCACTGTTTTGTATGAGCAAGCTGGTAATGCTATCTAACCCATTATTCAACCTCTAAGATTTTACCTAAAAAATGAGATTTATTTTTTTGGATTCTCACTATGTAATTGCCATGCTTTTGGGGCCTTTCTTCATTGATGGGATTTTTTTGTATGAACAAAGTTGGTAATGCTTTTGGATTTTTTTTTTTTTTTGGATTTTATCTACTTGTTGCCAATGGATTTCGAGTTGCAAGAAATTATGAGAAAGCAAAGTTGGCATTCGAGAAAGCTTCACAAGGACAAGAGATGCTATCATCGTATCCTTATTAGTTTCTTTAACTTTTTTATTGTTTCATCTTTTTGTTTTTCTGTTCTTCTTTTTTATTATCTAGCATGTATCCCATGCTTGAAGGGTTAAAACTTCAAGACTTCAACTTGGGGGTCAGAAGTTTGAATCTTGAAATGGGGATGTGATAAGAGAGGGTTTATGTCCCCAATTGTAGCCCGATTCCTAATGGATCTGCATGTGTACCCGAAAAGTGAACATTTCTCCCTTGTCACATCCTTTATAAGCAAATCAGGCCTTGGGATGCTGGTAAGCTCATGGAGTCTGCTGCTGCTCTAGCAAAGAACTACGCAACTGGGCTGAGGTTATTGACTTTTATAGAGAGGCATCTGAGCTATACATGTAGTGTGACCAACCACAAGCTGCATCTGATGCACTGGCCAAGGGTGCCCGGTAAGGACATTGCTTAAACCTTTTTGTTGGAATTTGGATTTTTCATCTTTTCAGCTCTATGATTTCCAGGTGAGATTTTGCCATTACAACTAGTAATCCTGCTTAGAGACATTTGTTGGTAGCTTTTAACTTCAATCAAAGTTGAACTGCTTAAGTATTTTGCTTGATCTTATGTGGTCAACTGAAGTCAAATTCTTTAAACTTTTCAATGCCATAATAGTTTCTTCTTGCACCACATCATGGATATATGAATATACCATTTGATTCGAATAGGCTGGCAAACACTAGTAACTAATAGTTAGAATTACTTTTGTTGGTTTTGGATTATTTCATGATAGTTTCTTGTTTATTGTAAATAATATAATTGAACTTTTCTTAAGTTTTTGTCTTTCTTAAGTTATAAATGCTAATATAAATTACCATTACCATTACCATACCCCTACATAACAACTTAAAAACAAAACAATCTACATTAAGCTAGTCCTGCTAAGTGATTGACTCAAAATTTCAGTCCCTGGGCATAATGCAGGGGAATAATCATGGATCAGCTTTATAAACATTGCAGCTGACAAGTGCAATGCTGCCACTTTCCTTTCGAGATTCTTAGATTTCAACTTTTTTTTTTGTTTTAATATTCGATCCCATCCCTTGTAGTGTTGATTTAACGAATTGATTTGAGGCAAAATCAATTAATCAGCATCACCCAACTTTTTTTTTACTCTGTCTGTATGTGTAGAACAAAGCTGAGTCTTACAAGGTGGAGTGCTAATTGGAAAAGTGCTACTGTTTTGCATGAGGAAGCTGGTAATGCTATTTACCCATTATTCAACCTCTAAGATTTTATAAAAAAATATGGGTTTTTTTTTTTTCGTTGGGATTCTTACTATGTAATTGCCATGCTTTTGGGGACCTTTCTTCATTGATGCTCATCGTACTTGTAGGGAATAAATTTTGAGTTGCAAATGATTATGAGAAAGCAAAGTTGGCATTGGAGAAAGCTTCGAAAGGACAAGAGATGCTATCCTTATGTCTAGAACAAGGGAGTTCAAGTTGAGTAGACTGAAGCTTGTGAATCGTGATGCCATTTGTCAAGCCAATTTTGGCCTTTGTTTAGTTGTTGGGTCCAGTAAGTACTTCCTTTTGATCTTGGTTTCGCAGGCAACTGCCCATGTTTTGGCACTTTACTCATGACCGCACATAAGATTGCTGTTGTATGGGTTGAGCTGCCTGTAAAGTTGGAAAATCTGTTTATAGGCAAATACCTTGTTTGCATATGTAAGCAAACCTTATATGAATAGGCATTATTGATGGTTTTGTTATCCTCACAGATGCTACAGCTTTCCCTTTTGAGATTGGGCTTAGGAGCTGACAAGTGCAATTAATGCTCGAAACAGTCAATGGAAGGTGTGACTTTATATTATGCACCCAAAATATCTGCCTGTATTACTAGAAATCCATTCGTTTGTCATTCCTTTCTCTTTGTTTTCTAATTTAGCTGATAAAACAAACTCTTTTATATAGACAGAAAGTGTATCTATCATTTAACTATCCTTATAGGTTAAAAGTGCAAGCCTCGTCATCAGTCAGCTTCTGACCTTCACCGTACCAAATGCAGCAAGCAGTGATGATTTAGATGGCATACCTCACGACAAGAACTAAAATGCAGCAAGCGGCAATTTACAAGAAAACAGGTCTAATCTTGTTTCATTTTAGTTGAGAAATATCAAATGATAGATATAAATAAAAATTTCACCAAACAAATCAAGTTTAGGATATGATATAAACAAGAATAGAGCATACAAATTACAATCTCGAAGGTCCAAGGCAAACTAAAATTGAAAAGAGAAAAGAAAAAAGCAACAATACTTTGTGATAAGTTCTTCATTGTTTTCTCACTCCAGAAATTTATTAGACCTAAATCGTCCCATCCTCTCTCTTTCCAGCATCCCTCTTTTCTTTCAATGTTGATTTCAAAATACATGTAGCGATCATCAGGCTGATTGACTTGTCCACGCATCAGTCTCTGCCCAAAGAAGAAGAAGACATGCAGAAAAATTTATTAGTGCTTCAGTAGTTGTTCTCAAATATATAGTGTTTGCTGTACATGTAACGAAGACGATGAAGAATTGAAGATTACTGGGTCCATCCAGGCAAGGAAAATTTATAGTTGCCATACTGGATGAATTAACATTGTAAACCAGAATGTTGAAGCCTTTATTAATGCAGAAGGTTGTTTTTCTTTTCTTCTATAACATTTGAATTGTTTGGAAATTCAGTTCATGTCTGACAACCTTACATTATTATGATGCATTAGCCTTAAATACTGTATTTGGTGTGTAACATAAATGTACCAATTATTTTGTATTAAGAGCATTAATCTTGAATTTTCCAATGTCATTTATGCAAACCAGATCAAGCAAACGATTGTGCATCATGAAAGAATCTATTCCCAAGTACTAGCCCTTCAAAATTCTATTTCTATACCACATAATTTCGTTGAAGATTTTGGTGTTATTGTGAGTAGTGTTGGAGATAGTTTAAACTTTTAAAATTAGTAAAGAAACAGAAGAAATAGAAGCGATTATTGTAGTTGTAAGAAGATTAGAATAATTAATGAATAAATTAAATACTACTAGGATAGGAATTTTAGAAACCTTATTATATCAAACAGTTAGCATGCCATCTCACCTTTGAAGATAATGGTAATATAAGAGAGAAAAATAAAAAAAAAATTACTTTTGAAATATCACACACCTTTCCTCTGTGGTCTTTAAAATAAGATGTCGAAAGCATCTATAATCGTCTACTTCGGTCCACCCTGGCTCTTGAAAAGAGTCTGAAAAGGTAGACCGAGTGACTTCATCCTTCCACTGAACCTCTTTCCACCACTTTTCACTTCCTTCAATCCTGATTTGATTTCCCTTTGCACTGTCACAGTTGAGCGGAAGCTTCTTCAGTTTTGGGCACTTTTTTACCATGATTTTCCTCAAACATGGGAAGGACAGGGCATCCCAGTATATGCTCTTCAGTTCATATAAACCATATAAAATAAGCCTCTCTAGCTTAGCGAATAGGCTTGGATTCAAAATTCCAACCACATTTGCAACTTCACTCACTTCACTTATTATTTCTTCCATTTTTGGGCAATCAATTACGAGAAGCTCTGTCAAATTTGGAGCAAAAATAAGCCATGTCAGGTTCCTCAACTTGGGACAATAGTATATTTCAATCTTGCTCAGTGCATGAAAGCGAGGAGTGATAGTATTACTGTTAGTGGGAAAGAGCGAGGAGGTTTGTATCATTCTTCTTTCCCTTGATTCCTTCTCTATATTCCTTGCTACCATCTGTATGATATCACATTCCGCAATTCTTAGGATCTCTAAACGCTCCATATCTGCTAAAGACAAAGCACTCAATGCCTTTGTCTCCCTCAAACTATGAAGCGATAGTCCCTCAGTGCATCCTCGTAATTTGTGGCAGCTCAAAAAGCTTTCAAGAGCAAAATCACTGCTTATTTCTATCCACAGCACATTCAAATGTTGCAAGCATTTCAATTCTTCTATTAAACTGTCTACATTATCCCAGCCAGGAACAAATGGAAAAAATTTGAATGTTTGCATCATTGAAAATTTACATATCAATTCTCGTGGGATTTTAATGAGACGCATGCTCTCCCTCAAGTCCAAATATTTCAGTTTTGACAACTTACTCAGCTGACTTGGCAACTCAATTATCTTTGTCCGTTGTAGATCGAGGAACTCTAGTGAAACCAGCTCTGAAATTCCTTGTGGCAACTTAGAGAAACCGTAGTTTGATGACAAGTTTAGAACTCTCAGGTTGCGCATAAATTGGAAGAAACCATCACTAATCACCTCCAATCCATTACCATTGAGAAATAAAGTTTGAAGATTAGGGCATCTAGGTGGTCCTTGTAACTCTTTAATTGGACTTTTCATCAATGACATTCTTACACCTTCCCAATTTTCCAACTTTTCAACATCAGGTGCCTTAGTTGATGTTCGTACAAAAAATCTCTTCTCCGGTGCTTCACACTCACGTGCTATCCACAAAGCCATGTCACGAATCACATCATGCATCTTTACACATTTTGTAGAATCCTTACATCTTTCTAATAAACAGGCACTAAGAAGAGAATTGATAACGTCCCCCCCTTGCATTCGAGCATCAATTATGTTGTCAAATTCATTCAAAAATCCCTCATAAAACCAATAATCTTTCAACTTATCAATAGGAATTTCAAAATCTTCAGAATACAAACTACAATATAAAAAACAGGATCTCATCATATCGTTAGGTAAGCTATCATAACTAAATTTTAAAACAGCATACACCTCTTTATCCATGTTTTTTAATTTATGTGGAAAGTCTATCAATACCTTAATTGCATATTCCCAAAGTTCAGGCATCTTCTTGTTAGCCATGGCGCGACCAATGGTAATTAGTGCAAGAGGTAGTCCTCCACATTTTGCAGCTACTTGTTTAGCCAGCCCTCGAATCTCTGGATGGCTGTCAAGCGTTTCTTCTCCAACCTTCTCTTCAAACAATTTCCAAGCTTCATGTTCGCTTAAACACTCTACTTTGATAACCTTACCAGCTTCCATCTCTCCACATACATCTAAGGAGCGAGTTGTAAAAATTAATTTAGAACCATTTTTCTGATCCAGATTAGGTATTCCAACTTTGATCAAATTCACCCGCTCCCACACATCATCCAACAGCAGAACAAATTTTTTTTTGCTCAAAACTTCCCAAATATCTACAGCTTTCAGATCAAAACTTTTATTCTTCCATGTCTCAGCATTTGTAAGGCTAAGCTTTTGACCAATTTTTTCTTGAACCGTTTCGATGTTGTGATCTTTAGACACCACCACCCAAATTACAACAGCATAGCCCTCACTGCTTAACTTATTGTTAATTTGGGTCAAGAGTGTTGTTTTACCAACCCCTCCCAAGCCATGTAAACCAATACTACCCACATCGTTTTGTTCAAGTAAGTGCCAGACTTTATCAAATGTCCGTTTCAAACCCACCGTGGATCCGGCAGGTCTTACATCCGCTTGGGCTGCAAGTTCATTCTCAGCAGGTCTTACATCCACTTGGGCTACAAGTTCATTCTCAGCTACCGTTTCAAAAACTCCTGCATCCTTCAGATCAACTATTTCTTTAAGTTTTTTAGTCACTTGTTTACCAAAGTTGTAGCTAGACTTACAGTTCTTGGAGAAGCAGCCAGCAAAACATAATTTCTGAAGTTGTTGAGGACGATCTTCGATCAACGCCTCAGCTCCTGCTTCTGCAGTCTGCACCCTTGTAAGCCAAAGTTGAACTTCGTTGAGCCGTGTCATACGTTGTCGTTCAGCCAGAGCTACCCTCCAGTCCACGTCATCCCTTCGCGCTTTAAGAGTATCCAATTCCACCCCCAGAGCGTCAAGATTTTTTTCAAGCTTACAAGTGTAACTTGCTTGTCGAGCAATGCAATTCCAGCAACGATAGAAATCCTCCGGTGTTAATGCGACTGAGCACAAATTTCCCATGATCAAAATATCTCATAGATGAAGAAAGAAGAATGAAATGAATTGTGGGGGTTTGAGGAGACTAATTGTTTTGATGAATTTTTGAGTGGTTGCCAGCAAGGAAGCTGCAACGCTTTTACGCCTATGTACGTATTGTTTTGATGAATTTCTGAGTGGTCGTCAGTAAGGAAGATGCAAGGCTTTTACGCCAATGTACGTATTGACATAGATTGTGGCAACGGAGATAGGCTGTCCAGTTCGACATAAAGCTCCATTTATCCTTGGTAGAAATTCTGTCATCTGTTCGACACAAAATATTCCTGTCTTGTTTGTTTATTAGACCATGTTATAAAGGCTAATATAAATTACCATTACCATACACCTACATAACAACTTAAAAACAAAACAATCTACATTAAGCTAGTCCTGCTAATTGATTGACTCAAAATTTCAGACCATGGCCATAATGCAGTGGAATCATCATGGATCAGCTTTCTAAACATTGCAGGGTGAACCATGAAGGATGGCTCGGGCCCTCTAATCCCTTTCTCGAACCACCCCACAGCCTGGTGCATGAGAGCCACCCTCTCAATATGCAAGCTAATTTGGCCTCTTTATGCTCTTCTTCTGGTATACACAGTTTGGTTCAATTGATAATCATCTTTATTCATTTCACGTCCTGTTAGAATTAGGTTCAAATTTTAATTTGTAATGGATAAAGATAACTGATTAGCATTCTATTATTTATATTTTTATTAACTCATTTGATTTTTACGTAATTTTAGTAAGTAAGTTATCCTTTTCCGATTTTATACATTTTTATATACAAAAAATATAGCTACTCTTTTTTTCGGTTTTTCTTAATTAATACACATACCATGACATGTATGAAATTACTTAAATTTTTGTTAAGTTTGATTTTTGTTCTGCAATTTTGAAAAAGAAAAAATATTTATGTATTGATTTATTTTTATATTTGTTACACTAACATTAAACCACCAAAATATAGTTTTTATATTTCTATAACAAAAATAAAAAAGTAAAATTGGCTACATCTCCAATCTATAAGAGAAATTAGAGGGCTATTTCCAATTTCATAGTCTTATCTAATTAAGTTTTATCTGCTTTCATATATTTAACGCTAATTATAATATACAGTTTACTAAAATTTATAATTTTATGAACCTATACACATTAAATTAAATTATTTAATTATTCAACATTATTTTATAACATTTAAAAAAAATAATTATAATCTATACAATCACGTGTAACACACTTTATTTTAAAACTGGTTATTAACAAAGTATAAGTCATCATATAATCACTATGAATTAGTAGAAAATAAAATAAAATGCTTGTTATTTTTAAAATATTCGTACTTAAATCATATCATTTGGTAAGATACTTGAACTTTATGATCAAATATTTGACATTTCAAACTTTGTTAAAAATTTGAACTCAAATGAAAATGAAAAATATTTCACATTTAATATATATAATTAAAGATATAAATTCAAACGAACATTAAAATTAAAATTCAAGTTTCCTCTTAAGTATCAACAAACAAGTTCTAAAATACAAGCACCAAGATTTAAATAACTAAAAAAAAGTCATAATTTATAACATAAGTAAAAGGAAGCCCCAAAGGAGCTTCCACATTTGGCTATGTTATGGCTTCTTCTATTGACATGTGTTTAATTTAAAATAGTTGATTTAAAAAAAAATTTGAGATAATTTTTGTGAAGCCGGTTACATTAGGATTGTCAATAGGGAATATTTTCTCTTTAGCTTCAGAAGAGGTTTTTCCCTCATTAAGTGATGATGTTTTGGTTTACAAGAAATTGAAACTAATCGTGTTTTTATGTATTAAGAAATATATATTTTTTATAAAATATAATATAAAAATAAATATTTTTGGTGAATATTTGTAGATTTCATCCAAGTTTAACGTAAAATAAATTTTTAATTTTTAATAAGGCTTGATAGGATTTACAAGGTGGATTAATTTTAAATAATTTTAAAGACATGAGATAAAAAAGTATTAATTAAAATTGAAGATCATTTAAAAAATTTCATCAGTAAAACTAAAAAGATTTTAATAAGTATAATTTATATTTATTTTATTTTGACTCTCAAAAAATATTCATTTTATTTTAATAATTTTATTGTATCAATTATGTAGCTTATCAATAATTACTTTTAAATTATTATATTTTCTCAATATGAATTTGATTTCACTATTAGAATCATGTAATTACCAAAATATGATTATATCAACATTAGCATATATTAAGATCTAAAAAATCAAATGTTTTCAAAAAAAATTATTTAAATAAAAAATTTTGCTTAATAAGAGAAGAGAAAATATTTAAAATTTTTTTAAAATAATTATCTTTAAATTATCATTATAACTATTATTTATAGTTTTTTAAATTTCAAATTATTTTTCTTTAATTATTATTTCTATTATAATATTATGTAATTTCACATTATTTTTAATAAAACATTCAGCACCCCCGTGAAGCGGGGCACCACTCTAATGAAAAGGTAAAAATGAAGACTTACTTTTGGTAAGTCTTCCTTCCTTTACAAATGGACAAAACCAGTTTGCACATGTCAATGAAAACTATCCCGTCTTGTCTTTATCACAAAATAGTTGAGCACGCCATAATATCCAAAGCAGTCTGCACATGTTCAACAATCATGAAAAAGCTTGGTGCGAGAGTGTATGAGAGGAAAGCAAATGGAAGCAGAATAGGGAGGATCAAACTTTCACCGGAGACCATAAAAAATGAAGACTTGCATTGCATGATGCATAGCTCTGGTGTGAGAGCGAGTGCTGTACAGCTTGCTCTGTTGTTTAACACGACGTTCTTTGTTTTCCTCTTGCTTTGTTGTTTTCCTTCTCTTCTCATGTCCTCCACCTCAAAGCGTCGGCTTCTCACATTCCTATGCTTTTCTTCAAAAAAAACCCAGAACCTTTCACATTCTTCAAAGTGTCATTTCATTGATAGTAAATTTACAAATTAAAAATTTTCTTAAAAAATATTTTATAATTTAAAATAGTTATTTAATGTTTTTAAAAAAAATTTTAATTATTTATAAAATGATATTCTACAATCAAACGATAAAACATTTAATACAAATAGGGAAACTTGATTTTTCCTTTTAATTTGGACAAATATATTATATTTTTGTTTAATAAAATTCGATGAATTGTGATGCATACATTATTAACAAGGGCTTATTATTAGATGTAATTATTCTAAAGAAAGAAAGATACAATAAAGAGTTGAGGTTTTTTTCATACTTCAATTGGCAATAATTTAATGCTTCAAATTGTTATCTTTTTCCCTTTCTTTGTTTTTCGCTTGCTCTTTTTTTCCTTCCCTTCTCTTTTGTCGGCTTTTCACTTCCTTTTACTTTCCACCCATAAATTTTTTTTTTTCATAGTTTGGTTAGCAAATGTCTCTTGAAATAGCTATTCTTTAAAATCATCAAAAATCAAAGTTTAATTAAATTTTTTATGATATTTTTTATTTCATAGTTGGGGGAATAGTCTCTAAAATTGAGAGGCTCAAAATATCCTTTATGGTTGTACAAAAGAATTTAAAATAAAAAGTTTAAGTTGTTAATTATATATTATAAAAAATTAATATTTTTAATTATAATTATATTTAAATTATAAATAAAATATTAATAATTAAATTATAAATAACATATTAATATTTTAAAAATATTAATATTTAAATTATCAATTATTAATATTTTAAATATATTATTAATATTTAAAATTTCTCAACCTAAACCCTAACCGTTAAATAAATAAAATGCACTATATCTTTTAGATTTATCTTGGATATTTTTCCTTTTTAATTAAAATGATCTATCATCCAATCCAACTCATGTTTCTGTTCTCTGTTAATGAATGATTACACAGTTGTTGCTCATAAACTGCCTTCTATTGCCCATTATTCTTGCAGCAGTTGAAGTTCTAGCAATAATAAACTAAGCTTTTTTCCTATATGTAGAATCGGAACTATAGATCATATTGCACCGCCATACCTTATTCAAAACTGTCATCTTAAATAATTGAAATTGTTAATTAATTGATCAATCAACATTAGCATATATTAAGATATAAAAAATCAAATGCTTTCAAAAAAAATTTTTTAAATAAAAAATTTTGCTTAATAAGAGATGAGAAAATATTTTAAAAAATAATTATCTTTAAATTATCATATAACTATTATTTATAATATTTTTAAAATTTAAAATTATTTTTTAATTATTATTATTTTTATTTATAATATTATATAATTTTAAAATTATTTTTAATAAAGAATTCAACACTCACGTGAAGTGGGACACCACTCTAATAATAATAATAATAAAGCACTTTCGAAAGCATCTTTTAAAAAAACATGTCAGAAGCCACATGACTCTTAGGTGGCGTTTGGTACTTTACAATGCAATGTGATTACAGGTAATGTGATTGCAGGGAATGTGATTGCAGGTAATGTGATTACAGAGAAGATAACATTGCAGTGTTTGGTATATAAGTAATGTAATGATTAAAATGCAGGGAAGATAACATTGCAGTGTTTGTTTTACAAGTACTTTACAGGGAATGTAATGTTAATTTACAAAAGTACCCTTATTTATTAAAATATAAATTTAATATACTTGTATTCTTTATTATTAATTTTTATATAATATTATCTCTTAAATATATTTTTAATGTCATATATTTTATTTTCATTTTTTATTATAATTTTGTATATTTTATTTCATTTATTTAATATAATTTTTGTATTATATATTTTATTTTAATTTCTTTTGTCTATATTATATAAATTTTAATTTTTTATATTTTATATTTTATTTCTTATTTCTTATATTATATATTTTATTTTAATATTTTTTACCTATATTATATAAATTTTAATTTTTTATATTTTATTTTTTTATTTTTTATTTCTTATATTATATATTATATTTTAATTTCTTTTACCTATATTATATAAATTTTAATTTTTTATATTTTATTTTTTAATTTTTATTTCTTATATTATATATTTTATTTTAATATTTTTATTTTAATTATAATATTATAAAATATTTTTAATAAAATAATAAAGTTGAAGGGTAAAAATGTCTTTATTAACATTGCAGACATTGCAGCCTGCAATGTAATGTACATTGTATTGGTTTTCGGCTGCAATGTGATTACATTACAATCTGACATTGCAGCGGTCTATTACAAAACAAACGCTGCAATGTAATTTAATTGGGCACATTGTAAGTAATGTCACTTTACATCTCTGCAAACAAACGCAACCTTAATAAAAGCCACCAGACTCTCAGGGCCACAAGACTGATAGTACATCAAAATGTCAAAAGGACAATGAAGCGCATTTGTGAAGTTGTACAACATCTTCAACAAAATTCAAAATAAAACTTGCAAATGAAGCATCTTTAAAGATTGTAAGGCATTTTCGTCAAAATTCAAAAATATTGTAGAAACTTTCGAAATTGTAATGGAACTTTGTAACAATTTTCAATTTTTTTATCATTTAAGAAGGCGACTCCCTTGTATTGAAGAGGGCAGAGCTAGGTTTATGAATTTCTTTATAAAAGATTTTCTGAAATAAAAGTTTCAAATTTTCATATTCTCTTTTTCTTGAGTTTCAATATTTTTGTTTCAAATTTGTTTTCAAGGCTTCAAATTTTCAATATTGTTTTCAAGGTTAGTTTTCCCAAATTTACTTTCTGTCTACCCTTCTATATAAGCATTTTGTTTGCAAGATTTATACTTTGTAGATCCTAGGTGACGATTTGATATTAGAGCCATGGATTGGAGATATTTCTAAATACTTGAAAATATTTTATTAAAGATAGATTTTGTTCATTGAATTCTGATTTTAATTGCATTATCAATTCCTTATCATTTTATGTTGAGTTTATAAGGATAATAGTCTAATATATTTAAAAGAAAACACCAATGGGAGTTTTCAGAATTGACCACATGGGCCTTCTGATTCCTTTCTCCAACTACCCCACAACCTGGTGCATGAGAGCCATCCTCTCAACATGCGACCTAATTTGGCCTCTTTCTACTCTTCTTCTGGTACACACAGGTTGGTTCTATTTATGGTCATCTCTACTTATTTCACTTCATTAGAATTAGATTTAAATTTTAATTTATAATGGATAAAGATAACTGATTAGTATTCTATTATTTATATTTTTATTAATTCATTTGATTTTTATATAATTTCAGTAAGTTAGTCTTTTTCGACTTATATACATTTTTATATATAAATATATTTTTTAATTAATACACGTACTATGACAAATATGAAATTACTTAAATTTTGTTTAAGTTTGATTTTTTGTTTTCTAAGGAGGATGCAACGCTTTTACGCATATGTACCGTATTGTTTCGCTGAATTTCTGAGAGGTCGCCGGTAAGGAAGATGCAACGCATTTACGCCTATGTACGGGTTGACATAGATTGTGGGCCAAAACACACATTGCTTTTCCATCTAGTGGAAGAAAAAGGACAACCTTCTGACAAGAATAATAATAATACCACTACTGTATTTACTATTACAGTTTCTATCCGTTGCTATTAAGACTGATTGACTAACAATTTGAACTGCTAAAGAAATTTTTAGTTAAGATAAGTAAAAAAACTACCACTGTTTGGCAATGGAGATAGGCTGTCCAGTTCGACATAAAGCTCCATTTATCCTTGGTAGAAATTCTGCCATCTGTTCGACATAAAATATTCCTGTCTTGTTTGTTTAATAGACCAAGTTATAAAGGCTAATATAAATTACCATTACCATTACCATACCCCTACATAATAACTTAAAAACAAAACAATCTACATTAAGCTAGTCCTTCTAATTGATTGACTCAAAATTTCAGACCATGGCCATAGTGCTGTGGAATCATCATGGATCAGCTTTCTAAACGTTGCGGAGTGGACCTTGACGGATGGCTCGGCCCTTCTAATCCCTTTCTCGAACCACCCCACAACCTGGTGCACGAGAGCCATCCTCTCAACATGTAAGCTAATTTGGCCTCTTTTTGCTCTTCTTCTGATGTACACAAGTTTGGTTCAATTAATGGTCACCTCTTTTCATTTCACGTGCTGTTAGAATTAGATTCAAATTTTAACTTGTAATGGATGAACATAATTAATCAGTATTCTATTATTTATATTTTTATTAACTCATTTGATTTTTATGTAATTTTAGTAAGTCTTTTCTGGATTATATACATTTTTATATACAAATAATTTTTTATATACAAATAATTTAAGTACTCTTTTTTTCGGTTTTTCTTAATTAATACATATACCATGACATATATGAAATTACTTAAATTTTATTAAGTTTGATTTTTGTTTTGTAATTTTGAGATAGAAAAAACATTTATGTATTGATTTATTTTTGTAATTGTTACACTACTGAACATAATTTTTGTTAGACCATCAAAATATAACATTTATATTTTTAAAACAAAAAAAAAGAGTAAAATTGGCTACATTTCTGATCTATAAGAGAAATTAGAGGGCTACTTCTAATTTCATAGTATTATCTAATTAAGTTTTATCTGCTTTCGTATATTTAATGTTAATTATAATATACAGTTTACTAAAATTTATAATTTTATGAACCTATACACATAAATTAAATTAAATTACTTAACTATTCAACATTATTTTATAATATCTTTATAAAAAATAATTATAACATATACAATCACACATACGTAACACACTTTATTTCAAAATTAGTTATTACTGAAATATAAGTTGTCCTATAATTACTATGAATGCATAAAAAATAAAATAAAATGCTTGTTATTTTTAAAATGTTTGTATTTAAATCTTATTATTTGTTAAGATCCTTGAACTTTATAATCAAATATTTGATATTTCAAACTTCTTTAAAATTCCGAACTCAAATGAAAAAGAAAAATATTTCATATTTAATATATATAATTAAAGATATAAATTCAAACGAACATTAAAATTAAAATTCAAGTTTCCTCCTAAGTAACAACAAACAAGTTCTAAAATAACTAAAAGAAAGTCATAATTTTTCTTAAAGACAAGCACACTCATATCTTACCTGAATTCAAAACAGATTGCAAATTCATCTCAAATCCAAATTTCTGGTAGCTATCTAGCAGTGGGGTTGCTAGAACCCATGCCTGAGGGAATGGGAAGGAGTGGGGGTTGAAGTGAAGCATCGGGGCCATCCCCCAGATTCCTAAGCGAATCCAAAAGTTTGAAACCCAAGTTAATCAACAGAGTAGAGGCGGGTGGGTTGGGTTTATACTTCCGACGAAATGTCCATTTCCGATCCCAGCAAGCTCATCTCCAATGCCGATACACTGTAAGCCTGTCTCCCCTCTCTTTACAACAATCTTACTTATATATTAGCAGAAGAATGTGTTGTAAATTACAACTTAACATTCTTATATTTGAACTTTTTTTCTTTTGATATTCGATCCCATCCCATCCCTTGTAGTGTTAATTTAACAAATTGCTTTGAGGCAAATCAATCAATGAGCATCACCCAACATTTTTTTAATCTGTCTGTATGTGTAGAACAAAGCTGAGTCTTACAAGGTGGAGTGCTGATCGGAAAAGTGCTTCTGTTTTGTACCCATTATTCAACCTCTAAGATTTTATCTAAAAAATGGGATTGTCATGCTTTGGGGGGCTTTCTTCATTGATGCTCATGCTACTTGTAGCCAATGCATTAAGAGAAAATCATGCTCCACTAATAACTGTAGGACCATCAGGATTACTTAATACTATTCAACGAGCTATACCTTACAAAGGAAAAGCTATAGGAATTACAAAGAACCTAGGAGAAGAAACTTACTATGCTATAGGAATTACAAAGAACGTAGGAGAAGAAACTTACTATGCTATAGGAATAACAGGACAATATCCATCAGGAAGAGTAGCAGAAAACCTCTTATATATAATAGGAATGTTAAATAATATAACCGAAATATTATCATATACATCCCTCAATCAAATAAGAATAGACAAAATAGTACAAGAAGAACAATTTACAAAACTACAAGTAAAAATCAACGAACAATTAGAACAAAATAGACAAAATATAAGAAAAACTATATTAGAAACAAAAGAACTAGAATAAGCGAAATATGAAACAATTTTAGCAAACCAACAACGAATAATAAACCAACTAAATGAAGAAAAAACAGCTAATGAAACTCAACAGTTGATTAACGAAGTAAAGGAATCTATAAAAGAATTAAAACCATATATCAAAGAAAAAGCTGAATATGAACATAAAAATTATAATATAACAGAAAAAGAAAATGAAGAAGTAATTTACGGATACGAATCAGAAGATGAAATACCATTTCAATGAATGACACAAAAATGGAAGAACCCACGACTAGTGAAAATAGGAAAAGAGATAGAAGTAAAATAAAAAATTGGGAATATCAACCAATAGACTCACAGGAATCATACATGTATAAAAGAGGATATGCAAGATATAGAGGAAAATGGATTAAAATACCAGATGAATATGCACCAACATACAACAAACTAGGAACAGAAAATATATTAGATCTCGATTGTGCAAGAAATAAAGAACAATTACTAACAGAATGGTCAAACAGATTATCCTTATTACTACAAATAGAAAAACCTTTTCAAGAAACATTAAGAATAAGTACAGTATTTAACTTTGTATTATATAAAACAGCAGGATCAGTACATCAATTCCTAGCATCATTACCTAGTATAAGAATTAATAGGATAGTACAAGATGCAGAAGACAACTTAGAGGCATTTCAAAACATAACAAAAGCAATATACAAAGAATTTTTAGGAGGAGATGTATTCGACCATAAACAAGAATTAGAAAACGAAGAAAGAGAGAACGCACTGTGGCACTTAAATAATATGTCAATATGCAACATGTGTGATATAGAAAGTTATACATGTGAGTTTCAAAAATACTACTATAGACTAACGTATGATGAAAAGGAAGTATATAAACAAATATACTTAGATAAACTGCCATGGCTTATAAATAAAGCATGTAAACAAAAAATGATAGAAGCATTACGAGAAAATATAGTAGCAGACACCTTAGGAGGAGCAATAAAAATAGTGAAACAATGCTTACAGCAAACACTTGGAATAAAATTAAAACATTATGGAGGATTTTGTTGTGAAAACAATCCAGAAGTACCACAGAAATATGGATGTACACCTAAAACCAAGAAAAAATATTACAATAAACGAAAATATAAACCTAAAAAATATGTATGGATAAAACGAAATTTTAAAAAGTATTAGCATAAATATCATAGAAATCCTAGAAAATTCTTTAAAAAGAAAAAGTACATAAACAAACAAAAATACTGCCCTGAGAACAAGAAAACATGTAAATGTTGGATATGTCAGGAAGAAGGACATTATGCAAATGAATGCCCAAAGAAAAACAGAACAAAAAACAAAGAAAAATTGAACATCCTAAATATAGCAATCAATAGAAATCTAGAACCAATACTTTAAAGTCTATGCTCAGTTTTGAAGATGGAATGTTTCTTAGCTTACGATCACTTACCTAATCATAAGAATTTATATTTAATTTTTAATAATTTCCATCTAATCACTTACCTCATCTAATCAATGACATCGACATTGTCTGTTACAGAACATCAAGAAACAAAATTTCAGACAGAGGGGCACAATGCAGTGTGGAAGCCATCACATCTCCTTGTGGAATCATCTCATCCTGGTGCATGAGAGAGCCATCATCTCAGGAAGTAAGCTAACTTGATCTCCGGGAGATGAATTTCCTCCTCTTGTTTTTAATGATTGGAGGTTGAGTTATCCTCACGGTTTTCATTTATATAGGTGGACCAAGTTAGATGGATTTTAACTTTAAAAAAGAGAGATTTAATAAACATAACTTGGTTCAACTTATAAACACCTCTACTCATTTCACGCACTATTAAAATTGGATTCAAAATTTAATTTGTAATGAATAAAGATTATTGATTAGTATTAGATTTTATATACTTTTATTAACTTATTTGATTTTATGTAATTTTAATAAGTTAATTTTTTCCATCAAGATTAGGTAATTTACAACTTTCAACCAATACAGCTACCATAATACAAAATAATCCAAGTATATTGGACGTGGATGAATTGAGGAAAATGTAAGTCCAAATATGCTTATGCTCATTAATTTTTATTTAATTTCACTTTAAAAACAACTATGAATTAAGAAAGTAAATAACGATGGATAAGACATCAGTTATTTTTTAATTATTAATCTCATTTTAGTTAAGAAACATCGAATAAAAATTTTTCCAAACAAATCACGTTTAGGATATGATATAAACAAGACAACCACACAAATTATAGCATGCAAATTACAGTCTCAAAGGTCCAAGGCAAACTAAAATTGTCAAGAGAAAAGAAAAAAGCAACAATACTTTGTGATCTATTACATTTGAGTTCTTCATTGTTTTCAGCTTCTCAAGATCAGAACTGCAGAAATCTTTCCAGCATCCCTTGTTTCTTTCAATGTTGATTTCAAAATACATGTAGCTATCTTCAAACTGATTGACATGCCCATGCACCAGTCTCTGCCCAAAGAATAAAAAGACATGCAAATGTGCGGAAAAATTTATTAGTGTTTCTGTTGTTGTTCCCAAATAAATAGTGTTTGCTGTACATGTAATGAAGACTATGACGAATTGAAGATTGCAGGGTCATTCCAAGCAAGGAAAATTACTAGTAGATTTTATTGGAAATAGATGAACTGAGGAAAATGTAAGTTCAAAAATGTTCATGCTTATTAATTTGATTTAATTTTACTTTACTAACACCTATGGAGAAGTTTAGAATAAACGATGAATAAGTTATGAGTTATTTTTTAATTATTCATAATCTGAATTTTAACATTGATCTAAATATTCGAATCTTATAAATACTTTATTATTATTTGAAAGTTATTAATAGCCGAATCTTATTCAAACTAGATAATAATATCTTTTAAATATTTGAACTTGTTAAAGTAAATATTTGATTTTTCAAATCTATCTAGTTCATCTATACCTGACCCAAAACTAATCCAAGTGAGAAAGAAATTTACACTGCTTTTGATATTTGCAATTTATTAATGATTATAAAATTAAAATTAAAATTCACCCATAATCAACGACAAATAAATTTTTAAAATGAATAAACTAGTAATTTAAATAACTAAAGACACTCATAATTTTTTTCGAAATGATATGGTATCATACCTGAAATTTAAAACGGGTAGTGAACTCTCTATTTAAACCTGTCTCAAATTTGTTGGAATTCTACATATCCAGTCAAATAGATCCGAATACCCTAAAATAGGGTGTGCTAGAACCCATGTCTGTTTTCATAATTTTGATAATGGAATGTTTATTGACTTAAAGTTACTTGCCTAATCATAATACTTTATATTTAACAAGGATCCAAGAATGAGAAATTAAAATAGAAAAGATAAAATTAAGGAGCCTTCTGATCTTGGCTGAGAAATTATAGGAATAGGATACTGTAAGCTTCAGATTCCTTTTTATCTTGTTGAGCAAAAGGAAAGGAACTCCGAAAGAGTAAGACCAAGCACACCTAGTTTCCATTGCTTTTAACTTCTTCATTTGTGTTCTATTGTGATTAATGTTAGTGTGACATTTACAATGCCTGATTACACACAGTATTAAAAGGCTTTCAAGAGCCAAGACAGTTTTTATTTCTATACATAGCACATTTCAACGTTGCAGGCACTTCAACTCCTGTATTAAACCTTCAATACCTCCATTTAGGACGCTCTCTGTTTTATCCTCGCATCTATTGATTGGATACATTTTGAATATTTGCAACGTTGAAAATTTACAGATCAATTGTCATGGGATTTTATAGAGATCAATGTCTTCCTCAATTCCAAATATTGCAATTTTGACAATCTATGAAACTGAATTGGCAACTCTGTTATTTTTGTCCCTTGTAGATGGAGGCACTCTAGTGAAACCAATTCTAAAGTTCCCTCTGACACCACATGGAGACTCTTGTTTGAAGGCAAGTTTAGAACTCTCAGATTGCAAGTAATGCCCATGTTTTGGCACTGGACTCGTGACCACACATATGATTGCTGTTGTATGTGTTGAGCTGCCTGTAAAGTTGGAAAATCTGTTTATAGGCAAATACCTTGTTTGCATATGTAAGCAAACCTTATATGAACAGGCATTATTGATGGTTTTGTTATCCTCAGGTACACAGATGCTGCAGCTTTCCTTTTTGAGATTGGGCTTAGCAGCTGACAAGTGCAATGCTTGAAACAGTGAATGCAAGGTGTGACTTTATATTATGCACCCAACTTCTCTGCCTGTATTACTAGATATCCATTCACTTGTCATTCCTTTCTCTTTGTTTTCTATTTCAGCTGATAAAACAAACTTTTTATATCATTAGTCAGCTTTTGACCACCAAATGCAGCAAGCAACAATGATTTAGATGACAAACCTCACACAAGAACTACAATGCAGCAAGCAGCGATTTACATAAAAACAGGTCCAATCTTGTTTCATTTTTATAGAGAAATATCATATGATAGATATAAATAAAAATTTTGCCAAACAAATCAAGTTTAGGATATGATATAAACAAGACAACCACACAAAATAGAGCGTACAAATTATAACCTCAAAGGTCCAAGGCTAACTAAAATTGAAAAGGGAAAAGAAAAAAGCAACAATACTTTGTGATAAGTTCTTCATTGTTTTCTAACACCAGAAATTTATTAGACCTAAATCGTCCCATCCTCTCTCTTTCCTGCATCCCTCCTTTCTTTCAATGTTGATTTCAAAATACATGTAGCTATCATCAGGCTGATTGACTTGTACACGCACCAGTCTCTGCCCAAAGAATAAGAAGACATGCAAACATGCAGAAAATTTTATTAGTGCTTCTGTAGTTGTTCCCAAATATGCTGTGTTTGCTGTACATGTAATGAAGACGATGAAGAATTGGAGATTACTGGGTCTTTCCAAGCAAGGAAAATTTATAGTTGCCATACTGGATGAATTAACATTGTAAACCAGAATGTTGAAGGCTTTATTAATGCAGAAGGTTGTTTTTCTTTTCTCTTATAACATATGAATTCTTGGAAATTCAATTTATGTTTGACAACCTTACATAATTATTATGCATTAGCCTTAAATACTGTATTTGGTGTGTAGCATAAATGTACTAACTATTTTGTATTAAGAGCATTAATCTTGAATTTTCCAATGTCATTTATGCAAACCAGATCAAGCAAACGATTGTGCATCATGAAAGAATCTATTCCCAAGTACTAGCCCTTCAAAATTCTATTTCTATACCACATAATTTCATTGAAGATTTTGGTCTTATTGTGAGTAGTGTTGGGAATAGTTTAAACTTTTAAAATTAGTAAAACAGAAGAAATAGAAGCGATTGTTGTAGTTGTAAGAAGATTAGAATGATTGATGAATAAATTAAATACTACTAGGATAGGAATTTTAGAGACCATATTATATCAAACAGTTAGCAAGCCATCTCACCTGTGAAGATAATGATAATATAAGAGAGAAAAATAAAGAAAAAATTACTTCTGAAATATCACACACCTTTCCTCTGCGGTCTTTAGAATAGGATGTCAAAAGCATTTAGATTGGCTTCATCCTTCCAGTCTAGCTCTTTCCATCCTTATAGAAGTTTGGAAGAGGGTAAAAATGTAGATCGAGTGACTTCATCCTTCCATTGAACCTCTTTCCACCACTCTTCACTTCCTTCAATGCTGATTTGATTTCCCTTTGCACTGTCACAGTTGAGCGGAAGCTTCTTCAGTTTTGGGCAGTGAAATACTTTGACTTCTCTTAAACATGGGAAGGGCAGGGCATCCCAGTATATGCTCTTCAATTCATCTAGACTATTTAAATCAAGCCTCTCTAGCTTAGCAAATGGGCTTGGATTTGAAATTCCAACCACATTCGCAACTTCACTCACTTCACTTATTATTTCTTCCATTCTTTGGCACCAGCCTACCTCAAGCTGCGTCAGATTTGGAGCAACAATTAGCCATGTCAAGTTCCTCAACTTGCCACAAAAGGCTATTGTAATCTTGCTCAGTGCATGAAAGCGAGGAGTGATAGTATTATTATTAGTGGGAAAGAGTGAGGAGGTTTGTGTCATTCTTCTTTCTCCTAATTCCTTCTCTATATTCCTTGCTACCATCTCTTCTAAGCTAACACAGTTGATAATTTTTAGGTTCTCCAACCGCTCCATATTTTCTAAAAACAAAACATTCAATACCTTTGTCCCCCGCCAAACTTGAAGGCGTAGTTCCTCAGTGCATCCTCGTAAGTGGTGGCAGCTCAAAAGGCTTTCAAGAGCAAAATTAGTGCGTATTTCTATCCATAGCACATTCAAATGTTGCAAGCATTTCAATTCCTCTATTAACCTTTCACCACCTCCACTTACGACATTGTCTATTTCAACCTGCCATAAACTGATTGAAAATATTTTGAATATTTGCAACATTGAAAATTTACATATCAATTGTTGCGGGATTTTATGGAGATTGTATGCGCTCCTCAAGTTCAAATATTTCAGTTTTGACAACTTATTCAGCTGAATTGGCAACTCAGGTATCTGTGTCCCTTGCAGATCAAGGCACTCTAGTGAAACCAGTTCTGAAATTTCCAATGGCAACTCACGGAGATTGTTGTTTGATGACAAGTTTAGAACTCTCAAATTGTGCATAAATTGGAAGAAACCATCACTAATTACCTTCAAATTGTTACTGCTGAGAAATAAAGTTTGAAGATTAGGACATGTAGGTGTTCCTCGTAAATCTTCAATTGGACTATCCATCAATGACATTCTTACAACTTCCCAATTTTCATTATCAAGTGCCTTAATTGATCTTACCCCTGTTCTTACAAAAAATCTCTTCTCAAGTGCTTCACACTCATGTGCTATCCACAAAGCCATGTCACGGATCACATCATGCATCTTTACGTGATTTGCAGAATCTCCACATCGTTCTAATAAACAAGCATTAACAAGATGCTTGATAATGTCCTCCCCTTGCATTCGAGCGTCAATTATGTTGTCAAATTCATCCAAAAATCCCTCACAAAACCAATAATCTTTTAGCTCATCAATGGGAATTTCAAAATCTTCGGGATACAAACTACAGTATAACAGGCAAGATCTAATCGTATCCTTAGGTAAGTTATCATAACTGAATTTTAAAAGAGAATACACCTCTTTATCCATACCTGCTAATTTATACGGAAACTCTTTCAATACCTTAATTGCATATTCCCAATGTTTAGGCATTGTACTGTACGTCATGGCACGGCCAATTGTAATCAGTGCAAGAGGTAGTCCTCCACATTTTGCAGCTACTTGTTTAGCCAGCCCTCGAATCTCTGGATGGCTGTCAAGGGTTTTTTCTCCAACCTTTTCTTCAAATAATTTCCAAGCTTCGTCTTTGCTTAAACACTCTACTTGGATAACCTTATGAGCACCCATTTGTCCACATATATTTAAGGAGCGAGTTGTAAAAATTAACTTGGAACCATTTTTCTGATCCGGTTCAGGTATTCCAACTTTGATCAAATCCACCCGCTCCCACACATCATCCAACAGTAGAACAAACTTTTTTCTGTTCAAAACTCTCCAAATTTCTACAGCTTTCTCATCAAAACTTTTATTCTTCCATGTCCCACCATGTGAAAGGCCAGCCTTTTCACCAATTTTTTCTTGAACTGTTTTGATGTTGTGATCCTTAGACACCACCACCCAAATTAAAATATCATAACCGATTTGCTCATTGCTTAACTTATTGTTAATTTGGGTCAAGAGTGTTGTTTTACCAACTCCTCCCAAGCCATGTAAACCAATACTACCCACATTATTTTGTTCAAGTAAGCACCAGACTTCATCAAATGTCCGTTCCAAACCTACCGTGGATCCGGCAGGTCTTACATCCACTTGGACTTCAAGTTCAGTCTCAGCTACCATTCCAAAAATTCCTGCATTCTTTAGATCAACTATTTCTGCAAGTTTTCTAGTCACTTGTTTACCAAAGTTGTAGGTAGACTTACAATTCTTGGAGAAGCAGCCAGCAAAACATAATTTCTGAATTTGTTGAGGACCATCTTTGATCAACACCTCAGCTTCTGCTTCCGCAGTCTGCACCCTTGAAAGCCAGAGTCGAACTTCGTTGAGCCGCTTCATACGTTGTTGCTCAGCAAGATCTACCCTCCGGTTCACGTCATCCCTTCGAGCTTGCAGTTCCTCTAATTCCTTCCTCAGAGCTTTAAGATTATCTTCAAGCTTGCATGTGTAACTTGCTTGTCCAGCAACGCAATCCCAGCAACGAGAGACAGTGTCCTCCGTAGAGACTGAGACTGAGCAACAATTTCCCATGATCAAAACATCTGATAGATGAAGAAAGAAGAATGAAATGAATTGTGGGTTGGAGGAGACTAATTGTTTTGATGATTTCCTGAGTGATCAAGGAAGATACAACTAATAATACTGACTAATGCATTGACATATAGTTTTATCGCCCATTAGCATTGGAATTGTTGATTAATACTAAATAATTTAGATTGAACTTTGTCGAGGCACCCCCACAATCTGGTGCATGAAAGAGCCATCCTCCCAAGAATTGAGCTAACTTGACCTCTCGGAGTTTCCTCCTTTGCCTCGTAAATAACTATCATGTAAATAACTAAAAAACACTTATATATATTTTTTGAGACATATCGTATCAATAAGTTACATTAAATTTTCGTGTGGACAAGAAATTAGGCTACATGCTTACATGGGAGTCTTCAGAACCATAGCCCATATGAACAAACAAAGATGGGAGTTTTCAGAACATCCAACATGACTTGTCATTGATCATATTCTTGTTACATCTCTTTCCATTGGTCATCACCCACTCCAGCCTACATGGCCACACTGAGAAGTACTGAATTTATTTGTAAAAGTTTTCGAGAAAACCACATTCTATTGTGGATCTTCATTTTAAAGCACAACCATTCCCTCATCTTAATTTGCAGCAGCATTCCCGTTCACCACCTTAGTCACTAGACACCACTGAAGGACTCCTTTCCAAGTTAGAAGATTGTGCATCATAAAAGAATCCATTCCCAAGTACTTGATAGATGCAACGCTTTGATAGATGCAGGAAGAAGAATGAAATGAATTTCTGAGTGATTGACAGGAAGATGCAACGCTTTTCTGCCAATTTTTTGAGAATTTTCGTCGGCCATTGGCACTGGTGATTGGTTGGTGCTAAAATAATTTAGATTGAATTATCAATGAACACATTGCTTTCAATCTAGGACAAGCTTTTACCTATAACAATAATACCACTATTTTCTTTTTTGACTATAGGCATGTTGCATTACCGACAAGATATCTAGTAAGATAATGTTTGGCAGATTGACTAACAACTCGAACTGCCATTGAAATTTTTAGACCATCATTACCATGAAACTACAGAACAGCTAGACAACAATTTACATTCAACCAGCCCTGGTAAGTGATTGAGTCCAATGACAGAACATCAAGAAACAAAATTTCAGAGCAAGTGTTGAAGCCTTCACCATTTTTCTCCTCGTGGCATCAGCTTTATAAACATTGCAAGGTGAATCTTGGAAGGAGCCAACCTTTCAAGAAATGGGAGAGAAATTTCATCCTCTTCTTACTGATCGTTGGTCTTTGGATGTTAAGTTATTCTCTCGGTTAGGTCTTAATTTTTTCTTTTTTTTACTCAGAGATAAGGGGATTTGAATATTTTTTACTTTTTTAAGTAAAGGGATCATACATTAATCGGGTGAGATTGGATCTTAATTAAAGAAAAAAAGAAGAAAGATATAATATATATAATTTGATCCAACTTATAAACATTTTGTATAATAATAAATACAGATAAGTAATTAGTCTTTTAATTTTATATCATTTTACTAACTCATTTAGTTTTTATGTAATTTTAGTAACTTCATTCTTTCCAACTAATGTAATATAATATAATATATAAATACATTTTTTTTGTTCTTTTATTAATACACACGGCATGTTTACATATATGAAATATTTTTCTATTGAATTTTATGTTAATTTTTTAATTAATATTACAATTGTATAATTCCAAATATGTTTATGCTCATTAATTTTTATTTAATTTCACTTTAAAAACAACAATAAATTAAGAAAGTAAATAACGACGGATAAGACATCAGTTATTTTTTAATTATTAATCTCATTTTAGTTAAGAAACATCAAATAAAAATTTTTCCAAACAAATCACGTTTAGGATATGATATAAACAAGACAACCACACAAAATATAGCATGCAAATTACAGTCTCAAAGGTCCAGGGCAAACTAAAATTGTTTAGCCAAAGTTTTCAGAACATCCAACATGACTTGTCCACGCACCAGAAATTTATTAGACCTGAATCCTCCCATGCTAGCTCTTTCCAGCATATCCCTCGTTTCTTTCAATGTTGATTTCAAAATGCATGTGGCTATAATCAAACTGACTAACTTGTTCACTCACCAGTCTCTGCCCAAAGAATAAGAACACAGGCAAATGTGCAGAAAAATTTATTAGTGCTTCTATAGTTGTTCCCAAATATATTGTGTTTGTTGTACATGTAATGAAGACGATGAGGAATTAAAGATTACCGGGTCCTTCCAAGCAAGGAAAATTTACTAGTTGCCATACTGGATGAATTAACATTGTCAACCACAATGTCGAAGCCTTTATTAATTAATGCACAAGGTTGTTTTTTCTTTTTTTCTATAACATATGAATTCTTGGAACACAGCCCCCTAAGCTTATGCAGCAGCTAACCAGAACCTTCTCAGCACATGGGTTAATCTTAACCCCCTAACACGCATTATATATCATTGATCATATTCTTGTTACATCTCTTTCCATTGGTCATCACCCACTCCAGCCTACATGGCCATACTGAGAAGTACTGAATTTTTTTGTAAAAGTTTTCGAGAAAACCACATTCTATTGTGGATCTTCATTTTAAAGCACAACCATTCCCTCATCTTAATTTACAGCAGCATTCCCGTTCACCACCTTAGTCACTAGACACCACTGAAGGACTCCTTTCCAAGTTAGAAGATTGTGCATCATAAAAGAATCCATTCCCAAGTACTTGATAGATGCAACGCTTTGATAGATGCAGAAAGAAGACTGAAATGAATTTCTATGTGATTGACAGGAAGATGCAACGCTTTTCTGCCAATTTATTGAGAATTTTCGTCGGCCATTGGCACTGGTGATTGGTTGGTGCTAAAATAATTTAGATTGAATTATCAATGAACACATTGCTTTCAATCTAGGACAAGCTTTTACCTAGAACAATAATACCACTATTTTCTTTTTTGACTATAGGCATGTTGCATTACCGACAAGATATCTAGTAAGATAATGTTTGGCAGATTGACTAACAACTCGAACTGCCATTGAAATTTTTAGACCATCATTACCATGAAACTACAGAACAGCTAGACAACAGTTTACATTCAACCAGCCCTGGTAAGTGATTGAGTCTAATGACAGAGCATCAAGAAACAAAATTTCAGAGCAAGTGTGGAAGCCTTCACCATTTTTCTCCTCGTGGCATCAGCTTTATAAACATTGCAAGGTGAATCTTGGAAGGAGCCAACCTTTCAAGAAATGGGAGAGAAATTTCATCCTCTTCTTACCGATCGTTGGTCTTTGGATGTTAAGTTATTCTCTCGGTTAGGTCTAAATTTTTTTTTTTTTTTTACTTAGAGATAAGGGGATTTGAATATTTTTTACTTTTTTAAGTAAAGGGCTCATACATTATTCGGGTGAGATTGGATCTTAATTAAAGACAAAAAGAAGAAAGAGATAATATATATAATTTGATCCAACTTATAAACATTTAACTCGTTTAACGTGCTACAATGAGAAATAAATTAAAATTTTGTATAATAATAAATACAAAGAAGTAATTAGTCTTTTAATTTTATATCCTTTTATTAATTCATTTAGATTTTATGTTATTTTAGTAACTTCATTTTTTCCAGCTAATGTAATATAATATATAAATACATTTTTTTGTTCTTTTATTAATACACACGCATGTTTACATATATGAAATAATTTTCTATGGAATTTTATGTTAATTTTTTTAATTAATATTACAATTGTATAATTCTATATGAAATTTATAACTTTCAAATAATACATTGGATAAAGTATCACTTATTTTTTAATTTTCCATATCTAAATCTTATCATTTAACTATAAATTCGAATTTAATAAATATTTAGAAATTACTAATTAAATCTTACCCAAATTAGATCAATAATACTCTTCGAATATCCAAACTTGTTAAATATTCCATTTTTCAAACCCAACCTAAGCAAGAAAGAAATTTACATATTTGCAATATATTAATAATTAAAAATATTAAATGAAATGAATATTAAAATTAAAATTGAAAGAAAAATTCGCTCGTAATTAACCATAAACAAATTTTCATAATCAATAAGCAACTAGTTATTGACCTGCACTATGCTGCGGGAGTTATTAATTGACGTATAGTTTGAAAATCATTTTGAATAGTTAAATAATCTGATTGTATATTTCATCTATGAATTTAATAATAAAATACTTGTTAACAACAATGCATGGATAAAAATAACAGTAACTATAAATAATGTCGAAACATATTTATATTATCCACAGGATTTTAACAGTAGTTTAGGTCAATTGATTGAAATAGAAAAATAATTAAAGTGAAGAAAATGAAAAAAACCAAGTTGTCTTCTGCAAATAAAAGCTTTTGATTATGAAATAGCTAGGTAACATGTTATGTAAGACTTTGCTGCGAACTTCTGTCACTGCATATCATCCTAGCAGTTAATATTTTATGCATGTACAAAGAAAATTCATCACAAAATGTACAAAAAGTCATTTTATGTTCAGCAATGAACAGCTGACACTATGTTATCTTTGTAGCTGCATTATATAATTCCTCTCACATTTTCACAAGCAACAGAAAAGGCAAGCTAGAGAAGAATAACTACGGCGATGAAAGTATGATTGACGATGTTTTGTACAACTCATATGAAAAAATAGGAATGGGCTAATCTCACTACAGGAACATGATGTAGGTAATCAAAATAACATTGTTGAACAAAGCAACCATGGCAATTCTACATACTCTCAAACCAATTTAGTAAATTGAGGAATTATTGTATCCTATTCAAATTTCAGAAAAAGCAAGCCTAATTTCGCAGATTTTACACAAGTCCAAAACTCAAAAACAAAAGTTTATTAAATTCAAAAGAAAAAAATTGCATAGCTTATGTGACACAATAACTAATAAAGCAAATCAAATGTATGCCCATCTGCAACAGCTTTGTTTTCCATAACCAATTGAGATACCCACATTAAGAACCCTAAAACATTTTGTTTAACATGAAATATACTGTTATGGAATTTCCATAACAGTATATTTCATCTATGAATTGAGTAATAAAGATATGCAAATATATTCTATAAAAAGTGGCCAAGAAAACAAATTTTATGTCGAATTGCACCTTTTCAAGTTATGCAGTTAGTCATTCATTCAATTAAATAGAACCAAATACAAAGTCTCTACATGCTAAAGATGGCAAGTATGAAAAAGCATTAGTAACAGTAAACTAATTGATGCACATTTCTTAGAGCACATTGCCATGCAGTAACATACAAAATAGCCATTGCCGAATTTAGAAGGGCCTATCTAGTCCTATTACTTGCTTCCCTCCATTAGTTAAGCTTCGATACAGATCAAGAGTGTATCCGAATTTAGAAGGAGGAGGTGAAGTGGAGCATCGGGGCGAACCCAACAAGCTCATCTCCAATGCCGATAAGCTGAAAGCCTCCTCCTCTCTCCCCTTTCTCAACAAAAATCTTACTTATACATTAGTAGAAGACTGTGTTGTAAATCTGGAACTTAAGATTCTTAGATTTCAACTCTTTTTTTGGTTTTGATATTCGATCCTGATAACTTGTCTTGTTTCTCTCTCTTTTCTTCTCTAACTTGTCTTGTTTCTCTCTTTTTTCTTCCCCCAATGCCGGCCCCTTGTTTCTCTCTTTTTTCTTCTCTAACTTGTCTTGTTTCTCTCTTTTTTCTTCTCCCAATGCCGGTCCTTTGTTTCTCTCTTTTTTCTTCTGTAACTTGTCTTGTTTCTCTCTGTTTTCTTCTCCCAATGCCAGCCCCTTGTTTCTCTTTTTTTTCTTCTCTAACTTGTCTTGTTTCTCTCTCTTTTCTTCTCCCAATGCCGGCCCCTTGTTTCTCTCTTTTTTTCTTCTCTAACTTGTCTTGTTTCTCTTCTTTTTCTTCTCCCAATGCCGGCCCCTACCATGGGATGCTACTTCTTACATGCACTTGGGCTGCAAGTACATTCTCAGCTACCTTTTCAAAAACTCCTGCATCCTTTAGATAAACTATTTCTTTAAGTTTTCTAGTCACTTGTTTACCAAAGTTGTAGCTAGACTTACAATTCTTGGAGAAGCAGCCAGCAAAACATAATTTCTGAATTTCTTGAGGACCATCTTGGATCAGTGTCTCAGCTCTTGCTTCAGTCTGCACCCTTGTAAGCTAAAGTTGAACTTCACTGAGCCGTGTCATACGTTGTCTTTCAGCTAGATCTACCTTCCGGTACACGTCATCCCTTCACGCTTTAAGAGTATCCAATTCCACCCTCAGAGCTTCAAGATTTTCTTCAAGCTTACATGTGTAACTTGCTTGTCCAGCAACGCAATCCCAGCAACGAGAGACAGTGTCCTCTGTTGAGATTGAAACTGAGCACAAATTTCCCATGATCAAAATATCTGATAGATGAAGAAAGAAGAAAGAAGAAAGAAATGAATTGTGGGTTTGAGGGGATTAATTGTTTTGATGAATTTCTGAGTGGTCGCCAGTAAGGAAGATGCAACGCTTTTACGCTTATGTACGTGTTGACATAGACTTTGTCGACCAATACACACATTGCTTTTCAATCTAGTGGCAGAAAAGGGACAAGCTTCTTATAAGAATAACAATACTGCTGCTTTATTTTTTACTACTATTATGGTTTCTATCCGTTGCTATTAAGACTGATTGACTAACAATTTGAACTGCCGAAGAAATTTTTAGTTAAGATACGTAAAAAGAACTACCACTGTTTGGCAACGGAGATAAGGCTGTCCAGTTCGACATAAAGCTCCATTTATCCTTGGTAGAAATTTTGTCATCTGTTCAACATAAAATATTCCTATCTTGTTTGCTTATTAGACCAAGTTATAAAGGCTAATATAAATCACCATTACCGTACCTCTACATAACAACTTAAAAACTAAACTGTAAAGCCCGACCCTAACTTATGCTTGACATGACATTTACATGCATTGGATAGCATGTTGGTATATTGAAATGCCCTGGAAACGTAATAAAAGATGATAGTATACCGAGCTGTACAATTACGCAGATCGAACCTCGAACTAGTTTAAATAGAGATTTGAGGATGAAATTAAAGATTTTAGAACCCTAGAATGCCTTATAATGGTGATTAGGAGTTCGAGGGTGAATTTGGAGTCATTTTGATTATGAAATAGAAAAATAGTTAAAGTGAAGAAAATGAAAAAAACCAAGTTGTCTTCTGCAAATAAAAGCTTTTGATTATGAAATAGCTAGGTAACATGTTATGTAAGACTTTGCTGCGAACTTCTGTCACTGCATATCATCCTAGCAGTTAATATTTTGTGCATGTACAAAGATAATTCATCACAAAATGTACAAAAAGTCATTTTATGTTCAGCAATGAACAGCTGACATTATGTTATCTTTGTAGCTGCATTATATAATTCCTCTCACATTTTCACAAGCAACAGAAAAGGCAAGCTAGAGAAGAATAACTACAGCGATGAAAGTATGATTGACGACGTTTTGTACAACTCATATGAAAAAATAGGAATGGGCTAATCTCACTACAGGAACATGATGCAGGTAATCAAAATAACATTGTTGAACAAAGCAACCATGGCAATTCTACATACTCTCAAACCAATTTAGTAAATTGAGGAATTATTGTATCCTATTCAAATTTCAGAAAAAGCAAGCCTAATTTCGCAGATTTTACACAAGTCCAAAACTCAAAAACAAAAGTTTATTAAATTCAAAAGAAAAAATCGCATAGCTTATGTGACACAATAACTAATAAAGCAAATCAAATGTATGCCCACCTGCAACAGCTTTGTTATCCATAACCAATTGAGATACCCACATTAAGAACCCTAAAACATTTTGTTTAACAGTACATTTCATCTATGAATTGAGTAATAAAGCTATGCAAATATATTCCATAAAAAGTGGCCAAGAAAACAAATTTTATGTCGAATTGCACCTTTTCAAGTTATGCAATTAGTCATTCATTCAATTAAATAGAACCAAATACAGAGTCTCTACGTGCTAAAGATGGCAAGTATGAAAAAGCATTAGTAACAGTAAACTAATTGATGCACATTTCTTAGAGCACATTGCCATGCAGTAACATACAAAATAGCCATTGCCGAATTTAAAAGGGTATATCTAGTCCTATTACTTGCTTCCCTCCATTAGTTAAGCTTCAATACAGATCAAGAGTGTTGGAGAGTTTCAAATTCAAATTTAGGTAAATCAAATCCTCAGTTCACTACATGGAAACAGAACATCCACTGAAAATATACTTCAATTTTCGAAATTTCACAACTTATGAGGATAATCAAAGCAATCACATTATTGAGATGCACAAAAAGACTAAGACAGAGACAATAAAAGAAGCACTCACAATTACAATACTCATTCTGTTTAGCTATTTGGGGATTTCACGTATGCTTTTCAATTCCTCAAAGAACATCCTAAGACCGTAAAAGCTTTGTTTCAAATCATTTGCTAGCCAAAATTTGAAATATTTAAACAAATGAAAATGATTGAAATTAGTTCCAAGAGATAATTATAATAGAATAAAAATCACATCTTTAAATAACTTTAAAATAAATAATTCATCGACTATAAAATTAGAGAAAATATTAAATATTGTTTTAACGTTTATAATCTTACCTATATGAAATCAGAAAATAATACTTTCAAATTAAAACTTTTTTAAGTTTAAAAAAATGAAATAAATGTAAAAAAAAGGAGATTCACCTTTTTGCGCACTTTCCAAATGCCCTCTCGCTTCTGTGGTTGGAATGGAGCAAATTAAATTGTAAATCACTTTTTTGTGTAGTTAACTCTAAAAAACACAATGACAAAAGAACAACTTAGATTTCAGTCCTACATACAAAAAAAAAAAAAAAAAGATCTTAGTATCTGCTCACCGGTTTATCTTGCTCGAAATTTATTTTGTTGCCCGACTTCTTTCCTTTCATCTCTCTTATCAACCACACTTGAAACATTGCCGGCTGAAAGGCCTTATATAAATTTGGTTGAAATCGGGTCTAAACCCCTTTCCTTGATCCAAATCTCGTCGTCACTTCAGCAATCTTTTGCTGTCCAGAAAGCATGTTGCAGGAATCGCAAATCCGAGTCCAGGTTAGAAAGGGTGATCAACTTGCTGATGAGCTTGGTGGCAATGTCCTCGGCAAGGGTTGACTTGGTGCGGTGATGATGATGAAGGTAACCAAGATTCATAGAAGGGGAAAAGGAAGAGAGGACAATGAAAAGTCCAAAATGCCTTCTAAATATGACAAAATACTATGAACAGGTGTTGAATGTAGAATATTCTGTACGTAGGAATCAATATGGGTAAGACTAGAAGCACTTTTTTGAAGACCATACTCGTATCTTACCCGAATCCATACCTGAATGGGAAGGAAAGGAGGTGATGAAGCATCGAGGCCAACCCCCAAATTCTAAATCCAAAGCTGATCCAAAAGTTTGAAACCAAAGTTAGTTCGGAGAGTAAAGGCGGGTGGATTGGTTTTACACTTTTACAGTTTTACTTTATTAGTGCTATATAGATTCCGGCCAATTCCAATCACTCCGACGCCATGTCCACTTCCGATCCCAACGAGCTCATCTACAAAGCGGACAAGCTGTAAGCTTCTCTCCGGTCTCTTTACAAATATCTTACTTGTATATTTGTAGAAGAATGTGTTGTAAATTGCCACTTAAGATTCTTAGATTTCATTTTTTTTTATTTGATATCCGATCCCATCCCTTATAGTGTTGATCTTTATCAAATTAGTTTGGGGGTAAAACCAATTAATCAGCCTGACCCAACTTTTCTTTTTCCTTTGTCTGTATGTGTAGAACAAAGCTGAGTCTTACAAGGTGGAGTGCTGATTGGAAAAGTGCTACGGTTTTGTATGAGCAAGCTGGTAATGCTATCTAACCCATTATTCAACCTCTAAGATTTTATCTAAAAATTGGGGTTTTTTATTTTTTATTTTTTTGGATTCTTACTATGTGATTACCATGCTTTTGGGGGGGCTTTCTTCATTGATGCTCATGCTGCTTGTAGCCAATGGATTTCGAGTTGCAAGATATTGTGAGAAAGCAAAGTTAGCATTAGAGAAAGCTTCACAAGGACAAGAGATGCGGGTGGATTGGTTTTAGACTTTTACTTTATTAGTACTATACATAGCTACATAGATTCCGGCCAAATCCAATCACTCCACGCCATGTCCACTTCTGAATTCTATCATTTATCTAAATATTCTTGTAACGACCCAAGTCCAACCACTAGCCCAGCAATTTTTTGGGCCTAAACCACGTGGCCCTCAAAAGCTTAAGCTCAAGTTCGGCAAGATTTGGCTCACGGTCTCGACGAGGAGGCATACTGGTTATTCATAATAAGGGAAATTACCATTAGTTTTTTTTTTTTTTTTTACACTAAGATATAACAGTCATATGTGTATCAAACATGAATAAAGAAACACGTCCCAATCCTATTTCTCTACCCATCTCTCATATCTAGCATAAGTATCAAAACTATATAATTATGCCTAACCTGGCTCTGATACCATCTGAGAGGCTCCAAAATCCCTCAAACCAAAATCAAGATGATGTTGAAACATCAGATGTTCAGACGGCTATTGGAATTAACCAACTTCCTACCAACCAGATTGGGAGGACACAGGGTGTTGTGGTCGGAAATGATGACAGAGTATTGAACTTGATCCAAGAGGTAGCTAGTTTGGTTAGGGAGCAACGACAACGTTTGCAACCGGTCCAACAAGTTGATAATTCTACGGAGTGGAAGGCCTTGGGTGAGTTTAAGAAGATAGCCCCTCCTCCTTTCAAGGGTTCCACAAACCCTGATGATGCAGAATTATGGATTGAGGAGATGGAAAAAGCTTTCGATGCCATGCGTTCCAGTGATCAAGACAAGGTTAGATTCGCAGTCTATTTGTTGCAAGGAAGTGCACATAATTGGTGGAAAGGAGTAGCGCGCACTCATGAGAATGACCCTGAGTTTTTCAATTGGGAGAATTTTCGCACTGCCTTTTATGCCAAGTATTTCCCTAGGAGCAAGTTGTTACAATTGGAGAGGGAGTTCCTTAATCTAGTTCAGGGTAGTATGACAGTGGATGACTATGAGGCTGAGTTTGATCGATTGTCCAAGTTTGCCACTGCTTTGGTTTCTGACGATGAGAGTAGGGCTAGAAGGTTCGAAAACGGTTTGAATGCTCACATCCGTAGAGGTTTAGCTCCATTGCATTTGATCAGCTACAACGAAGTAGTTGGTAGGGCGAAATCCTTAGATGCTGTATGGAGAGAGACTCATGAGGCAAAAAGGGATTTTCAGAAAAAGAGGGGCAGAGATTCAGACTTTCGAGGTAAAAGAGCTTTTAGTAGTCCTTCCAAATTTCAAGCTACTGAAAGATCTCGAGCTTCTGTTACTTTCAATGATAGATTTCCCCCTCGCATAACTCAATCCCATCATGGCAAGACGTCTCAACAGGGGCTTAAGTGTTCGTTTTGTGGTAAGGGGCATCAATCTTCAGAATGTAGACATGTTACAGGTGCTTGCTTCAGATGTGGACAACAGGGCCATCGTATTGCTGATTGTCCCTTGATGTCTCAAAAATCTCAATCTGTGCAGAGGCCTCAGAACTCTCAAACCTTTGAAATTGCAGCACAAAAGACTCAGCCTACTCATGTTGTTCAAACTACGCAAACACCCTCTGCTGGACATCAAAAGGTGGGAAGACCTCGTACCCAGGGGCGTGCCTATGTTATCACTCAGTCAGATGCTGAAGCATCCAACACTGTTGTCTCAGGTACATTGCTAGTTGCCTCAGCTTTTGCTCTTGTGTTGTTTGATACCGGTGCATCCCATTCTTTTGTATCTGCTACGTTTGTTCGAAAGTTTGCTTTGCCTTGTATGCCTCTAGATTATGATCTATGCGTAGACACTCCAGTTAGAGGTGAAATTATCTCAGATCAAATTTGTAGGATGTGTGTGGTAAGGATTGATGATAGGGAATTGCTTGCGGATCTTTACGTTTTAGATATGCAAGATTTGGATGTAATTCTGGGTATGGATTGGTTAGCTACAAATTTTGCTAAAGTTGACTGTCGAGGAAAGAGGGTGGACTTTGAGATTCCTGGAGAAACACCTTTTTATTTTCGTAATAGTGGTACTAATACTCCTTTGCGAGTTATCTCTGCTTTGAAAGCTAGGCGATTGCTTACTAGTGGTTGTAAAGGATTTTTGGCAACTGTTACAGACACTAGAATGAAAGAGTTGATGATTGAAGAGATTCCTATTGTGAGAGAATTTCCTGATGTTTTTCCCGAAGAGTTACCTGGTTTACCTCCTGATAGGGAGATAGACTTCACTATTGATTTGGTTCCGGGAATTAGCCCTATTTCCAAAGCTCCTTATAGAATGGCTCCTGCAGAATTAAAGGAGTTGAAAGAGCAATTGCAAGAACTTCTTGATAAGGGCTTTATTAGACCTAGTGTATCTCCTTGGGGAGCGCCAGTATTATTTGTAAAGAAGAAGGATGGGAGTATGAGGTTATGCATTGATTATCGAGAGTTAAATAAGGTAACCGTGAAGAATAGATATCCTTTGCCTAGGATTGACGATTTATTTGATCAATTAAATGGGGCTCAAGTGTTCTCTAAAATTGATCTTCGGTCTGGTTACCACCAGTTGAAGGTGAGAATGGAAGATATTCCCAAAACTGCTTTTCGTACTCGATATGGGCATTATGAGTTCCTTGTTATGCCTTTTGGGTTGACAAATGCACCAGCTGCTTTTATGGACTTGATGAATAGGGTTTTTAAACCTTATTTGGATAAATTTGTGGTTGTTTTTATTGATGATATTTTGGTGTACTCCCCTAGCTCAGCAGATCATGAGAAGCATTTAAGGGTTGTTTTGGAGACTTTGAGGCAGAAGCAGTTGTTTGCTAAACTGAAGAAATGTGAATTTTGGCTTTCTAGTGTTGCTTTCCTTGGGCATGTGGTGTCGAAGGACGGGATTTCTGTGGATTCAAAGAAAGTTGAAGCCGTGGTGAATTGGAAGAGACCGAATAATGTTTCTGAGATTCGCAGTTTTCTGGGTTTAGCAGGGTACTATAGGCGATTTGTGGAGGATTTTTCTCGTATTGCCTTGCCTTTGACCAGATTGATACGAAAAGGGATTCGTTTTGAGTGGACAAATGATTGTGAAAAGAGCTTTGAGGAGTTGAAGAAAAGATTAGTATCTGCTCCTATACTTACCATACCTACTAGTGGTAAGGGATTTGTTGTTTATAGCGATGCTTCCAAAAAGGGACTTGGGTGTGTCCTTATGCAAGATGATAAGGTGATTGCTTATGCTTCTAGGCAGTTGAAACCTTATGAGGAGAATTATCCTACTCATGATTTAGAGTTGGCAGCAGTGGTTTTCGCCTTAAAGATTTGGCGACATTATTTGTATGGTGAGTGTTGTGAGGTCTTTACAGATCATAAAAGTTTGAAGTATCTTTTCACGCAGAAGGAGTTGAATATGCGACAGAGAAGATGGTTAGAATTGTTGAAGGATTATGACTTGACCATCAATTATCACCCTGGTAAGGCGAATAAAGTTGCTGATGCTTTAAGTAGAAGGACTTTTGGGAACATGGCTGCAATGATTACTTCCCAAAAACAGATTTTGGAGGACTTACGGAGGATGGATATTGGTGTACACATACATGGTTCTGGAGCATTATTGGCTAACATACGAGTACAGCCAACTTTAATTCACAGAATTAAGACAGCCCAAGCAAATGATCTTCAACTTCAACACATTAAACTTGGGGTTGAATCTGGTCTGAAACCAGACTTTAGGATACATGATGATGGCTCTTTGAGGTTTGGAGATAGAATTTGTGTTCCTAATGATGCAGAATTGAAGGGAGAAATTTTGAAGGAAGCTCATTATAGTAATTATACGATTCATCCTGGTGGTACTAAGATGTATAGAGATTTGAAGAATACTTTTTGGTGGAATAATATGAAGAGAGAGATTGCACAGTTTGTAGCCAAATGTATGACATGTCAGCAAGTCAAAGCTGAACATCAGAGGCCAGCAGGGTTGTTGCAACCTCTTCCTATTCCAGAATGGAAATGGGAGCGAATTACTATGGACTTTATATCTGGTTTGCCAAGAACCCTGAAAGGTAATGATGGCATTTGGGTGATTGTTGATAGATTAACAAAGTCTGCTCACTTCTTGGCTATTCGTACTGGAATGTCGTTGGAAAAGTTAGCAGAGTTATATGTGGAGCAGATTGTGAGATTGCATGGGGTGCCAGTGTCCATTGTATCTGATCGAGATTCTCGATTTATGGCAAAATTTTGGGAGAGTCTACATAAAGCTTTGGGTACTAGACTTGATTTTAGCACTGCTTTTCATCCCCAAACAGATGGCCAGTCCGAGAGAACTAATCAAATTCTTGAAGACATGCTGAGAGCTTGTGTCATGGATTTTGGAGGTTCTTGGGATCGGCATTTGTCATGGGCGGAATTTGCTTATAATAACAGCTATCAGTCTAGTATCCAAATGGCTCCATTCGAAGCTTTGTATGGTAGGAAGTGCAGGTCACCTCTTTGTTGGGATGATGTGGGTGAAAGACAGTTATTGGGTCCAGATTATATTCAGCAAGCAGTCGATAAGGTTCAGTTGATCAAAGAACATCTTCGTACAGCTCAAAGTAGACAGAAAAGTTATGCAGACAATAGAAGAAGGAAATTAGAATTTGAGGTTGGAGATCATGTGTTCCTACGAGTTTCCCCTACTAGAAGAGTAATGCGATTTGGGATTCGAGGAAAACTTAGCCCTCGTTATGTGGGTCCGTTTGAGATTTTGGATAGGGTTGGTGATGTGGCTTATAGACTGGCGCTTCCACCTGCTCTATCAGGGGTGCATAACGTGTTTCATGTTTCCTTGTTGAGGAAATATGTTCCAGATCCTAGCCATGTAGTAGAGTTAGCTCCTTTAAGACTTAGAGAAGATTTGTCCTATGATGAACGTCCTATACGTATTGTGGATAGAAAGGAACAAGTTCTAAGGAGGCGGACTATTCCTTATGTTAAGGTCCAATGGAGTAACCACACGGAACGGGAAGCGACTTGGGATTTGGAAGAAAATATCAAAGAGAAGTATCCCTACCTTTTTGAGGACCAAGGTAAGAGTTTAAGGGACTAAACTCCTTTTAAGGAGGGGAGGATGTAATACCCAGAAAAAAAAAAAAAACTTTTGAAAATATAGTAGATATATTTTAGTTAGAGTCAGATTACGTTATCACATTTAAAGGAAAATCAGTCAGTTTTACATTATCATATTTTAAAAATAAATAAATAAATAATAAAAATTAAATTAAATAATAATTAGTTAATCTTATCAGTTTTTTTAAAAGTAATCAGTTTATCTTTTCACGTTTAAAAGAATAGGTTGAAAAAACTCACGTCAGTTTATTCATCAGACTTATACGATAGGCAGTCAGAAGAGCTTAACGTCAGGGAAGAAGAAAGACAGAGGAAAGGAAAAAGGGTTCAAGAGATTGCTGATTAAGGTATGTTTGGGGTTGTATTTTCATAGTTTAGGCACAAAAACTCTAAATTTATTGTATTTCTTTACCTTTGATACAAATTCGACACTTTTCCGATGACTTTCCGGTAGCATGATGGGTATCAATGGAAAGGTCTTGAAAAGATCTTTCCAATAGTTTTTGTGGCATCTCTTTTGGTTTTGTGGTTAGAAAAATATGAATTTTTGAAATTAAGTGGAAACCTGGTTTTTAACAGTTTTGACAGCCCACCTTTAGGTCATCAAAACTCTATATTCCGGTAACCTTTTTGATCGTTTCTTTGAGGGATTTTGTAGTATGAAATGAGAGGTTTAACTTGGCATCAATGGCTCGGTTAGAGACTTTCTGTGTTAAGAGAATTAAAGCCTCAAAGTAGGCTCGCTGATACTGGAAACCCAGAAATCTGGGTATTTCTGTGACGATTTTAGGAGTTTTGGCTTTCGAAAATATGGAATTTTGTATTCTTTTTAATCGAAACAAACTTTGCTGTTGTAGTATGATATGAATACTTTATATGGGTGTTGATTTTACCACTGGAAGTAATTCGGGTTGAAAGTTACAAGAGCTTGAAGTAAGCCAAATGACCATCAGATTCTGGAAATTTCAGAAAATGGAAAATTCTTTTTAAATTTGTTTTAAAATTCAATTTTAATTAATATGTGATAAATCCTATTGTAAACTTCTTAAATGTTGGATATGTGATTTCTACTGTATTTTTATGTCAAAAAGTATATATCTTTATATTTTATAAATTATTTATTAAATTAGTAGATTTTATTAAAAATATATATATATATGAAAAATCATAAATATGATTTTATAAGTGAAATTAGCGTTATTTCTCTATCTGAAATTAAAATTCTTACTGATTTTTATGATTTAAGTTTAATTCTCAACTTTATTAGAAATTTATTTAATTCAAATATATATAATATTATTTTATTAATCAAAAATATTCTTAAATTATAATTGAAGTCACTACACACCCTAAGTGCTTAAGAAGGTCAACGAAAAGTCATCTTGTAGGATCTATCGCAATTCAGTTCTGATTTTTGTATGTGTTTCTTGAAATAATAGGCTATTAGGAGGATTTTCTGATTTGCTACTTAAAAGCGAAATTGACTAAATCAGGTAAGTGATTGATATCCCTTTGGTGTTTTCACACCCTAAAAATTAGCCTCAATATGGAAATTGAATTTCAAATATTATGTATAATATGTTTTGTCCTATGATTTGTAAAATCGGGTTGAGCATGCAAAATGTACATATATATATATATATATGATTTTCGTACGTTAGATTTTAGAATATGAATTTTATGAAATATGATTTTTGATCTTGAAATATGAATATAAAATTTTTGTCTAACGTATGCATATGCGATTATCTTTGTGATTACTTACGTAAATGCTGAGATTAAAACGAATATGTTTTTGATGTACACGATATTTGTTTTGTGAAAGTGAATATTATTGTTTTGTGAATTTGGGTAATCAGAAAATATATTTTGTTTTGTCTCCTAGTATGACTATGATATGATCCTGCCAATGGGGGTTAAACGTTGGCCATGTCGACATGTTTTATATGATTAGAGATCGATCTCCCAACCGTGCCACCGGTTACAGAATAGTGGTATTTGTGATATCTGTTTAGAACATCTAATGGTTGCTTTTATTATACTCATGACCCATGCCACTGGGGTTAATTGTGGTTTCTGTTATGATTATGACCTATGCCATAGGGGTTAAGTATGGCCATAGTATGTTACAGGAGATCAATAAAATATGAGTTTATGTTTTGTTTTGTTATCTAAAAGTTTCGAAATTATACAAGCTATGTTATTTAAAACGAAATTATAATTGTTTTTGAAATTTAAAATGAAACTTTGAAATATATATTTTGAACGAGATTACCTAAGAATTTTGTTTTGATATCTATATATGTATTAGTAATTTTAGCCAAAATATTTTTAGTATGCTTGATCCGGCTAAAGGGATGTTAGTTACTTGCTGAGCTGTTGGACTCACTCATTCCTTCAATTTTTTTTCAGGTTGTGATTTGGTCAACCACGCGGGGGATTTCGGGGAGTGATGTTTTGTAGGCTAGCGTGTGGTATTAGTTTGCTTCAGGATTATTTAAATGTTATGAACCTTTTTGCTACCTTAATTTGTTTATTCTTGATTTTTTTTTTTTCAATATGTTAGCTTTGAGAATTATTATGTTTCATAAACAAAATTGACTCCTTTTGGTTAGTTGATTTAGATATCTGTTATGAGCCTTGCATGCCTGCGAGATTACCTCTTACAGGTATGCAGCGTCTGTCATGCCTCGGGTTTGGGGCGTGACAGATTTAGTGGTATCAGAGCCAGGTTAGGCATAATTATATAGTTTTGATACTTATGCTAGATATGAGAGATGGGTAGAGAAATAGGATTGGGACGTGTTTCTTTATTCATGTTTGATACACATATGACTGTTATATCTTAGTGTAAAAAAAAAAAAAAAACTAATGGTAATTTCCCTTATTATGAATAACCAGTATGCCTCCTCGTCGAGACCGTGAGCCAAATCTTGCCGAACTTGAGCTTAAGCTTTTGAGGGCCACGTGGTTTAGGCCCAAAAAATTGCTGGGCCAGTGGTTGGACTTGGGTCGTTACAATTCTGGAATCTTATAAATACTTTATTATCATTTAAAAGTTATTAATAACCGAATCTTATGCAAATTGGATAGATAATATCCTTTATATATTCAAACCCGTTAAATTATATGTTCAATTTTTTAGATCTATCTGGTTCATCTATATCTTATTAATTGACCCCAACCTAATCCAAGTAAGAAACTTTACACTGTATTTGATATTTGCAATTTATTAATATTACAAAATTAAAATTCACTTATAATTAACAGCAACTAAATTTTTAAAATAAATAAATTAATAATTTAAATAACTAAAAGCACTCATAATTTTTTTGGAGACAACATGGTATCTTACCCGAATTCAAAACGAGGAGTGAACTCTTTATCTAAACTTGTCTCAAATCCATTGGAATTCTACATATCCAATCAAGTAGTTCCGAATACCTTAGAGCCCAGAGGAATAGAAAAGATAAATTTAAGGAGCCTTCTGGTCTTGGTTGAGAAATTATAGGAATAGAATATTGTCAGCTTCAGATTCCATTTTATCTTTTTGAGCAAAAGGAAAGGAACTCCCAAAGAGTAAGACCAAGCACACGTAGTTTCCATTGCTTTTAACTTCTTCATTTGTGTTCAGTTGTGATTAGTGTTAGTGTGAAATTTACAATGCCTTATTACACACAGTATTAAAAGGCTTTCAAGAGCCGAAACAGTTTTTATTTCTATACCTAGCACATTCCAATGTTGCAGGCACTTCAAGTTCTGTATTAAACCTTCAATACCTCCATTTAGGATGCTCTCTATTCTATCCTCGCATCTATTGATTGGATACATTTTGAATATTTGCAACGTCAAAAATTTACATATCAATTGTCATGGGATTTTATAGAGATCAATGTCCTCCTCAGTCCAAATATTGCAGTTTTGACAATCCATGGAACTGAATTGGCAATTCTGTTATGTTTGTCCCTTGTAGATGGAGGCACTCTAGTGAAACCAATTCTAAAGTTCCCTCTACCACCACATGGAGACTCTTGTTTGAAGACAAGCTTAGAACTCTCAGATTGCAAGTAATGCCCATGTTTTGGCACTTCACTCATGACCGCACATAAGATTGTTGTTGTATGTGTTGAACTGCCTGTAAATTTGGAAAATCTGTTTATAGGCAAATACCTTGTTTGCATGGGTAAGCAAACCATATATGAGTAGGCATTATTAATGGATTTGTTGTCCTCAGGTACACCTATGCTGCAGCTTTCCTTTTGAGATTCGACTTAGCAGCTGACAAGTGCAATTCTCGAAACAGCCAATGCAAGGTGCGAGTTTATGTTATGAACCCAAATCATTTGCCTGTATTACTAGATAACCATTCATTTGCCATTCCTTTCTCTTTGTTTTGTAATTCAGCTGATAAAACAAACTGTTTCATGTAGACAATAAGCGTATTTATCATACAACTAATGTTATTAGTTAAAACTGCAAATCGCTTAACAAAAATAATACTAGATTGCAAATCTTTAAACTTTAGATATCAAATCGATAGTTCAAATGCTAAATGTAATTAACCCATGACAATAAGAACATACAACATTTTAGCTATGGTTCAGTCCAATCTTCCAAATTGTAAAAATACTACCATTATTAAAATTCACAAGTTCCATAAAACTAAACAAAAGTATTCAACATAACAAAACATGATCACCATTTGTGATCCCAAAATTTCTAAAACAAGCCGTGTCATCAGTCAGCTTCTGACATTCACCATGCCAAATGCAGCAAGCAGTGATGATTTAGATGACATACCTCACGACAAGAACTAAAATGCAGCAAGCAGCAATTTACAAGAAAACAGGTCTAATCTTGTTTCATTTTAGTTGAGAAATATCAAATGATAGATATAAATAAAAATTTCACCAAACAAATCAAGTTTAGGATATGATATAAACAAGACCACCACACAAAATAGAGCATACAAATCACAATCTCGAAGGTCCAAGGCAAACTAAAATTAAAAGTGAAAAGAAAAAAGCAACAATACTTTGTGATAAGTTCTTCATTGTTTTCTCACTCCAGAAATTTATTAGACCTAAATTGTCCCATCCTCTCTCTTTCCAGCATCCCTCCTTTCTTTGAATGTTGATTTCAAAATACATGTAGCTACATCAGGTTGATTGACTTGTCCACGCACCAGTCTCTGCCCAAAGAATAAGAAGACATGCAAACGTGCAGAAAAATTTATTAATGCTTCTGTAGTTGTTCCCAAATATGAAGACTATGAAGACTATGAAGAATTGAAGACTACTGGATCCTTCCAAGCAAGGAAAATTTATAGTTGCCATAGTGGATGAATTAACATTGTAAACCAGAATGTTGAAGCCTTTATTAATGCATGAGGTTGTTTTTCTTTTCTTGTATAACATATGAATTCTTGGAAATTCAATTCTTGTCTGACAACCTTACATAATTATGATGCATTAGCCTTAAATACTGTTTTTGGTGTGCAGCATATATGTACCAATTGTTTTGTATTAAGAGCATTGATCTTGAATTTTCCAATGTCATTTATGTAAACCAGATTAAGCAGATGATTGTGCATCATAAAAGAATCCATTCCCAAGTACTAGCCCTTTGAAATTCTATTTCTATACCACATCATTTCGGTGAAGACATTGCATTATTCTTTGTTCAATAGAAAATTTGAAGATTTTGGTCTTATTGTGAGTAGTGTTGGACATAGTTTAAACTTTTGAAATTGGTGAAGAAACAGAAGAAATAGAAGTGATTATTGTAGTTGTAAGAAGATTAGAATGATTGATGAATAAATTAAATACTACTAAGATAGGAATTTTAGAGACCTTACCATATCAAACAGTTGGCATGCCATCTCACCTTTGAAGATAATGATAATATAAGAGAGAAAAATAAAGGAAAAATTACTTTTGAAATATCACACACCTTTTCTCTGCGACCTTTAGAATAAGACGTCGAAAGCATTTAGATTGGCTTCATCCTTCCGGTCTAGCTCTCGAAAGAGGGTAAAAAAGTAGATCGAGTGTCTTCATCCTTCCACTGAACATCTTTCCACCACTCTTCTCCTCCTGCAATTCTGATTTGGTTTCCCTTTGCACTATCACAGTTGAGCGGAAGCTTCTTCAGTTTTGGGCAGCCAAATACTATGATTTCTCTCAAGCATGGGAAGGGTAGGGCATCCCAGTATATGCTCTTCAATTCATCTAGATTATCTAAATGAAGCCTTTCTAGCTTAGCAAATGGGCTTGGATTTGAAATTCCAACCACATTTGCAACTTCACTCACTTCACTTATTATTTCTTCCATTCTTCCGCACCAATTTACCTGAAGCTGTGTCAGATTTGGAGCAAAAATAAGCCATGTCAGGTTCCTCAACTTGGGACAATTGCATATTGAAATCTTGCTCAGTGCATGAAAGCGAGGAGTGATAGTATTACTATTAGTGGGAAAGAGCGAGGAGGTTTGTATCATTCTTCTTTCCCCTAATTCCTTCTCTATATTCCTTGCTACCATCTCTTCTATGTTATTACAATCCCTAATTTGTAGGTTCTCTAAACGCTCCATATTTTCTAGAAACAAAACACTCAATACCTTTGTCTCGCTCAAACCTCGAAGGCATAGTTCCTCAGTGCATCCTTGTAAGTTGTGGCAGCTCCAAAGGCTTTCAAGAGCAAAATCAGTGCGTATTTCTATCCACAGCACATTCAAGTGTTGCAAGCATTTCAATTCCTCTATTAAACTTTCACCACCTCCACTTAGGACACTCTCTATTCCAAACAGCAAATCATTGAATGAAAGAATTTTGAATATTTGCAACATTGAAAATTTACATATCAATTGTTGTGGGATTTTACGGAGATTGGTTATCTTCCTCAAGTCCAAATATTTCAGTTTTGACAACTTATTCAACTGAATTGGTAACTCATGTATGTATGTGCCATGTAGATCGAGGCATTCTAGTGAAATTAGTTCTGAAATTTCCTGTGGCAACTCATAGAGTCTGTTTGATGACAGGTTTAAAACTCTCAGATTGCACATAAATTCGAAGAAACCATAACTAATCACATTCAATCTACAACTATTGAGAAATAAAGTTTGAAGATTAGGGCATGTAGGTGTTCCTCGTAAATCTCCAATTGAATTACACATCAATGACATTCTTGCACCATCCCAATTTTCAAAATCAGGTGCCTTAATTACTCCTACCCTTGTTTTTACAAAAAATCTCTTCTCGGGTGCTTCACACTCACGTGCTATCCACAAAGCCATGTCACGGATCACATCATGCATCTTTACACATTTTGTAAAATCTCCACATCTTTCTAATAAACAAGCATTAACAAGATGCTTGATGATGTTCTCCCCTTGCATTCGAGCATCAATTATGTTATCAAATTCATCCAAAAATCCCTCGCAAAACCAATAATCTTTCAGCTCATCAATGGGAATTTCAAAATCTTCAGGATACAAACTACAGTACAAAAGGCAAGATCTCATGGTGTCCTTAGGTAAGCTATCATAACTAAATTTTAAAAGAGGATACACCTCTTTATCCATGTTTGCTAATTTATGCGGAAACTCTTTCAATACCTTAATTGCATATTCCCAATGTTTAGGCATCGTACTAGAAGCCATGGCACGACCAATTGTAATTAGTGCAAGAGGTAGTCCTTCACACTCATCAGCAACTTGTTTAGCCAGCCCTCGAATCTCTGGATGGCCGTCAAGGGTTTCTTCTCCAACCTTCTCTTCAAACAATTTCCAAGCTTCATCTTTGCTTAAACACTCTACTTTGACAACCTTATGAGCTCCCATTTGTCCACATACATCTAAGGAGCGAGTTGTAAAAATTAATTTAGAATCATTTTTTTGCGGTTCAGGTATTCCAACTTTGATCAAATCCACCCACTCCCACACATCATCCAACAGCAGAACAAACTTTTTTCCGCTCAAAACTCTCCAAATTTCTTCAGCTTTCTCATCAGAACTTTTAATCTCCCATGTCCTATCACGTGAAAGGCCAAGCTTTTTACCAATTTTTTCTTGAACTGTTTCGATGTTGTGATCTTTAGACACCACCACCCAAATTACAACATCATAACCGACTAGCTCATTGCTTAACTTATTGTTAATTTGGGTCAAGAGTGTTGTTTTACCAACTCCTCCCAAGCCATGTAAACCAATAATACCCGCATCGTTTTGTTCAAGCAAGCGCCAGACTTTATCAAATGTCCGTTCCAAACCCACCGTGGATCCAGCAGGTCTTACATCCACTTGGACTGCAAGTTCATTCTCAGCTTTCAAAAACTCCTGCATTCTTTAGATCAACTATTTCTGCAAGTTTTCTACTTACTTGTTTAGCAAAGTTGTAGCTAGACTTACAATTCTTGGAGAAGCAGTCAGCAAAACATAATTTCTGAATTTGATGAGGACCATCTTTGATCAACACCTCAGCTTCTGCTTCCGCAGCCTGCACACTTGAAAGCCAGAGTTGAACTTCGTTGAGCGGCTTCATACGTTGTTGTTCAGCAAGATCTACCCTCCTGTTCACGTCATCCCTTCGAGCTTTCAGTTTGGCCACTTCCACGGTCAGAGCTTTAAGATTATCTTCAAGCTTGCATGTGTAACTTGCTTGTCCAGCAACGCAATCCCAGCAACGAGAGACAGTGTTCTCCATTGAGATTGAGACTGAGCACAAATTTCCCATTATTTAGGAATCAAAATATTTGATAGATGAGGAAAGAAGAATGAAATGAATTGTGGGTTAGAGGAGACTAATTGTTTTGATGGATTTCTGAGTGATCGACAGGAAGATGCAATGCATTTGTGCTAATGTCCTTGGACTTTTTGTTGGCCATTAGCATTAGGTTGGTACTAAAATAATCTAGTGGAAGAAAAAGGGACAAGCTTTTAACTAGAATAATAATACTAGTGTTTTCTTTTTCAATTACAATACTACTATTTTGACTACTTTAAATCGATGCTCCTTTTTTAAATTCACAAAAGACAAAAGAAATTGATGCTCTTTTGACTGTTTTAATGTAAAATTATGCAGATTAATAAATCATACTGTAGATTGTCAGGAGAGATTGGTACGAGTGCGATCGAGGCCATTCCTGCAAGGCCTCCAAGCTTAATTAACTGTTCATCCCCCTAAATACATAGCTTAGAGACATGTGAAAAGTTGAAAATGCACACAAAAAAAAAGGCATTCTGAACGAAGTAAAGTAATAAATAAGCCCAGGAAATGAGAAATCTGTTTGCAAAATATCAGCTGTAACTTTTTATTACATAATGGAAATTCCTATTTATTACATTAAACTTGTCCTGATATGTGATTGACCCTACTGACATGGAGATTGTCTGTTGCAGAACATCAAGAAAACAAAATTTCGGGCCACGTGTGGAGGCCTTGACCTTTTTTCTCATTTGTGGAATCATCCTGGATCAGCTTTCTAAACATTGCAGGGTGAATCTTGGAGGATGAACCACCCCATAGCCTGGTGCATGAGAGCCATCCCTTTCAACAGGTGAGCTAACTTGGCCATGGGAGAGGAATTTCCTACTCTTCTTTTGGTACGCACAGTTTGATGCGATTTATGAACATCTCTATTTCTTTTGCGTTTTATTAGAATTAGATTCAAATTTTAATTTATAATGAATAATGATAACTGATGAGTGTTGTATATTTATATTTTTATTAACTCGTTTGATTTTTATGTAATTTTAATTAGTAATCTCATATTGTCCTTATATATAACTAATATAGATTTTTTTTTATTTTATTATTAATACACGGGATGACATTAGCATATATGAAATTACTCAAATCTATTTTAAATTGAGTTCTATTTGATTTTATTCTGTAATTTTGACAAAGTAAAAAGGTATTTATGTATTGATTTATTTTTAGGGATTATATTTGATGGTTACCAAAATATAACTTTCATATTTTTATTACAAATAAATTCTAAAATACGACAAATAACCATTTAAATAAACAAAAAAAAAGTCATAATTTTTGTTAAAGACAAGTATGATACTCATATCTTATTGGAACTCAAAAGAAATAGCAAACTCCCTAATGCATATTCATCCCAAAATCCAAATATATTGGGTACCGAAGATTAAATGGCCCATTGCCATCCAGCGGTGGGGTTGCTAGAAGCCATGCCTGAGGGAATGGGAAGGAGGAGGTGAAGTGGAGCATCGGGGCGAACCCAACAAGATCATCTCCAATGCCGATAAGCTGAAAGCCTCCTCCTCTCTCCCCTTTCTCTACAAAAATCTTACTTATACATTAGTAGAAGACTGTGTTGTAAATTTGGAACTTAAGATTCTTAGATTTCAACTCTTGTTTCTCTCTCTTTTCTTCTCTAACTTGTCTTGTTTCTCTCTCTTTTCTTCTCTAACTTGTCTTGTTTCTCTCTTTTTACTTCCCCCAACGCCGGCCCCTTGTTTCTCTCTTTTTTCTTCTCTAACTTGTCTTGTTTCTCTCTTTTTTCTTTTCCCAATGCCGGCCCTTTGTTTCTCTCTTTTTTCTTCTCTAACTTGTCTTGTTTCTCTCTCTTTTCTTCTCCCATATCTCTCTCTTTTCTTCTCCCAATGCCGGGCCCTTGTTTCTGTCTTTTTTTTTTCTCTGACTTGTCTTGTTTCTCTCTAACTTGTCTTGTTTCTCTCTCTTTTCTTCTCCCAATGCCGGCCCCTTATTTCTGTCTTTTTTTCCTCTCTAACTTGTCTTGTTTCTCTCTAACTTGTCTTGTTGCTCTCTTTTTTCTTCTCCCAATGCCGGGCCCTACAATGGGATGCTACTTCTTACATGCACTTTGGCTGCAAGTACATTCTCAGCTACCTTTTCAAAAACTCCTGCATCCTTTAGATAAACTATTTCTTTAAGTTTTCTAGTCACTTGTTTACCAAAGTTGTAGCTAGACTTACAATTCTTGGAGAAGCGGCGAGCAAAACATAATTTCTGAATTTCTTGAGGACCATCTTGGATCAGTGTCTCAGCTCCTGCTTCTGCAGTCTGCACCCTTGTAAGCTAAAGTTGAACTTCACTGAGCCGTGTCATACGTTGTCGTTCAGCCAGATCTACCTTCCGGTTCACGTCATCCCTTCGCGCTTTAAGAGTATCCGATTCCACCCTCAGAGCTTCAAGATTTTCTTCAAGCTTACATGTGTAACTTGCTTGTCCAGCAACGCAATCCCAGCAACGAGAGACAGTGTCCTCTGTTGAGATTGAAACTGAGCACAAATTTTCCATGATCAAAATATCTGATAGATGAAGAAAGAAGAAAGAAGAAAGAAATGAATTGTGGGTTTGAGGGGATTAATTGTTTTGATGAATTTCTGAGTGGTCGCCAGTAAGGAAGATGCAACGCTTTTACGCTTATGTACGTGTTGACATAGACTTTGTCGACCAATACACACATTGCTTTTCAATCTAGTGGCAGAAAAGGCACAAGCTTCTGACAAGAATAACAATACTGCTGCTTCATTTTTTACTACTATTATGGTTTCTATCCGTTGCTATTAAGACTGATTGACTAACAATTTGAACTGCCGAAGAAATTTTTAGTTAAGATACGTAAAAAGAACTACCACTGTTTGGCAACGGAGATCAGGCTGTCCAGTTCGACATAAAGCTCCATTTATCCTTGGTAGAAATTTTGTCATCTGTTCAACATAAAATATTCCTATCTTGTTTGCTTATTAGACCAAGTTATAAAGGCTAATGTAAATCACCATTACCGTACCTCTACATAACAACTTAAAAACTAAACAATCCACATTAAGCTAGTCCTGCTAATTGATTAACTCAAAATTTCAGACCATGGGCATAATGCAGTGGAATCATCATGGATCAGCTTTCTAAACATTGCAGGGTGAACCTTGACGGATGGCTCGGCGCTTCTGATCCCTTTCTTGAACCACCCCACAACCTGGTGCATAAGAGCCATCCTCTCATCATAAGAGAAATTAGAGGGCTATTTTCAATTTCATAGTCTTATCTAATTAAGTTTTATCTACTTTCATATATTTAATGTTAATTATAAAATATAGTTTACTAAAATTTATAATTTTATGAACCTATACACATAAATTAAATTAAATTATTTAATTATTCAACACTATTTTATAATATTTTTTTAAAAAGATAATTATAACATATACAATCACGTATAACACACTTTATTTCAAAATTAGTTATTAATAATATATAAACTGTCATATAATTACCATGAATGCATAAAAAATGAAATAAAATGCTTGTTATTTTTAAAGTGTACATATTTAAATCTTATTATTTATTAAGATACTTGAACTTTAAAATCAAATATTTGATATTTTAAATTTCTTTAAAAATCCGAACTTGAATGAAAAGGAATAATATTTCACATTTAATATATATAATTAAAGATATAAATTCAAACTAACATCAAAATTAAAATTCAAGTTTCCTCCTAAGCTAAGATTTGAAGTGAATGGGAAGGAGTGGGGGTTGAAGTGAAGCATCGGGAACAACTCCCATATTCCTGAGCTAATCCAAAAGTTTGAAACCCAAGTTAGTCAGAAGAGTAGAGGCGGGTGGGTTGGGTTTATACTTCCGACGCAACGTCCATTTCCGATCCCAACAAGCTCATCTCCAATGCCGATAAACTGTAAGCCTCTCTACCCTCTGTTTACAAGTATCTTACTTATATACTAGTAGAAGAATGTGTTGTAAATTACAACTTTAACATTCTTAGATTTGAACTTTTTTCTTTTGATATTCGATCCCATCCCATCCCTTGTAGTGTTAATTTAACAAATTGCTTTGAGGCAAAATCAATTAATGAGCATCACCCAATATTTTTTTAATCTGTCTGTATGTGTAGAACAAAGCTGAGTCTTACAAGGTGGAGTGCTGATCGGAAAAGTGCTACCGTTTTGTACCCATTTTTCAACCTCTAAGATTTTATCTAAACAATGGGATTGTCATGCTTTTGGGGGGCTTTCTTCATTGATGCTCATGCTACTTGTAGCCAATGGATTTCAAGTTGCAAAAGATTATGAGAAAGCAAAGTTGACATTTGAGAAAGCTCCAAACGACAAGAGATGCTATCCTCATTGAGTAGATTGAAGCTTGTGAATTGAGATGTTATTTGTCAAGCCAATTTTGGCCTTTGTTTAGTCATAGGGTACGGTAAGTGCTTCCTTTTCCTTTTGGTTTTGCAAGTAATGCCCATGTTTTGGGACTGGACTCATGACCACACATAAGATTGCTGTTGTATGTGTTGAGCTGCCTGTAAATTTGGAAAATCTGTTTATAGGCAATTACCTTGTTTGCATATGTAAGAAAACCATGTATGAGTCGGCATTATTTATGGAATTGCTGTCCTCAGGTACACAGGTGCTGCAGGTTTCCTTTTGAGATTGGGCTTAGCAACTGACAAGTGCAATGCTCCAAATAGTCAATGCAAAGTGCGACTTTATATTATGCACCCAAATCTTGGCCTGCATTACTGCATATCCATTCATTTGCCATTCCTTTCTCTTTGGTTTCTAATTCAGCTGATAAAACAAACTTTTTAATGTAGACAAAAGGTGTGTTTAATAACTAACATTATTAGTTAAAAGTGCAAATTTCTTAACAAAAACTATACTTTATTACAAATCTTTAAACTTTAGATTTCAAATTGATAGTTCAAATGCTATATGTAATTAACCCACGACAATAAAAGCATACTACTTTTTAGCTATGGTTCAGTCCAATCTTCCAAATTGTAAGTACTACTATTACTAAAATTCAAAAGTTCCATAAAACTAAACAAAAATGTTCAACATGACAAAACATGATCACCATTTGTGATCCCAAAATTTCTAATGCAAACCTTATCATTGGTCAGCTTCTGATCTTCACCATACCAAATGCTGCAGCTTTCCTTTTGAGATTGGGTTTAGCAGCTGACAAGTGCGATGCTTGAAATGGTCAATGCAAGGTGCGACTTCACGTCATGCGCCCAAATCATTTACCTGTATTGGCAGATATCCATTCATTTGCCATTCCTTTCTCTCTGTTTTGTAATTCAGCTGATAATTTATCCTTGAGTAGCATGATGCTCCTAATTGTTGCTGACCTCTCTCTACGTCCATGCATGTCTTTAGGAGTTTGTGGTGTTTAAATGCTTTATGACTTCATTAACTGGCAGTTTAGTTCAATTGCGCATCTTTTTGGCCCTTTATGTAGAATACCTCTTGAGCCCTACTCTTTCTCTCTTCCTTATGGTAGCTGGTAAGAGATAAAACAAACTTTTTTATGTTTTGCTAACTACTTCAGCAGGACAGAAGCAGGATTTTTAGTTTGGGGGGAGACCAGAGTCTTATATAAAGTTCAACATTAAAATTTTAACGCTAAACAATGAAACCATTAATATATACTTCTTCTGTCTCAAATTGAATGTTTGCATTTGACCTTTCTAAATCAAATTCCCCAACAATTTATTTTTCACTATAGGCAACTAAAGTGTTTGTTAGAAACTTATCCTCCTTTTTGTTATGAAGGCCTATTTTAATAATGCTCATAGCTTAAGAAAGGTTCCTTTTGAAGTTGCCATAAACTTCAATGTATTATGTATTAAAAAGTGTATATTAAAAAAAAATTACACAATCCGTAAGAAAAATTTAATGATAATGAATTACATTAGAATTTCATGTGGGCAAGAAACTAGGCTATATGCTTACGTGGGAGTCTCTAGAACCATAATCCATATGAACAAATAAAGAGGGTTTTTGGTCGTTGGGCTGTTTGAAATGCCATTTTTTTTATGTAATGTGTTAACCAACTTAAGAATCCTAACTTTGTTGTATTCAAAAAGGATAACAAGCATTGTTATTTCACATAATTAAATTTATCAAAAAATGTACCCATTCCAAAGAAAAGATAAAACTTTTTGACTATGGTTCAGTCTGATCTTCCAAATTGTAAATACTACTATTATTAAAATTCACAAGTTCCATAAAACTAAACAAAAATATTCAACATGAGAAAACGTGATCACTATTTGTGATCCCAAAATTTCTAATGCAAGCCTCATTAGTCAGCTTCTGACCATCAACCGTGCCAAATGCAGCAAGCAGTGATGATTTAGATGAAAACCTCATGACAAGAACTAAAGTGCTGCGATTTACAAGAAAATAAGTATAATCTTGTTTCATTTTGGTTGAGAAATATCAAATGATAGATATGAATAAAAATTTTGCCTAACAAATCAAGTTTAGGATATGATAAAAACAAGACAACCACACAAAATAGAACATACGAATTACAATCTCATAGGTCCAAGGCAAACTAAAATGGTCAAGAGAAAAGAAAACAGCAACAATACTTTATGATCTATTACATTTGACTTCTTCATTGTTTTCTGCTCCTCAAGATCGTAACTCCAGAAATTTCATGGACCTAAATCCTCCCATTCTAGCTTTTTCCAGCATCCCTCCTTTCTTTCAATGTTGACTTCAACATACATGTAGCTATCATCAAACTGATTGACTTGTCCACCCACCAGTCTCTGCCCAAAGAATAAGAAGACATGCAAACGTGCAGAAAAATTTATTAGTGCTTCTGTAGTTGTTCCCAAATATGTTGTGTTTGCTGTACATGTAATGAAGACTTTGAAGAATTGAAGATTACTGGATCCTTCCAAGCAAGGAAAATTTATAGTTGCCATACTGGATGAATTAACATTGTAAACCAGAATGTTGAAGCCTTTACTAATGCAGAAGGTTGTTTTTCTCTTCTTGTATAACATATGAATTCTTGGAAATTCAATTCATGTCTGACAACCATACATAATTATGATGCATCAGCCTTAAATACTATATTTGCTGTGTAGCATAAATGTACCAATTATTTTGTATAAAGAGCTTTCTTGCATTTTCCTATGTCATTTATGTAAACCAGATCAAGCAGAAGTCATTAATCCTAGTTGCTAAACATTTTTTTCGAAGAAGTTTGAGACTATGTTACATGGAAAATAATCCTACTACTTTCATTGTTACTACTAGTATAGTTACAAATGACTTCCATCAATTGCAATTAAAGTACTGCTGAGTGATTGACTCAAAATTTCAGACCAAGGGCATGATGCAGTGGTATCATCATGGAATCATCTAGTGCAGGTGAGCCATCCTCTCAGCCACTGAGCTAACTTGGCCTCTGGGAGATGAATTCCTGTTCTTCTTTTGGTACACACAGTTTGGTTCGATACATGGATATCTCTACTTATTTCGCATTCTGTTAGAATTATATTCAAATTTTAATTTGTAATGAATAAAGATAACTGATTAGTATTCTATTATTTATATTTTTATTAACTCATTTGATTTTTATGTAATTTTAATAAGTTTGTCTTTTTCGGCTAATATATATAAGTAATATAGATACTTTTTTTAAGTTTTTTTAATTAATACACATACCATCACATATATGAAATGACTTAAATCCATCTTAAATTTATTCAGTTTAATTTTTGTTTTGTAATTTCGAAAAAGAAAAGATATTTATGTATTGATTTATTTGTGTACTTATTGCATTATAGTGTACAACATTCGTTAAGCCACCAAAATATAGCTTTTATATTTTTATTTAAAAAAAAGAAGAAGAAGAAGAAGAAGAAGTAAAATTGGCTACATCTCCTATCTACAAAGCATGTATTTGTTTTATGATGTTATTTCTTTGGATGATGAAACAAATGATGGAGATGGGTAGTTAGGTAGGAAATAATTTTCATGAAATTTTATGTTAATTTTTTAATTAATATTACAATTGTATAATTCTATAGGTAATTTATGACTTTCAATCATTATGGCTACCCCAACACGAATTAATCCAAATATACTGAAAGTGGATGAATTAAAGAAAATGTAAGTCGAAGTATGTTCATGATTATTAATTTTTATTTAATTTTACTTTAAAAACACATCTTTACTATGTTCAATATCCTATATTGTGTAATTTGCAATTTTAATTCTGTGGAAGAGAAGCTCACCTTTTTACTACCTTCAAAAAAAGTTTACAAAGAGAAATTAGAGGGCTATTTCCAATTTCATAGTCTAATCTAATTAAGTTTTATCTGCTTTCATATATTTATAATGCTAATTACTATATGAAGTTTACTAAAATTTATAATTTTATATACACATGGACATAAACTAAATTTATAATGCTAATTACTTTCTCCCAAAACTAGTTATTAATAAAATATAAAGAGAACAGATAATTACTAATATTGCCTAAAGTTTTTTTTTTTTTGGGTTATGAGTTATTAAATAGGCGAGGGATGAAATTTAGAAATGACAACCAATAGAACATTTACTATTTTTAAAGCATTTATACTTAAACCTTATTATTGGCTAAGATACCTGAACCCTATAAATAAATATAGGATTAATATTTACCACTCAAAACCTACCTGAATTAGAATATTTGATTTTTCAAGCCTCTTTTGTTCATCTGTACCGATTAATTGATCATAATTTTTCTTAAAGGTAAGTACGATACTCATATCTGACATTCAAAACAGATAGCAAGCTCATCCCAAATCCAAATATATTGGGTACCGAAGATTAAACGGCCCATTGCAATCCAGCGGTGGGGTTGCTAGAACCCATGCCTGAGGGAATTGGAAGGAGGAGGTGAAGTAGGGAGCATCGGGACCAACCCAACAAGCTCATCTCCAATGCCGACAAGCTGTAAGCCTCCTCTTCTTTCCCCTTTCTCGACAAAAATCTTATTTATACATTAGCAGCAGAATGTGTTCAAAATTTAGAACTTAAGATTCTTAGATTTCAACTTTTTTTTTTTTGTTTTGATATCCGATTCCATCCGTTGTAGTGTTAATTTAACAAATTGATTTGAGGCAAAATCAATTAATCAGCATTATCCAACTTGTTTTTACTCTGTCTGTATGTGTAGAACAAGCTCAGTCTTACAAGGTTGAGTGCTGATTGGAAAAGTGTTGCTGTTTTGCATAAGCAAGATGGTAATGCTATCTACCCATTATTCAATCTCTAAGATTTTATCTACAAATATCAGATTTTTTTTTTTTTTTGGGATTCTTACTATGTAATTGCCATGCTTTTGGGGGACTTTCTTCATTGATGCTCATGCTGCTTGTAGGGAATAAATTTCGAGTTGCAAAAGATTATGAGAAAGCAAAGTTGGCATTCGAGAAAGCTTTGAAAGGACAAGAGATGCTATGCTCATTTCTAGAACTAGGGAGTTCAAGTTGAGTAGACTGAAGCTTGTGAATTGTGATGTTTAGTCATAGGGTCCGGTAAGTACTTCCTTTTTCTTTTGGTTTCGCAAGTAATGCCCATGTTTTGGTGCTGGACTCATGACCACACATAAGACTGCTGTTGTATGTGTTGAACTGCCTGTAAATTTGGAAAATCTGTTTATAGGCAACTACCTTGTTTGCATTTGCAAGCAAACCTTATATGAATAGGCATTATTGATGGTTTTGTTATCTTCAGGTGCACAGATGCGTAGCTTTTCTTTTGAGATTGAGCTTAGCAGCTGACAAGTGCAGTGCTTGAAATGGTCAATGCAAGGTGCGACTTTATGTTATACACCTAAATCGTTTACCTGTATTACCCGATATCCATTCATTTGCCACTCCTTTCTCTTTGTTTTGGAGTTCAGCTAATAATTTATTCTTAAGTAGTATGATGCTCCTAATTGTTGCTGACCTCTCTCTACGTCCATGCATGTCTTTAGGAGTTTGTGGTATTTAAATGCTTTATGACTTCATTAACTTGCACTTTAGTTCAATTGCGCATCTTTTTGGCTCTTTATGTAGAATACCTCTTGAGCCCTACTCTTTCTCTCTTGCTTATGGTAGCTGGTAAGAGATAAAACAAACTTTTTTAATGTTTTGCTAACTTCTTTACAAGGACAGAAACAGTATTTTTGGTTTGGGGGAGGCTAAAGTCTTATATAAAGTTCAGCGTTAAAATTTTACTGGTAAACACTGAAACCGTTAATATATACTTCCTCTGTCTCAAATTGAATATTTGCATTTGACTTTTCTAAATCAAATTTCCCAACAATTTATTTTTCACTATAGACAACTAAAGTTTTTGCTAGAAACTTATTCTCCTTTTTGTTTTGAAGCCTTATTTTAATAATGCTCATAACTTAAGAAAGGCTCTTTTTGAAGTTGCTGTAAACTTCAATGTATTATGTATTAAAAAGTATATATTAAAAAAATACACACTTCTCAAGAAAAATTTAATGATAATAAATTACATTAAAATTTCATGTGGGCGAGAAAATAGGCTATATGCTTAAATGGGAGTCTCCAGAACCATAATATATATGAACAAACAAAGATGGTTTTTGGTATTTGGGCTGTTTGAAATTTCATTTTAGTGATGTAATGTGTTAACCAAGTTAAGAATCCTATTGTCGTAACTAGATATTCGAAAATGATGTAACAAGCATTGTTATTTCAAATAATTAAATTTATTAATAAGTGTACCCATGACAAAAAACCATAAACCCTTTTGGCTATGGTTCTGTCCAACCTTCCAAATTTTAAATGCTACTATTATTAAAATTCACAAGTTCCGTAAAACTAAACAAAAATATTCAACATGAAAACACCTGATCATCATTTGTGATCCCAAAATTTTTAATGCAAGCCTTGTCATTAGTCAGCTTCTGACCTTCACCACACCAAATGCAGCACGCAGCAATGATTTAGATGGCAAACCTCAAGACAAGAACCAAAATGCTGCTAGCAGCGATTTATAAGAAAATAGGTCTAATTTTGTTTCATTTTAGTTGAGAAATATCAAATGATAGATATAAATAAAAATTTTGCCAAACATGTCAAGTTTAGGATATGATAAAAACAAGACAATCAAACAAAATAGAACATACAAATTACAATCTCAAAGGTCCAAGGTAAACTAAAATTGTCAAGAGAGAAGAAAAAAGCAACAACACTTTGTGATGTATTACATTTGAGTTCTTCATTGTTTTCTGCTCATCAAGATCGTAACTCCAGAAATTTATTGGACCATTGAGTAAGTGTCCTGAGACACTAACTAGATCCTTCCGTTCTAGCCCTTTCCAGCATCCTTCCTCTCTTTCGTTGTTGATTTCAAAGTACATATAGCTATCATCAAACTGATTGACTGGTCCAAGCACTGGTTGATTCCCAAAGGATAAGAAGACATGCAAATGTGCAAAAAATTTATTAGTGCTTCTATAGTTGTTCCCAAATATGTTGTGTTTGCTGTACATTTAATGAAGACTATGAAGAATTGAAGATTTCCGGGTCATTCCAAGCAAGGAAAGTTTAGTAGTTCCCATAATGGATGAATTGACATTGTAAACCACAATGTTAAAGCCTTTATTAATGCAAAAGGTTGTTTTTCTTTTCTTCTATAACATATGAATTCTTGGAAATTCAATTCATGTCCGACTACCTTGCATCATTATGATGCATTAGCCTTAAATACTGTATTTGGTGTATAGCATAAATGTACCAATTATTTTGTATAAAGAGCATTCTCGCATTCTCCTAAGTCATTTATGTAAAACAGAACAAGCGAAAGTCGTTCATCCTAGTTTCTAAATACTATTTCCCAAGAAGTTTGAGACTATGTTTTATTATCCCAAGGCTACTTACAGAGTAAGAATGCTAGTATTACTGTGAATCTTCAAGATTCAGTATTTGACAGAAAAGAGCATGCCAAAACTAATTCCTGAAAGTTCCATATACTTGTTTAAAGTGAAATTGTTTTTTTGGTACATTAGAGGGGTTAACACTCCAAAGTCGCGTGTACAAAAGCCCATTCCCTGCGTATCATCTACCATCATACACCAAAATTAATGATGCAAGGTATCAAAAATTATATTCCCTAGAACTACAACCTATCCAACATTTGCCAACAAGCCTGCAAACATGTGATCACTCCTGAATACATGCCTCCCTCAATAACTCCTTCTGCCATCAAACTTGCAATTTTCAAAAACAAACTCCAACCAAAGACCATTTCCTCTCCCCCCCCCCCCCCCCCCCTCCTTCTATCCTGGAGTGCAGCTCCATGATAATGGGCTCCTATGTAAGGAACACACTAGAAAAAGCCCCCTTCCAATGCCCATCCTTGCACCAACAAGTTATCATTCTTACCAACAGTAGCGCCTTTATTGACATTCTCCAATCAAACCCTCAGCACTGGCTAGCCGAGTGCTTTACTTGTCTTATCAGTATTTAATTTCGAACAAGTTCTCAAGAGGTGGCATTTTAATGAAGCTTTAAATGAATTCACCTTAAAAGCTAATGAAATTTTTTATGACCTGTTTTCTCAACCATGCAGACAACATCTCTAATGTTAGTGCCAATTCCTCAACTTCAAAAAACACAAAAAGATGGTCACATAGATCAAAGTCCAAACAACATCCTCCTTCACAATCATCCATCTAATAAACTTAACTGTCATGAATGGTCGGGGAAGCAAAACTATAGACCATATCCCTTTGGGACACAGACCCCAAGCTTGTGCAGCTAACCGAAACCTTATATGCACATGGGTTAATGTTAACCCCCATAGACATGATATATCATTGATCATATTCCTCCTACACTTCTCTTTATTGGTCACCCCTCCGGCCTACATAGCCAGAATAAAAATTGAATTCATTTGTAAAAGTTTTCTAGAAAACCACATTCCATTGTGAATCTTCATTTTAAAACTTAGCCACTCCCCCTGTCTCAATTTACAGCAGCATTCTTGTTCACCACCTTAATCACTAGACACCAGTTAAGGACTTATCTCAAGATCTCTTATTCTTTAATAACTCCTTTCCATGTTAGAAGATTGTGCAATCTGTTCTTAAGTACTTGTCCTTCAAAATTCTATTTCTTCACCACATCATTTCATTGAAGATATAGTATTGTTGTTCAATAGAAATTTTGAAGATTTCAGTCTTCATCTTAATTGTGAATTGTATTGGAGATAGTTTAACCTTTTAAAATTAGTAAAGCAACAAAAGAAATAGAAGTGGTTATTGTACTTGTAAGAGGATTGAAATGATTGATGAATTAATAAATATTGCTAGGATTGAAATTTTTGAGAAATTATTAGATCGAACAGTTAGCATGCCATCTCACCTTTGAAGACAATGATAATATAAGAGAGAAAAATAGAAGAAAAATTTCTTTTGAAATATCACACACCTTTCCTCTATGGTCTTTAGAATAAGATGTCAAAAGCATTTAGATTGGCTTCATCCATCCAGTCTTCTTTTTCGACCATTATAGATGTTTGAAAGGGGGTAAAAAAGTGGTTTGAGTGGATTCATCCTTCCATTGAACCTCTTTCCACCACTTATCGTGTCCCATAATGTTGATTTGATTCCCCTTTGCACTGTCAAGGTTGAGCGGAAGCTTCTTTAGTTTTGAGCAGTGGCATATTGTGATTCGTCTCAAACATGGGAAGGGTAGGGTATCCCAGTATATGCTCTTCAATTTTGGTAGATTACTTAAGTAAAGCCTTTCTAGCTTAGCAAATAAGCTTGGGTTTGGAACTCCAATCACATTTGCAAATTCACTAATTATTTCTTCCATTCTTTTGCAAAACCTTACATGAAGCATCGTCAGATTTGGAGCAAGAATAAGCCACGTCATGTCTCTCAAGTTTTTGCATTGATATAGGACAACCATGCTCAATGTGTGAAAGCAAGGACTAATATTATTACTATTAGGAGGAAAGAGTGAGGAGGTTTGTATCATTCTTCCTTCCCTTAATTCCTTCTCTAAAAACTTCATATTTGCTAACAATGAAACATTTAATACCTTTGTCTCCCTCAAATTTCGGATGATTAGTTGCTCAGTGCATCCTCGTAAGTTGTGACAGCTCCAAAGGCTTTCAAGAGTAAAAGCACTTTTTATTTCTATACACAGCACATTCAAATGTTGCAAGCATTGCAATTCCTCTATTAGACCTTTCTTATCTCCATTCAGGATATTGTCTTCATCTCGATCATCAAAATTAAAGGAAAAAGACATTTAGTAAATTTACATATTAGTTGTGGTGGGATTTTTTGGAGCCTGGTTTCCGTCAAATCCAAATATTTCAGTTTTGACAACCTATTTAGCTTAATTGGCAACTGTCTTATTCCTGTCCATGATAGATCGAGGCACTCTAGTAAAACCAGTTCTAAAATTCCCTCTGGCAACTCACAGAGATTCCAATTTGAAGACAAGTTTAGAACTCTCAAATTGCACATAAATTGGAAAAAACCATCACCAATTACCTTTAAATTGTTTCCGTTGGGAAATAAAGTTTGAAGATTAGGGCATGTAGGTGTTCCTCTTAGATCTTCAATTCCACCATCCGCCAATAACATTCTTACACCCTCCCAATTTTCAACATCAAATGTCTTAATTGATCCTACACTTGCTCGTACAAAATATTTCTTCTTGGGTGCTTCACACTCACATGCTATCCACAAAGCCATGTCACGGATCACATCATGCATCTTTACATGTTCATGATATTGTGCATATGCACAATCTCCACTTCTTTCTAATAAACAAGCATTAAGAAAAGAATTGATAATGTTGTACCCTTGCATTTGAGCTCTGCTTATGTTGTCAAATTCACCCAAAAATCCCTCGCAAAACCAATAATCTATTAGCACATCAATGCGAATTCCAAAATCTTCGGGATACAAACTACAATACAATAGGCAAGATCTCATGGTGTCATTAGCCAAGCTATCATAACTAAATTTTAAAAGAGAATACACCTCTTGATCCATTCTTGCTAATTTATGTGGAAACTCTTTCAAGACTTCAATTGCGTATTTCCAATCTTGAGGCATCTTCTTGCTAGCCATGGCTCGACGAATCGTAATCAGTGCAAGAGGGAGTCCTCCACACTTTGCAGCTACTTGTTTATCCAGCCCACGAATTTCTGAATGGCTGTCAAGAGTTTCTTCTCCAACTTTCTCTTCAAACAATTGCCAAGCTCCATCTCTGCTTAAGCACTCTACTTTGATATTCTTACGAGCTCCCATTTCTCCACATACCTCTAAAGAGCGAGTTGTAAAAATTAATTTAGAACCATTTTCCTGAGTCGGTATAGGTATTCCAACTTTGATCAAATCCACCCGCTCCCACACATCATCCAGCAGCAGAACAAACTTTTTTTTGCTCAAAACTCTCCAAATATCTGTAGCTTTCTCTTGACAACTTCTATTCTTACCCAACTCATTTGAAAGGCCAACCTTTTCACCAATTTTTTCTTGAACCTTTTGGATAGTGTGATCTTTAGACACCACCACCCAAATTACAATATCATAACCAATTAGGTCATTCCTTAACTTGTTGTTGATTTGGGTCAAAAGTGTTGTTTTACCAACTCCTCCCAAGCCATGTAAACCAATAATGCCCACATTGTTTTCTTCAAGTAAGTGCCAGACTTTAACTAATGTTGGTTCCAAAGCCACTGTAGGCTCAGTAGGTCTTACATCCACTTGGGCAGGAAATTCATTCTCAGCTATTTCGTTAGGAATTACATCCACATGGGCTGCAAGTTCATTCTCAGCTACCCTTTCAAAGACTCCTATATTCTTCAGATCAACTATTTCTTCAAGTTTTCTAGTCACTTGTTTGCCAAACTTGTAGCTAGACTTACAATTCTTGGAAAAGCAGCTGACTAAACATAATTTCTGAATTTCTTGAGGACCATCTTCGATCAATTTCTCAGCTCCTTGTACTGCAGTTTGCACCCTTGAAATCCAGAGCTGAACTTCGTTGAGCCGCTTCATACGTTGTTGTTCAGCAAGATGAACCCTCCAGTTCACGTCATCGCTCTTTGCTTTCAGTGTCGCCAATTCCACACTCAGAGCATTGAGATTTTCTTCAAGCTTACATGTGTAACTTGCTTGCCCAACAATGCAATCCCAGCAACGAGTGACTGTGTCATCCATTGGGATAGAGACTGAGCACAAATTTCCCATGATTTAGTGATTAAAATATTTGATAGACGAAGAAAGAAGAATGAAATGAAGTATGGGTTTGAGGAGGGTAATTGTTTTGATGAATTTTTGAGTGATGGAGGAGGTTGCAACTAATAATATTGACTTAGACTAATTCTTTTGCACTAATGTATTGACTTAAGACTTTTTGAGCCATTAGCATTAGAACCATTTATTAGCTGCAGCAGTGATTGGTTGGTACTAAAATTAGTTAGATTGAATCATTAATGGATGCTTGCTTTCAATGTAGTGGAAGAATAAGGTCAACTTTCTAACAAGAAAAATAATACTAGTATTTTCTTTTTGAAATGATTTTCTCGGATTTTTCTTGTGTCTTTGAAGTCTATGCTCATGGTTTTGAAGATGGAATGTTTCTTAGCTTACAATCACTTACCTAATCATAAGAATTTATATTTAACATTTAATACTTTCCATCTAATCACTTACCTCATCTAATCAATGACATCGAGATTGTCTGTTACAGAACATCAAGAAACAAATTTTCAGACAAAGGGGCACAATGCAGTGCGGAAGCGATCACATCTCCTTGTGGAATCATCTCAACCTGGTGCATGAGAGAGCCATCATCTTAGGAAGTAAGCTAACTTGATCTCCGGGAGAAGAATTTCCTCCTCTTGTTCTTAATGATTGGAGGTTGAGTTATCCTAACGGTTTTCATTGAAATAGGCGGACCAAGCTAGACGGGATTTTAACTTTAAAAAAGAGAGATTTAATAAACATAACTTGGTTCAACTTATGAACACCTCTACTCATTTCATGCACTATTAAAATAGGATTCAAAATTTAATTCGTAATGAATGAAGATTATTGATTAGTATTTGATTTTATATACTTTTATTAACTTATTAGATTTTATGTAATTTTAATAAGTTAATTTTTTCCATCAAGATTAGGTAGTTTACAACTTTCAACCAATACAGCTACCATAATACAAAATAAACCAAGTACACTGGAAGTGGATGAATTGAGGAAAATGTAAGCCCAAATATGTTTATGCTCATTAATTTTTATTTAATTTCACTTTAAAACACCTATGAATTAAGAAAGTAAATAATGACGGAGAAGATATCAGTTATTTTTTAATTATTAATCTCATTTGAGTTAAGAAACATCAAATAAAAATTTTGCAAAACAAATCAAGTTTAGGATATATATAAACAAGACAATCACACAAAATAGAACATACAAATTACAGTCTCAAAGGTCCAAGGCAAACTAAAATTGTCAAGAGAAAAGAAAAAAGCAACAATACTTTGTGATCTATTACATTTGAGTTCTTCATTGTTTTCTGCTTTTCAAGATCAGAACTGCAGAAATTTATTAGACCTAAATCATTCCATTCTAGCTCTTTCCAGCATCCCCTCTTTCTTTCAATATTGGTTTCAAAATACATGTAGCTATCATCAAACTGATTGACATGCCCATGCACCTGTCTCTGCCCAAAGAACAAGATGTGCAGAAAAATTTGTTAGTGCTTTTATAGTTGTTCCCAAATATGTTGTGTTTGCTGTACATGTAATGAGGACTATGAGGAATCAAAGATTACTGGGTCATTCCAAGCGAGGAAAATTTACTAGTTGCCATACTGGATGAACTGACATTGGAAACCACAATATTGAAACCTTTATTGATGCACAAGGTTGTTTCTAAATACTGTATTAGGTGTATAGCATCAATGTACCAATCATCCATCTAATAAACTTTACCCTCTCACACACATGATATATCATTGACCATATTCTTCTTACACCTCTCTTTATTGGTCATCAACCCCTCCAGCCTACATAGCCACAATAAAAAGTGAATTCATTTGTAAAAGTTATCTAGAAAACCACATTCTATTGTGGATCTTCATTTTAGAGCACAGCCATCCCCTCATCTCAATTCACAGCAGCATTCTTGTTCACCACCTTAGTCACTAGACACAACTTAAGGACTCCTTTCCAAGTTAGAAGATTGTGCATCATAAAAGAATCTATTCCCAGGTACTTGTCCTTCAGAAGTCTATTTCTGTATCACATCATTTCATTGAAAATATTGCATTATTATTTGTTCAATAGAAATTTTGAAGATTTCAGTTTTCATCATAATTGTTAATAGTAGCAAAGAAAAAAGAAGTAGAAGTGATTATCGTATATGTAAGGGGATTAACATGATTGATGAATAAATAAATAATAATAGGATAGGAATTTTAGAGACATTATCATATCAGACAGAACATGCCATCTCAACTTTGAAGATAATGATAATATAAGAGAAAAGAATAAAGAAAAAATTACTTCTGAAATATCACACACCTTTCCTCTGCAGTCTTAAGAATAAGATGTCAAAAGCATTTAGGGCCTTTGAAATAGGGTAAAAAGGCAGTTTGAGTGGCTTCATCCTTCCATTGAACCTCTTCCCACCACTCTGTATCTCCTATAATGCTGATTTGATTCCCTTCTGCACTGTCACAGTTGAGCAGAAGCTTCTTCAGTTTTGTGCAGTCAAATACCTTGTTTGAAGACAAGTTTAGAACTCTCAGATTGCAGGTAATGCCCATGTTTTGGCACTGGACTCATGACCAAACATAAGATTGCTGTTGTTTGTGTTGAACTGCCTGTAAAGTTGGAAAATCTGTTTATAGGCAAATACCTTGTTTGCATATGTAAGCAAACCTTATATGAATAGGCATTATTGTTGGTTTTGTTATCCTTAGGTACACAGATGCTGCAGCTTTCCTTTTTGAGATTGGGCTTAGCAGCTGACAAGTGCAATGCTGGAAACAGTCAATGCAAGGTGTGACTTTATATTATGCACCCAAAGTATCTGCCTGTATTACTAGATATCCATTCATTTGTCATTCCTTTCTCTTTGTTTTCTAATTCAGCTGATAAAACAAACTTTTTTTTGTAGACAGAAAATGAATCTATCATTTAACTATCGTTATTGGTTAAAAGTGCAAGCCTCGTCATTAGTCAGCTTCTGACCTTCACCGTACCAAATGCAGCAAGCAATGATGATTTAGATGACAAACCTCATGACAAGAACTAAAATGCAGTAAGCAGCGATTTACAGAAAAGCAAGTCTAATCTTGTTTCATTTTGGTTGAGAAATATCAAATGATAGATATGAATAAAAATTTTGCCTAACAAATCAAGTTTAGGATACAATAAAAGCAAGACAACCACACAAAATAGAGCATACAAATTACAATCTCAAAGGTCCAAGGCAAACTAAAATTGAAAAGAGAAGAGTAAAAGGCAACTATACTTTGTGATCTATTGCATTTGAGTTCTTCACTGTTTTCTGCTTCGCCAGATCATAACTCTGGAAATTTATTAGACCTAAATCCTCCCATTCTAGCCCTTTCCAGCATCCCTTCTTTCCTTCAATGTTGATTTCGAAATACATATAGCTATCATCAAACTGATTGACTTGTCGACGCACCAGTCTCTGTCCAAAGAAAAAGAAGACATGCAACTGTGCAGAAAAATTTATTAGTGCTTCTATTGTTGTTCCCAAATATGTTGTGTTTACTGTACATGTAATAAAGACTATGAAGTATTGAAGATTACCGGGTCCTTCCAAGCAAGGAAAATTTATAGTTGCCATACTGGATGAATTAACATTGTAAACTAGAATGCTGAAGCCTTTATTAATGCAGAAGGTTGTTTTTCTTTTCTTCTATAACATATAAATTCTTGGAAATTCAATTCATGTCTGACAACCTTACATAATTATGATGCATTAGCCTTAAATTTAGCATTTGGTGTGTAGCATAAATGTACCAATTTTTTTGTATTAAGAGCATTAATCTTGAATTTTCCAATGTCATTTATGTAAACCAGATCAAGCAGACAATTGTGTATCATAAAAGAATCCATTCCCAAGTAGTAGCCCTTCAAAATTCTATTTCTATACCACATAATTTCGTTGAAGATATTGCATTATTCTTTGTTCAATAGAAAATTTGAAGATTTTGGTCTTATTGTGAGTAGTGTTGGACATAGTTTAAACTTTTAAAATTAGTTAAGAAATAAAAGAAATAGAAGCGATTATTGTAGTTGTAAGAAGATTAGAATGATTGATGAATAAATTAAATACTACCAGGATAGGAATTTTAGAGACCTTATTATATCAAACAGTTAGCATGCCATCTCACCTTCGAAGACAATGATAATATTGGAGAGAAAAACGAAGGAAATATTTCTTTTGAAATATCACACACTATTCCACTGCGGTCTTGAGAGTAGGATGTCGGAAGTATTTAGATTGGCTTCATCCTTCCAGTCTAGCTCTTTCCATTGTAATTGAACTTTGAAATGGGGTTGAAAAGTAGATCGAGTGACATAGTCTAGCCCTTGCCATTGTGATTGAAGTTTGAAAGAGGGTAAAAAAGTAGATCGAGTGACATCATCCTTCCATTGAACCTTTTTCCACCACCTTTCACTTCCTCCAATGCTGATTTGATTTCCCATTGCACTGTCACAGTTGAGCGGAAGCTTCTTCAATTTTGGGCAGCTATCTACTATGATTTTTCTCAAGCATGGGAAGGATAGGGCACCCCAGTATATGCTCTTCAATTCAAGTAAATGTTTTAAATGAAGCCTTTCTAGCTTAGCAAAAAGGCTTGGATTCGAAATTTCAACCACATTTACAACTTCACTCACTTCGCTTATTATTTCTTCCATTCTTTGGCATCGGGCTACCTTAAGCTTCGTCAGATTTGGAGCAAAAATAAGCCATGTCAGGTTCCTCAACTTGGGACAAAAGTCTATTGAAATCTTGCTCAGTGCATGAAAGCGAGGAGGGATAGTATTACTATTAGTGGGAAAGAGCGAGGAGGTTTGTATCATTCTTCTTTTCCCTAATTCCTTCTCTATATTCCTTGCTACCATCTCTTCTAAGCTATGACACCCCGTAATTTCTAGGTACTCTAAACGCTCCATAATTTCCAAAAACAAAACACTCAATACCTTTGTCTCCCTCAAATATTTAAGGCACAGTCGCTCAGTGCATCTTCGTAGTTTGTGGCAGCTCAAAAGGCTTTCAAGAGCAAAATCACGACTTATTCCTATCCACAGCACTTTCAAATGTTGCAAGCATTTCAATTCCTCTATTAAGCTTTCATCACTTCTAACTTGGACACTGTTTATTCTAACATTCCAAAAATTGATTACAGAAATTTTGAATATTTGCAACTTTGAAAATTGACATATCAATGGTTGTGGGATTTCACAGAGATTGATTGTCCTCCTCAAGTCCAAATATTTTAGTTTTGACAACTTAATCAGCTGAATTGGTAACTTATATATGTCTGTATCATGTAGATCGAGGCATTCTAGTGAAATCAGTTCTGAAATTCCCTGTGGCAACTGATAGAGTTTGTTTGATGACAAGTTTAGAACTCTCAGATTGCGCATGAATTGGAAAAAACCATCCCTAATCACCATCAAATTGTTATTGTTGAGAAATAAAGTTTGAAGATTAGGACATGTAGGTGTTCCTCTTAGATCTTCAATTCCACTATCCGCCAATGACATTCTTACACCTTCCCAATTTTCAACATCAAGTGCCTTAATTGCTCCTACCTTTGTTTTTACAAAAAATTTCTTTTCAGGTGCTTCACACTCACGTGCTATCCACAAAGCCATGTCACGGATTACATCATGCATCTTTACACATTTTGCAGAATCTTCACATCTTTCTAATAAACAAGCACTAAGAAGAGAATTGATAATGTCCTCCCCTTGCATTCGAGCATCAATTATGTTGTCAAATTCATCTAAAAATCCCTCGCAAAACCAATAATCTTTCAGTTGAGCAATGGGAATTTCAAAATCTTCAGGATACAAACTACAATATAAAAAGCAAGATCTCATCGTTTCCTTAGGTAAGCTATCATAACTAAATTTTAAAAGAGAATACACATCTTTATCCATTCTTGCTAATTTTTGTGGAAACTCTTTCAATACCTTAATTGCGTATTCCCAATGTTTAGGCATCATCTTGTAAGCCATGGCACGACCAATTGTAATCAGTGCAAGAGGTAGTCCTCCACACTCATTAGCAACTTGTTTAGCCAACTCTCGAATATCTGGATGACTGTCAAGGGTTTCTTCTCCAACCTTCTCTTCAAACAATTTCCAAGCTTCATCTTTGCTTAAACACTCTACTTTAACAACCTTATAGGCTCCCATTTGTCCGCATACATCTAAGGAGCGAGTTGTAAAAATTAATTTAGAACAATTTTTTTGCGATTCAGGTATTCCAACTTTGATCAAATCCACCCGCTCCCACACATCATCCAACAGCAGAACAAACTTTTTTCCGCTCAAAACTCCCCAAATTTCTTCAGCTTTCTCATCAAAACTTTTTTTCTCCCATGCCCCATCACGTGAAAGGCCAAGCTTTTTACCAATTTTTTCTTGAACTGTTTCGATGTTGTGATCTTTAGACACCACCACCCAAATTACAACATCATAACCGATTAGCTCATTGCTTAACTTATTGTTAATTTGGGTCAAGAGTGTTGTTTTACCAACTCCTCCCAAGCCATGTAAACCAATAATACCCACATCGTTTTGTTCAAGTAAGCGCCAGACTTTATCAAATGTCTGTTCCAAACCCACCGTGGATCCGGCAGGTCTTACAACCACTTGGGCTGCAAGTTCATTCTCAGCTACCCTTTCAAAACCTCCCTCATTCTTTAGATCAACTATTTCTGCAAGTTTTCTAGTCACTTGTTTAGCAAAGTTGTAGCTACACTTACAGTTCTTGGAGAAGCAGCCAGCAAAACATAATTTCTGGAGTTGTTGAGGACCATCTTTGATCAACGCCTCAGCTTCTGCTTCCGCAGTCTGCACCCTTGAAAGCCAGAGTCGAACTTCGTTGAGCCGCTTCATACGTTCTTGCTCAGCAAGATCTACCCTCCGGTTCACGTCATCCCTTCGCGCTTTAAGAGTATCCGATTCCACCCTTAGAGCTTCAAGATTTTCTTCAAACTTGCATGTGTAACTTACTTGTCTAGCAACGCAATCCCAGCAACGAGAGACTGTGTTCTCCGTTGAGATTGAGACTGAGCATAAATTTCCCATGGCCAAAATATCTGATAGATGAAAGAAGAATGAAATGAATTGTGGGTTTGAGGAGACTAATTGTTTTGATGTGTTTCTGAGTGGTCGACAGCACGGCAGATGGAATGATTTTGCGCTTACATGTGGAGTTTGAATTTGCCGACCAATACACACATTGTTTTTCAATTTAGTAGTAGAAAAAGGACAGCCTTCTTACAAGGAAAATAGTACTACTACTTTACTTTTTACTACTATTATGGTTACAAATGGCTTCCATCAATTGCAGTTCTAGTCCTGCTTAGTGATTTGACTCAAAATTTCAGACCAAGGGCATAATGCAGTGGAACCATCATGGATCACCTGTCATTAAACATTGCAGGGTGAACCTTGAAGGATGGCTCGGCTCTTCTGATCCCTTTCTCGACAAGCAAGCTAACCTGACCTCTGCGAGATGAATTTCCTACTTTGCTTGTGGTACATACACAGTTTGGTCTGATTTATGTACATTTCTACTTATTTCATGTCCTATTAAAATTATATTCAAATTTTAATTTGTAATGAAAAAAATAATTAATTAGTGTTATATTATTTATGTAACTCATTTGATTTTTTCATATAGTTTCAGTGAGTTAATTTTCTCCAATTAATAATATATGTATTGTCAATATATATAAGTAACATAGATATTTTTTGTGTTTTTTATTAAGACACACATGAAGACATATGAAATTACTCAAATGCATCGTAAATTGTATTCTATTTGATTTTTATTCTATAATTTTAAAAAAGAAAAGATATTTATATATTGATTTTATGTTAATTTTTTAAATTGATATTACAATTGTACAATTTTATACTGTAGAGTAATTTACAACTTTCAACTGAAAATGAATGACTTGAGAAAAATTTTTAAGTCCACATATGTTGCTCTTTATTAAAGAAATAAGGCTTAAGAATAACAATAATAAGATATTATTTTTTTTTAATTTTATATTTTCAAAATTTATCATTTATCTAAATATTTGAATTTTATAAATATTCTATAAATTTTTAAAAATTCTTACTTGAATCTTATCCAAATTCAATAAGTACTATCTGATAAATATTCAGCTCCATGAAGTACTCAAATTTTAAATCTCAAAACTTAAGCAAAGAATTACTCAAATCTAATTAAACGAAAATTAAAATTTATAATGAACAACAAATAAAATTTTGAAATCAAAACTTAAATAACTAAAAAACAGTCGGTATTAAATCTCTAAGGATTGATACGGTATCTTACCCGAATTCCAAATGGGCAGCAAGCTCTTTATTTAGACCCGTCTCAAACCCGCTTCAGTTCTTTTATATTCAGACAAGTAGGTCCGGGTACCCGAACTTAGCCTGAATGGGAAGGGAAGGAGTGGATGAAGCATCGGGGCCAACCCCCAAATTCTAAATCCAAGGCTAATCCAAAAGTTTGAAACCAAAGTTAGTTAAGACAGTAGAGGCGGGTGGATTGGTTTTACACTTTTACTTTGTTAGTCCTATACATACATACGTACATACATAGATTCCAGCCAAATCCAATCACTCCGACGCCATGTCCACTTCCGATCCCAACAAGTTCATCTCCAAAGCCGACAAGCTGTAAGCCTCTCTCCCCTCTCTTTACAAATATCTTACTTGTATATTTGTAGAAGAATGCGTTGTAAATTACCACTTAAGATTCTTAGATTTCAACTTTTTTATTTGATATCCGATCCCATCCCTTTTTAGTGTTGATTTATCAAATTGGTTTGGGGGCAAAATCAATTCATCAGCCTGACCCAACTTTTCTTTTTCCTCCGTATGTGTAGAACAAAGCTGAGTCTTACAAGGTGGAGTGCTGATTGGAAAAGTGCCACTGTTTTATATGAGCAAGCTGGTAATGCTATCTAACCCATTATTCAACCTCTAAGATTTTACCTAAAAATGGGATTTATTTTTTTGGATTCTCACTATGTAATTGCCATGCTTTTGGGGCCTTTCTTCATTGATGGGATTTTTTGTATGAACAAAGTTGGTAATGCTTTTGGATATCTTTTTTTTTTTTTTTGGATTTTATCTAATTGTAGCCAATGGATTTCGAGTTGCAAGAAATTATGAGAAAGCAAAGTTGGCATTCGAGAAAGCTTCACAAGGACAAGAGATGCTATCCATTTACAGCAGCATTCTTGTTCACCACCTTAATCACTAGACACCAGTTAAGGACTTATCTCAAGATCTCTTATTCTTTAATAACTCCTTTCCATGTTAGAAGATTGTGCAATCTGTTCTTAAGTACTTGTCCTTCAAAATTCTATTTCTTCACCACATCATTTCATTGAAGATATAGTATTGTTGTTCAATAGAAATTTTGAAGATTTCAGTCTTCATCTTAATTGTGAATTGTGTTGGAGAAAGTTTAACCTTTTAAAATTAGTAAAGAAACAAAAGAAATAGAAGCGGTTATTGTATTTGTAAGAGGATTGAAATGATTGATGAATTAATAAATATTGCTAGGATTGAAATTTTTGAGAAATTATTATATCAAACAGCTAGCATGCCATCTCACCTTTGAAGACAATGATAATATAATAGAGAAAAATAGAAGAAAAATTTCTTTTGAAATATCACACACCTTTCCTCTATGGTCTTTAGAATAAGATGTCAAAAGCATTTAGATTGGCTTCATCCATCCAGTCTTCTTTTTCGACCATTATAGATGTTTGAAAGAGGGTAAAAAAGTGGCTCGAGTGGCTTCATCCTTCCATTGAACCTCTTTCCACCACTTATCATGTCCCATAATGTTGATTTGATTCCCCTTTGCACTGTCAAGGTTGAGCAGAAGCTTCTTTAGTTTTGAGCAGTGGCATATTGTGATTCGTCTCAAACATGGGAAGGGTAGGGTATCCCAGTATATGCTCTTCAATTTTGGTAGATTACTTAAGTAAAGCCTTTCTAGCTTAGCAAATAAGCTTGGGTTTGGAACTCCAATCACATTTGCAAATTCACTAATTATTTCTTCCATTCTTTTGCAAAACCTTACATGAAGCATCATCAGATTTGGAGCAAGAATAAGCCACGTCATGTCTCTCAAGTTTTTGCATTGATATAGGACAACCATGCTCAATGTGTGAAAGCAAGGACTAATATTATTACTATTAGGAGGAAAGAGTGAGGAGGTTTGTATCATTCTTCCTTCTCTTAATTCCTTCTCTAAAAACTCCATATTTGCTAAAGATGAAACATTTAATACCTTTGTCTCCCTCAAATTTCGGATGATTAGTTGCTCAGTGCATCCTCGTAAGTTGTGGCAGCTCCAAAGGCTTTCAAGAGTAAAAGCACTTTTTATTTCTATACACAGCACATTCAAATGTTGCAAGCATTGCAATTCCTCTATTAGACCTTTCTTATCTCCATTCAGGATATTGTCTTCATCTCGATCATCAAAATTAAAGGAAAAAGACATTTTGAATGTTTGTAGCTCAGAAAATTTACATATTAGTTGTCGTGGGATTTTTTGGAGCCTAGTTTCCGTCAAATCCAAATATTTCAGTTTTGACAACCTATTTAGCTTAATTGGCAACTCTCTTATTCCTGTCCATGATAGATCCAGGCACTCTAGTAAAACCAGTTCTAAAATTCCCTCTGGCAACTGACAGAGATTCCAGTTTGAAGACAAGTTTAGAACTCTCAAATTGCACATAAATTGGAAAAAACCATCACCAATTACCTTTAAATTGTTTTCGTTGAGAAATAAAGTTTGAAGATTAGGGCATGTAGGTGTTCCTCTTAGATCTTCAATTCCACTATCTGCCAATGACATTCTTACACCTTCCCAATTTTCAACATCAAGTGCCTTAATTGATCCTACCCTTGCTTGTACAAAAAATTTCTTCTTGGGTGCTTCACACTCACATGCTATCCACAAAGCCATGTCACGGATCACATCATGCATATGCACAATCTTCACTTCTTTCTAATAAACAAGCATTAAGAAAAGAATTGATAATGTTGTACCCTTGCATTCGAGCTCTACTTATGTTGTCAAATTCACCCAAAAATCCCTCGCAAAACCAATAATCTATTAGCACATCAATGCGAATTCCAAAATCTTCGGGATACAAACTACAATACAAAAGGCAAGATCTCATGGTGTCATTAGCCAAGCTATCATAACTAAATTTTAAAAGAGAATACACCTCTTGATCCATTCTTGCTAATTTATGTGGAAACTCTTTCAAGACCTCAATTGCATATTTCCAATCTTGAGGCATCTTCTTGCTAGCCATGGCTCAACCAATTGTAATCAGTGCAAGAGGTAGTCCTCCACACTTTTCAGCTACTTGTTTAGCCAGCCCTCGAATATCTGAATGGCTGTCAAGAGTTTCTTCTCCAACCTTCTCTTCTAACAATTTCCAAGCTTCATCTCTGCTTAAGCACTCTACTTTGATATTCTTACGAGCTCCCATTTCTCCGCATACCTCTAAAGAGCGAGTTGTAAAAATTAATTTAGAACCATTTTCTTGAGTCGGTATAGGTATTCCAACTTTGATCAAATCCACCCGCTCCCACACATCATCCAACAGCAGAACAAACTTTTTTTTGCTCAAAACTCTCCAAATATCTATAGCTTTCTCTTGACAACTTCTATTCTTACCCAACTCATTTGAAAGGCCAACCTTTTCACCAATTTTTTCTTGAACCTTTTGGATAGTGTGATCTTTAGACACCACCACCCAAATAACAACATCATAACCAATTAGGTCATTGCTTAACTTGTTGTTAATTTGGGTCAAAAGTGTTGTTTTACCAACTCCACCCAAGCCATGTAAACCAATAATGCCCACATTGTTTTCTTCAAGTAAGCGCCAGACTTTAACTAATGTTGGTTCCAAAGCCACCGTAGGCTCAGTAGGTATTACATCCACTTTGGCTGGAAATTCATTCTCAGCTATTTTGTTAGGAATCACATCCACATGGGCTGCAAGTTCTTTCTCAGCTACCCTTTCAAAGACTCCTATATTCTTTAGATCAACTATTTCTTCAAGTTTTCTAGTCACTTGTTTGCCAAACTTGTAGCTAGACTTACAATTCTTGGAAAAGCAGCTGGCTAAACATAATTTCTGAATTTCTTGAGGACCATCTTCGATCAATTTCTCAGCTCCCTGTACCGCAGTTTGCACCCTTGAAATCCAGAGCTGAACTTCGTTGAGCCGCTTCATACGTTGTTGTTCAGCAAGATCAATCCTCCAGTTCACATCATCGCTCTTTGCTTTCAGTGTTGCCAATTCCACACTCAGAGCTTTAAGATTTTCTTCAAGCTTACATGTGTAACTTGCTTGTCCAACAATGCAATCCCAGCAATGAGAGACTGTGTCATCCGTTGGGATAGAGACTGAGCACAAATTTCCCATGATTCAGTGATTAAACTATTTGATAGACGAAGAAAGAAGAATGAAATGAAGCATGGGTTTGAGGAGGCTAATTGTTTTAATGAATTTGTGAGTGATGGAGGAAGATGCAACTAATAATATTGACTTAGACTAATTCTTTTGCAGTAATGTATTGACTTAAGACTTTTTGAGCCATTAGCATTAGAACTATTTATTAGCTGCAGCAGTGATTGGTTGGTACTGAAATAAGTTAGATTGAATCATTAATGGATGCAATGCTTTCAATGTAGTGGAAGAATAAGTTCAACCTTCTAACAAGAAAAATAATACTAGTATTTTCCTTTTGAAATGATTTTCTCGGATTTTTCTTGTGTCTTTAATGGTTGGAGGTTGAGTTATCCTCACGGTTTTCATTTAAATAGGCGGACCAAGCTAGACGGGATTTTAACTTTAAAAAAGAGAAATTTAATAAACATAACTTGGTTCAACTTATGAACACCTCTACTCATTTCACGCACTGTTAAAATTGGATTTAAAATTTAATTCGTAATGAATAAAGATTATTGTTTAGTGTTAGTTTTTATACACTTTTATTAACTTATTGGAGTTCATGTAATTTTAATAAGTTATTTTTTTCCATCAAGATTAGGTTATTTACAACTTTCAACCAATACAGCTACGATAATGCAAAATAATCCAAGTATATTGGGCGTGGATGAATTGAGGAAAATGTAAGTCCAAATATGTTTATGCTCATTAATTTTTATTTAATTTCACTTTAAAAACATCTATGAATTAAGAAAGTAAATAACGATAGATAAGATATCAGTTATTTTTTAATTATTAATCTCATTTTAGTTAAGAAACATCAAATAAAAATTTCGCCAAACAAATCAAGTTTAGGATATGATGTAAGCAAGACAACCACACAAAATAGAACATACAAATTACAGTCTCAAAGGTCCAAGGCCAACTAAAATTGTCAAGTGAAGAAAAAAGCAACAATATTTTGTGATCTATCACATTTGAGTTCTTCACTGTTTTCTGCTCCTCAAGATCAGAACTGCAGAAATTTATTAGACCTAAATCCTTCCATTCAAGCTCTTTCCAGCATCCCTCCTTTCTTCCAATGTTGATTTCAAAATACATACATGTAGCTGTCATCAAACTGATTGACATGCCCATGCGCCAATCTCTGCCCAAAGAATGGAAAAGACATGCAACTGTGCAGAAAAATTTATTAGTGTTTCTGTAGTTGTTCCCAAATATGTAGTGTTTGCTGTACATGTAATGAAGACTATGACGAATTGAAGATTACGGGGTCATTCCAAGCAAGGAAAATTACTAGTAGATTTTATTGGAATTGGATGAATTGAGGAAAATGTAAGTCCAAAAATGTTCATACTTATTAATTTTATTTAATTTTATTTTACTAACACCTATGGAGAAGTTTAGAATTAACAATGAATAAGTTATAGGTTATTTTTTAATTATTCATAATCTGAATTTTATCATTTATCTAAATATTCGAATCTTATAAATACTTTATTATTATTTGAAATTTATTAATAGCCGAATCTCATTCAAACTAGATATATAATATCCTTTATATATTCGAACTTGTTAAATTAAATATTTGATTTTTCAAATCTATCTAGTTCATCTATACCTGACCCAAACCTAATCCAAGTAAGAAAGAAATTTACACCGCTTTTGATATTTTCAATTTATTAATAATTATAAAATTAAAATTAAAATTCACTTATAATTAACCACAAATGAATATTTAAAATGAATAAACCAATAATTTAATTAATTAAAAACACTCATAATGTTTTTAGAGATGATATGGTATCATACCCGAAATTTAAAATGGATAGCGAACTCTCTATTTAAACCTGCTTCAAATTCGTTGGAATTCTACATATCCAGTCAAATAGGTCCGAATACCCCAAAACAAAGCGTGCTAGAACCCATGTCTGTTTTCATAATTTCGATAATGGAATCTGTATTGACTTAAAGTTACTTGCCTAATCATAATACTTTATATTTAACAAGGATCCAATAATGAGAAATTAAAATAGAAAAGATAAAATTGAGCCTTCTAATCTTGGTTGTTGGTTGAGAAATTATAGGAATAGGATATTGTAAGCTTCAGATTCCTTTTTATCTTGTTGAGCAAAAGGAAAGGAACTCCTAAAGTGTAAGACCAAGCACACCTAGTTTCCATTGCTTTTAACTTCTTCATTTGTGTTCAATTGTGATTAGTGTTAGTGTGGCATTTACAATGCCTGATTACACACAGTATTAAAAGGCTTTCAAGAGCCAAAACAGTTTTTATTTCTATATATAGCACATTCCAGTGTTGCAGGCACTTCAAGTCCTGTATAAAACCTTCAATACCTCCATTTAGGACACTCTCTGTTTTATCCTTGCATCTATTGATTGGATACATTTTGAATATTTGCAACGTCGAAAATTTACATATCAATTGTCATGGAATTTTATAGAGATCAATGTCCTCCTCAATTCCAAATATTGCAGTTTTGACAATCTATGAAACTGAATTGGCAACTCTGTTATGTTTGTCCCTTGTAGATGGAGGTGCTCTAGTGAAACCAATTCTAAAGTTCCCTCTGACACCACATGGAGACTATTGTTTGAAGACAAGTTTAGAACTCTCAGATTGCAAGTAATGCCCATGTTTTGGCACTGGACTCATGACCACACATAAGATTGCTGTTGTATGTGTTGAACTGCCTGTAAAGTTGGAAAATCTGTTTATAGGCAAATAACCTGTTTGCATATGTAAGCAAACCTTATATGAATAGGCATTATTGATGGTTTTGTTATCCTCAGGTACACAGATGCTGCAGCTTTCCTTTTTGAGATTGGGCTTAGCAGCTGACAAGTGCAATGCTCGAAACAATCAATGCAAGGTGTGACTTTATATTATGCACCCTAAGTATCTGCCTGTATTACTAGATATCCATTCATTTGTCATTCCTTTCTCTTTGTTTTCTAGTTCAGCTGATAGAACAAACTCTTTTATGTAGACAGAAAGTGTATCTATCATTTAACTATCGCTATAGGTTAAAAGTGCAAGCCTCATCACTAGTCAGCTTCTGACCTTCACCGTACTAAATGCAGCAAGCAATGATGATTTAGATGACAAACCTCACGATAAGAACTAAAATGCAGTGAGCAGCGATTTACATAAAAACAAGTCTAATCTTGTTTCATTTTGGTTGAGAAATATCAAATGATAGATATGAATAAAAATTTTGCCTAACAAATCAAGTTTAAGATATGATAAAAACAAGACAACCACACAAAATAGAGCATACAAATTACAATCTTAAAGATCCAAGGCAAACTAAAATTGTCAAGAGAAGATAAAAGGCAACAATACTTTGTGATCTTTTGCATTTGAGTTCTTCATTGTTTTCTGCTTCTCAAGTTCATAACTTTGGAAATTTATTAGACATAAATCCTCCCATTCTAGCCCTTTCCAGCATAGCCTTCCTTTTTTTCAATGTTGATTTCAAAATACATGTAGCTATCATCAAACTGATTGACTTGTCGATGCACCAGTCTCTGCCCAAAGAATAAGAAGACATGCAAATGTGCAGAAAAATTTGTTAGTGCTTCTATAGTTGTTCCCAAATATGTTGTGTTTGCTGTACATGTAATGAAGACTATGAAGAATTAAAGATCGCTGGATCCTTCCAAGCAAGGAAAACTTATAGTTGCCATACTGGATGAATTAACATTGTAAACCAGAATGTTGAAGCCTTTATTAATGCAGAAGGTTGTTTTTCTTTTCTTGTATAACATCTGAATTCTTGGAAATTCAATTCATGTCTGACAACCTTACATAATTATGATGCATTAGCCTTAAATATACCATTTGGTGTAGCATAAATGTACCAATTATTTTGTATTAAGAGCATTAATCTTGAATTTTCCAATGTTATTTATGTAAAGCAGATCAAGCAGACAATTGTGCATCATAAAAGAATCCATTCCTAAGAACTAGCCCATCAAAATTCTATTTCTATACCACATCATTTCGTTGAAGATATTGCATTATTCTTTGTTCAATAGAAAATTTGAAGATTTTGGTCTTATTGTGGGTAGTGTTGGAGATAGTTTAAGCTTTTAAAATTAGTGAAGAAACAGAAGAAATAGAAGCGATTATTGTAGTTGTAAGAAGATTAGAATGATTGATGAATAAATTAAATACAACTAGGATAGGAATTTTAGAGATCTTACTATATCAAACAATTAGCATGCCATCTCACCTTTGAAAACAATGATAATATAAGAGAGAAAAATAAAAGAAATATTACTTTTCAAATATCACACACCTTTCCTCTGCGGTCTTTAGAATAGGATGTCGGAAGCATTTAGATTGGCTTCATCCTCCCAATCTGGCTCTCTCCATGTGATTGAAGTTTGAAAGAGGGTAAAAAAGTAGATCGAGTGACATCATCCTTCCATTGAACCTTTTTCCACCACTCTTCACTTCCTTCAATGCTGAGTTGATTTCCCTTTGCACTGTCACAGTTGAGTGGAAGGTTGTTCAGTTTTGGGCAGTGCGATACTAGGATTTCTCTCAAGCATGGGAAGGGTAGGGCATCCCAGTATATGCTCTTCAATTCATATACAGCATGTAAATGAAGCCTTTCTAGCTTAGCAAATGGGCCTAGATTCGAAATTCCAACCACATTTGCAACTTCACTTACTTTACTTATTATTTCTTCCATCCTTTGGCACAAAGATACCTCAAGCTGCGTCAGATTTGGAGCAAAAATAAGCCATGTCAGGTTCCTCAAGTTCCGACAATGGGCTATACGAATCTTGCTCAGTGCATGAAAGCAGGGAGTGACAGTATTACTGTTAGTGGGAGAGAGCGAGGAAGTTTGTATCATTCTCCTTTCCCCTAATTCCTTCTCTATATTCCTTGCCACCATCTCTTCTATGCTAAAGTAGCCTAGAATTTCTAGGTTCTCTAAACGCTCCATCTTTTCCAAAAACAAAACACTCAATACCTTTTCCTCCCACGAACCTCGAAGGCGTAGTCCCTCAGTGCATCCTCGTAAGTGGTGGCAACTCAAAAGGCTTTCAAGTGCAAAATCATTGCAGATATCTAGCCACAGCACATTCAAACGTTGCAAGCATTTCAATTCCTCTATTAAACTGACTGTATCAACCCAGTGAGGAGAGTCTAAAAAGATTTTGAGTATTTGCATCATTGAAAATTTACATATCAACTTTGGTGAGATTTTATGGAGACGGTGGTTCCATCTCAAGTCTAAATATTTCAGTTTTGACAACTTAATCAGCTGAATTGGTAACTCAGATATTTGTGTGTCATGTAGATCGAGGCATTCTAGTGAAATCAGTTCTGAAATTCCCTGTGGCAACTCATAGAGTGTGTTTGATGACAGGTTTAGAACTCTCAGATTGCGCATAAATTGGAAGAAACCATCACTAATCGCCTTCAACTTGTTATGGTTGACAAATAAAGTTTGAAGATTAGGGCATGTTGGTGTTCCTCCAAGATCTGTAATATGATTATATGCCAATGACATTCTTACACCTTCCCAATTTTCAACATCAAGTGCCTTAATTAGCCCTACTCTTACTTTAACAAAAAATCTCTTCTCAGGTGCTTCACACTCACGTGCTATCCACAAAGTCATGTCACGGATCACATCATGCATCTTTACACATTTTGCTGAACCTTTACATCTTTCTAATAAACATGCATTAAGAAGAGAATTGATAATGTCTGCCCCTTGCATTCGAGCATCAATTATGTTGTCAAATTCATCCAAAAATCCCTCGCAAAACCAATAATCTTTCAGCTGAGCAATGGGAATTTCAAAATCTTCGGGATACAAACTACAATATAAAAGACAAGATTTCATCGTATCCTTAGGTAAGCTATCATAACTAAATTTTAAAAGAGAATACACCTCTTTATCCATTCTTGCTAATTTATGCGGAAACTCTTTCAATACCTTAATTGCATATTCCCAATGTTTAGGCATCGTCTTGTAAGCCATGGCACGACCAATTGTAATCAGTGCAAGAGGTAGCCCTTCACACTCATCAGCAACTTGTTTAGCCAGCTCTCGAATATCTGGATGGCTGTCAAGGGTTTCTTCTCCAACCTTCTCTTTAAACAATTTCCAAGCTTCATCTTTGCTTAAACACTCTACTTTGATAACCTTATGAGCTCCCATTTGTCCACATACATCTAAAGAGCGAGTTGTAAAAATTAATTTAGAACCATTTTGCTGATCCGGTTCAGGTATTCCAACTTTGATCAAATCCACCCTTTCCCACACATCATCCAACAGCAGAACAAACTTTTTTCTGCTCAAAACTCTCCAAATTTCTACAGCTTTCTCATCAAAACTTTTATTCTTCCATGTCCCACCATGCGAAAGGCCAACCTTTTTACCAATTTTTTCTTGAACTGTTTCGATGTTGTGATCTTTAGACACCACCACCCAAATTAAAACATCATAACCGATTAGCTCATTGCTTAACTTATTGTTAATTTGGGTCAAGAGTGTTGTTTTACCAACTCCTCCCAGGCCATGTAAACCAATACTACCCACATTGTTTTGTTCAAGTAAGTGCCAGACTTTATCAAATGTCCGTTCCAAACCCACCGTGGATCCAGCAGGTCTTACATCCACTTGGACTGCAAGTTCATTCTCAGCTACACTTTCAAAAACTCCTGCATTCTTTAGATCAACTATTTCTGCAAGTTTTCTAGTCACTTGTTTAGCAAAGTTGTAGCTAGACTTACAATTTTTGGAGAAGCAGCCAGCAAAACATAATTTCTGAATTTGTTGAGGACCATCTTTGATCAACACCTCAGCTTCTGCTTCCGCAGTCTGCACACTTGAAAGCCAGAGTTGAACTTCCTCGAGCGGCTTCATACATTGTTGTTCAGCAAGATCTACCCTCCGGTTCACGTCATCCCTTCGAGCTTTCAGTTTGGCCACTTCCACACTCAGAGCTTTAAGATTTTCTTCAAGCTTGCATGTGTAACTTGCTTGTCCAGCAACGCAATCCCAGCAACGAGAGACAGTGTCCTCCATTGAGATTGAGACTGAGCACAAATTTCCCATGATTTAGTGATCAAAATATTTGATAGATGAGGAAAGAAGAACGAAATGAATTGTGGGTTAGAGGAGACTACTTGTTTTGATGGATTTCTGAGTGATCGACAGGAAGATGCAATGCTTTTGTGCGAATGTGCTTGGACTTTCTGTTGGCCATTAGCATTAGGTTGGTACTAAAATAATGTAGTGGAAGAAAAAGGGACAAGCTTTTAACTAGAATAATAATACTAGTGTTTTCCTTTTGAATTATAATACTACTATTTTGACTACTTTAAAAAGATTCTCCTTTTTTTAATTCACAAAAGAAAAAGAAATTGATGCTCTTTTTACTGTTTTGATGTAAAATTATGCAGATTAATAAATCATAATGTAGATTGTGAGGAGAGATTGGTACGAGTGCTATCAAGGCCACTACGAGTGCTATCAAGGCCATTCCTGCAAGGCCTCCAAGCTTAATTAACTGTTCATTCCCCCTAAATTCATAGCTTAGAGACGTGTGAAAAGTTGAAAATGCACACACACAAAAAAAGCATTCTCAACAAAGTAAAGTAATTAGTAAGCCCAGGAAATGAGAAATCTGTTTGCAAAATATCAGCTGTAACTTTTTATTGCATAATGGAAATTCCTATTTATTACATTAAACTTGTCCTGATATGTGATTGACCCTACTGACATGGAGATTGTCTGTTGCCGAACATCAAGAAAACAAAATTTCAGACCAAGTGTGGAGGCCTTCACCTTTTTTCTCATTTGTGGAATCATCCTGGATCAGCTTTCTGAACATTGCAGGGTGAATCTTGGAGGATGAAGCACCCCGCAACCTGGTGCATGGGAGCCATCCCTTTCAACAGATGAGCTAACTTGGCCTATGGGAGAGGAATTTCCTCTTCTTCTGGTACACACAGTTTGATGTGATTTATGAACATCTCTACTCATTTCGCATTTTATTAGAATTATATTCAAATTTCAATTTGTAATGAATAATGATAATTGATTAGTACTGTATTATTTATATTTTTATTAACTGATTCGATTTTTAATAATTTTAGTTAGTAATTTCATATTGTCCTTATACATAAGTAATATAGATTTTTTTTTAATTTTATTATTAATGCACATGATGATATTAACATATATGAAATTACTCAAATCCATTTTAAATTGAGTTTTATTTGATTTTTATTCTGTAATTTTGAAAAAGTAAAAAGATATTTATGTATTGATATTTTTTTGGGGATTATATTTGATGGTTACCAAAATATAACTTTTATATTTTTATTACAAACAAATTCTAAAATACAACAAATAACAATTTAAATAACTAAAAAAAGTCATAATTTTTGTTAAAGACAAGTATGAAGATTAAATGGCTCATTTCCATCCAGCAGTGGGGTTACTAGAACCCATGCCTGAGGGAATGGGAAGGAGGAGGTGAAGTGGAGAAGATCGGGGCCAACCCAACAAGCTCATCTCCAATGTCGATAAGCTGTAAGCCTCCTCCTCTCTCCCCTCTCTCTACAAAAATCTTACTTATACATTAGTAGAAGACCGTGTTGTAAATTTAGAAATTAAGATTCTTAGATTTCAATTTTTTTTTTTTCTGTTTTGATATTCGATCCCATCCCTTGTAATGTTAATTTAACGAATTGATTTGAGGCAAAATCAATTAATCAGCATCACCCAACTTTTTTTTACTCTGTCTGTATGTGTAGAACAAAGCTGAGTTTTACAAGGTGGAGTGCTAATTGGAAAAGTGCTACTCTTTTGCATGAGCAAGCTGGTAATGCTATCTACCCATTATTCAACCTCTAAGATTTCATAAAAAAAATGGGTTTTTTTTTGGGATTCTCACTATGTAATTGCCATGCTTTTGGGGACCTTTCTTCATTGATGCTCATGGTACTTGTAGGGAATAAATTTCGAGTTGCAAAAGATTATGAGAAAGCAAAGTTGGCATTCGAGAGAGCTTCCAAAGGACAAGAGATGCTATCCTTATGTCTAGAACAAGTGAGTTCAAGTTGAGTAGACTGAAGCTTGTGAACTGTGATGTCATTTGTCAAGCCAATTTTGGCCTTTGTTTGTTGGGTCCAGTAAGTACTTCCTTTTGATCTTGGTTTCACAAGCAACTGCCGATGAATAATGCCACATGCGAAACTTGCTTGCCCAGCGATGCAATCCCAGCAAGCAGAGACTATGTTGCCCGTTGAGATTGAGATTGAGCAGAAATTTCCCATGATTTAGTGATCAAAATATTTGATAGATGAAGAAAAGAGAATGAAATGAATTATGGGTCTGAGGAGACAAATTATTTTGATGAATTTCTGGGTGATTGACAGGAAGATGCAACGCCTTTCTGCCAATTTTTTGAGAGTTTCGTCGGCCATTAGCACTGGTGTTTGGTTGGTGCTGCTTTCAATCTAGGACAAGCTTTTAACTAGAATAATAATACCACTATTTTCTTTTTTGACTATACGCATGTTGCATTACCGACAAGATATCTAGTAAGATAATGTTAGGCAGATTGACTAACAACTCGAACTGCCATTGTAATTTTTAGACCATCATTACCATGAAACTCCATAACAGCTAGACAACAATTTACATTCAACTAGTCCTGTAAGTGACTGAGTCCAATGACACAACATCAAGAAACAAAATTTCGGAGCAAGTGTGGAAGCCTTCACCATTTTTCTCCTTGTGGCATCAGCTTTATAAACATTGCAGGGTGAATCTTGGAAGGAGCCAACCTTTCAAGAAGTGGGAGAGAAATTTCATCCTCTTCTTCCTAATCGTTGGTCTTTGGAGGTTGAGTTATCCTCTCAGTTATGTTTTGGTTTTTTTTTTTTTTAAACTTGATAAAAGGGGATTCGAACATGCTTTTTCAGGAAAAAGATCATATATTATTCGGGTAAGATCAAGTCTTAATTAAAAAAAAAAAGATATGGTATATACAATTTGATTCAACTTATAAACATTTTAACTCGTTTAACATGTTACAATTTGAAATAAATTCAAATTAGTATTATAATGAATATAGATAATTAATTAGTCTTTTCATTTTATATCCTTTTATTAACTCATTTAGTTTTTATGTAATTTTAGTAACTTCATTTTTTCCAACTAATGTAATATAATATAATATATATAAATATATATTTTTTGTTCTTTTATTAATACACACGCATGATTACATATATGAAATAATTTTTTATGAAATTTTATTTTAATTTTTTAAATTAATATTATATTGTATAATTTTATATGTAATTTATAACTTTCAACCAATACATCAGATAAAGTATCACTTATTTTTTAATTATCCATATCTAAATCTTATCATTTAACTATATATTCAAATTTTATATATATTTGAAAATCACTAATTGAATCTTATCCAAATTATATCAATAATACTCTTCAAATATCCAAACTTGTTAAATATTCCATTTTTCAAACCCAACCTAAGCAAGAAAGAAATTTACATATTTGTAATATATTAATAATTAAAAATATTAAATGAAATGATTATTAAAATTAAAATTAAAAGTAAAATTCGTTCATAATTAAAGAAAAAACAAATTTCCAAAATCAATAAGCAACTAGAAGCACACTTTCGAAGACCACACTCCTGTCTTACTCGAATTCGAAATGGATACCCGAACCCATGCCTGAATGGGAAGGGAAGGGAAGGGAAGGGAAGGGATGAAGCATCGGGGCCAACCCCCAATTCTAAATCCAAAGCTAATCCAAAAGTTTGAAACCAAAGTTAGTTCAGAGAGTAGAGGCGGGCGGATTGGCTTTACACTTTTACAGTTTTACTTTATTAGTACTCTACATAGCCAATTCCAATCGCTCCGACGCCATGTCCACTTCCGATCCCAACAAGCTCATTTCCAAAGCCGACAAGCTGTAAGCTTCTCTCCCCTCTCTTTACGAATATCTTACTTGTATATTTGTAGAAGAATGTGTTGCAAATTGCCACTTAAGATTCTCAGATTTCAAATTTTTTTTATTTGATATCCGATCCCATCCCTTGTAGTGTTGATCTTTATCAAATTAGTTTGGGGGTAAAACCAATTAATCAGACTGACCCAACTTTTCTTTTTCCTTTGTCTGTATGTGTAGAACAAAGCTGAGTCTTACAAGGTGGAGTGCTGATTGGAAAAGTGCTACTGTTTTGTATGAGCAAGCTGGTAATGCTATCTAACCCATTATTCAACCTCAAGCTGGTAATACTTTATTATCATTTAAAAGTTATTAATAACCGAATCTTATGCAAATTAGCTAGATAATATCTTTTATATATTCAAACCTGCTAATTGACTCAAACCTAATCCAAGTAAGAAAAAAAATTTACACCGCATTTGATATTTGCAATTTATTAATAATTATAAAATTAAAATTAAAATTAAAATTAAAATTCACTCATAATTAACAACAAATAAATTTTTAAAATAAATAAACTAATAATTTAAATAACTAAAAACACTCATAATTTTTTTGGAGACGATATGGTATCTTACCCAAATTCAAAACGAGGAGTGAACTCTTTATCTAAACTTGTCTCAAATCCATTGGAATTCTACATATCCGGTCTGTAGGTCCGAACACCTTAAAAGCCCAAAGGAATAGAAAAGATAAAATTAAGGAGCCTTCTGGTCTTGGTTGAGAAATTATAGCAATAGGATATTGTCAGCTTCAGATTCCTTTTTCTCTTTTTGAGCAAAAGGAAAGGAACTCCCAAAGAGTAAGACCAAGCACACGTAGCTTTCATTGCTTTTTACTTCTTCATTTGTGTTCAATTGTGATTAGTGTTAGTGTGACATTTATAATGCCTGCTTACACACAGTATTAAAAGGCTTTCAAGAGCCGAAACAGTTTTTATTTCTATACATAGCACATTCCAATGTTGCAGGCACTTCAAGTTCTGTATTAAACCTTCAATACCTCCATTTAGGACGCTCTCTATTTTATCCTCGCATCTATTGATTGGATACATTTTGAATATTTGCAACGTCAAAAATTTGCATATCAATTGTCATGGGATTTTATAGAGATCAATGTCCTCCTCAAGTCCAAATATTGCAGTTTTGACAATCCATGAAACTGAATTGGCAATGCTGTTATGTTTGTCCCTTGTAGATGGAGGCACTCTAGTGAAACCAATTCTAAAGTTCCCTCTGACACCACATGGAGACTCTTGTTTGAAGGCAAGTTTAGAACTCTCAGATTGAAAGTAATGCCCATGTCTTGGCACGGGACTCATGACCGCACATAAGATTGCTGTTGTATGTGTTGAACTGCCTGTAAAGTTGGAAAATCTGTTTATAGGCAAATACCTTGTTTGCATATGTAAGCAAACCTTATATGAATAGGCATTATTGATGGTTTTGTTATCCTCAGGTACACAGATGCTGCAGCTTTCCTTTTTGAGATTGGGCTTAGCAGCTGACAAGTGCGATGCTCGAAACAGTCAATGCAAGGTGTGACTTTATATTATGCACCCTAAGTATCTGCCTGTATTACTAGATATCCATTCATTTGTCATTCCTTTCTCTTTGTTTTCTAATTCAGCTGATAAAACAAACTGTTTCATGTAGACAAAAAGTGTATTTATCATACAACTAATGTTATAAGTTAAAACTGCAAATTGCTTAACAAAAATAATATTAGATTGCAAATCTTTAAACTTTAGATATCAAATCAATAGTTCGAATGCTAAATGTAATTAACCCATGACAATATGAACATACAACATTTTAGCTATGGTTCAGTCCAATCTTCCAAATTGTAAAAATACTACTATTATTAAAATTCACAAGTTCCATAAAACTAAACAAAAATATTCAACATAACAAAACATGATCACCATTTGTGATCCCAAAATTTCTAAAACAAGCCGTGTCATCAGTCAGCTTCTGACATTCACCATGCCAAATGCAGCAAACAGTGATGATTTAGATGACATACCTCACGACAAGAACTAAAATGCAGGAAGCAGCAATTTACAAGAAAACAGGTCTAATCTTGTTTCATTTTAGTTGAGAAATTTCAAATGATAGATATAAATAAAAATTTCACCAAACAAATCAAGTTTAGGATATGATATAAATAAGACCACCACACAAAATAGAGCATACAAATTACAATCTCGAAGGTCCAAGGCAAACTAAAATTAAAAGTGAAAAGAAAAAAGCAACAATACTTTGTGATAAGTTCTTCATTGCTTTCTCACTCCAGAAATTTATTAGACCTAAATTGTCCCATCCTCTCTCTTTCCAGCATCCCTCCTTTCTTTGAATGTTGATTTCAAAATACATGTAGCTACATCAGGTTGATTGACTTGTCCACGCACCAGTCTCTGCCCAAAGAATAAGAAGACATGCAAACGTGCAGAAAAATTTATTAGTGCTTCTGTAGTTGTTCCCAAATATGTTGTGTTTGCTGTACGTGTAATGAAGATGATGAAGAATTGAAGATTACTGGGTCCTTCCAAGCAAGGAAAATTTATAGTTGCCGTACTGGATGAATTAACATTGTAAACCAGAATATTGAAGCCTTTATTAATGCAGAAGGTTGTTTTTCTTTTCTTCTATAACATTTGAATTGTTTGGAAATTCAGTTCATGTCTGACAACCTTACATAATTATGATGCATTAGCCTTAAATACTGTATTTGGTGTGTAGCATAAATGAACCGATTATTTTGTTTTAAGAGCATTAATCCTGAATTTTCCAATGTCATTTATGCAAACCAGATCAAGCAGACGATTGTGCATCATAAAAGAATCTATTCCCAAGTACTAGCCCTTCAAAATTCTATTTCTATACCACATCATTTCATTGAAGATATTGCATTATTCTTTGTTCAATAGAAAATTTGAAGATTTTGGTGTTATTGTGAGTCATGTTGGAGATAGTTTAAACTTTTAAAATTAGTAAAGAAACAGAAGAAATAGAAGCGATTATTGTAGTTGTAAGAAGATCAGAATGATTGATGAATAAATTAAATACAACTAGGATAGGAATTTTAGAGACCTTATTATATCAAACAGTTAGTATGCCATCTCACCTTTGAAGACAATGGTAATATAAGAGAGAAAAATAAAGGAAAAATTACTTCTGAAATATCACACACCTTTCCTCTGCAGTCTTTAGAATTAGATGTCAAAAGCATTTAGATTGGCTTCATCCTTCCAGTCTAGCTCTTTCCATCACCATCGATGTTTGAAAGAGGGTAAAAAAGTAGATCGAGTGACTTCATCCTTCCATTGAACCTTTTTCCACCACTCTTCATTTCCGACAATGCTGATTTGATTTCCCTTTGCACTGTCACAGTTGAGCGGAAGCTTCTTCAGTTTCGGGCAGCCGTCTACTATGATTTTTCTCAAGCATGGGAAGGGTAGCGCATCCCGGTATATGCTCTTCAATTCTAGTAGATGTTCTAAATGAAGCCTTTCTAGCTTAGCAAATGGGCTTGGATTCGAAATTCCAACCGCATTTGCAACTTCACTCACTTCACTTATTATTTCTTTCATTCTTCCGCACCAAGATACCTCAAGCTGCGTCAGATTTGGAGCAAATATAAGCCATGTCAGGTTCCTCAACTCAGCACAATATGCTATTGAAATCTTGCTCAATGCATGAAAGCGAGGCGGGATAGTATTACTATTAGTGGGAAAGAGCGAGGAGGTTTGTATCATTCTTCTTTCCCCTAATTCCTCCTCTGTATTCCTTGTTACCATCTCTTCTATGCTATTAAAATCCCAAATTTCTAGGTTCTGCAACCGCTCCATTTTTTCTAAAAACAATACACTCAATACCTTTGTCCCACGCCAACCTCTAAGGGATAGTCCCTCAGTGTATCCTCGTAATTTGTGACAGCTCAAAACACTTTCAAGAGCAAAATCAGTGCCTATTTCTATCCACAGCACATTCAAATGTTGCAAGCATTTCAATTCCTCTATTAAACTTTCACTACCTCTTCTTAGGACACCGTCTATTCCAATGTGTAAAAAATTGACTAGAAAAAATTTGAATACTTGCAACATTGAAAATTTACATATCAATTGCTGTGGGAATTTACGGAGCTTGGCTATCCTCCTCAAGTCCAAATATTTGAGTTTTGACAACTTAATCAGCTGAATTGGTAACTCAGATATTTGTGTGTCATGTAGATCGAGGCATTCTAGTGAAATCAGTTCTGAAATTCCCTGTGGCAACTCATAGAGTGTGCTTGATGACAGGTTTAGAACTCTCAAATTGCGCATAAATTGGAACAAACCATAACTAATCGCCCCCAATCTACAACTATTGAGAAATAAAGTTTGAAGATTAGGGCATGTAGGTGCTCCCCGTAAACTTTCAATTGAATTACACATCAATGGCATTCTTATACTTTCCCAATTTTCAATATCAAGTGCCTTAATTGCTTCTACCCCTGTTTTTACAAAAAATCTCTTCTCCGGTGCTTCACACTCACGTGCTATCCACAAAGCCATGTCACGGATCACATCATGCATCTTTACACATTTTGCAGAATCTTCACATCTTTCTAATAAACAAGCATTAAGAAGAGAATTGATAATGTCTTCCCCTTGCATTCGAGCATCAATTATGTTGTTAAATTCATCTAAAAATCCCTCGCAAAACCAATAATCTTTCAACTCATCAATGGGAATTTCAAAATTTTCGGGATACAAGCTACAGTATAAAAAGCAAGATCTCATCGTATCCTTAGATAAGCTATCATAACTAAATTTTAAAAGAGAATATACCTCTTTATCCATGCTTGTTAATTTATGCGGAAACTCTTTCAATACCTTAATTGCATATTCCCAATGTTTAGGCATCGTCTTGCAAGCCATGGCACGACCAATTGTAATCAGGGCAAGAGGTAGTCCTTGACACTCATCAGCAACTTGTTTAGCCAACTCTCGAATATCTGGATGGCTGTCAAGCGTTTCTTCTCCAGCCTTCTCTTCAAACAATTTCCAAGCTTCATCTTTGCTTAAACACTCTACTTTGACAACCTTATCAGCTCCCATTTGTCCACATACATCTAAAGAGCGAGTTGTAAAAATTAATTTAGAACCATTTTGCTGATCCGGTTCAGGTATTCCAACTTTGATCAAATCCACCCTTTCCCACACATCATCCAACAGCAGAACAAACTTTTTTCTGCTCAAAACTCTCCAAATGTCTACAGCTTTCTCATCAAAACTTTTAATCTTCCATGTCCCACCATGTGAAAGGCCAACCTTTTAACCAATTTTTTCTTGAACTGTTTTGACGTTGTGATCTTTAGACACCACCACCCAAATTAAAACATCATAACCGATTAGCTCATTGCTTAACTTATTGTTAATTTGGGTCAAGAGTGTTGTTTTACCAACTCCTCCCAGGCTATGTAAACCAATACTGGCCACATTGTTTTGTTCAAGCAAGTGCCAGACTTTATCAAATGTCCGTTCCAAACCCACCGTGGATCCGGCAGGTCTTACATCCACTTGGGCTGCAAGTTCATTCTCAGCTACACTGTCAAAACGTCCCTCATTCTTTAGATCAACTATTGCTGCAAGGTTTCTAGTCACTTGTTTAGCAAAGTTGTAGCTAGACTTACAATTCTTGGAGAAGCAGCCAGCAAAACATAATTTCTGAATTTGTTGAGGACCATCTATGATCAACTCCTCAGCTTCTGCTTCCACTGTCTGCACCCTTGAAAGCCAGAGTTGAACTTCCTTGAGCGGCCTCATACGTTGTTGTTCAGCAAGATCTACCCTCCGGTTCACATCATCCCTTCGAGCTTTCAGTTTGGCCGCTTCCACACTCAGAGCTTTAAGATTTTCTTCAAGCTTGCGTGTGTAACTTGCTTGTCTAGCAACGCAATCCCAGCAACGAGAGACAGTGTTCTCCGTTGAGATTGAGACTGAGCACAAATTTCCCATGGCCAAAATATCTGATAGATAGATGAAGAAAGAAGAATGAAATGAATTGTGGGTTTGAGGAGACTAATTGTTTTGATGAATTTCTGAGTGGTCGACAGCAAGGAAGATGCAATGCTTTTGCGCTTACGTATTGACATAGACTTCGTCGGCCAATACACATTGCTTTTCAATTTAGTGGAAGAAAAAGGACAGCCTTCTACTACTTTCCTTTTTACTACTATTATGGTTACAAATGGCTTCCATCAATTGCAATTCTAGTCCTACTAAGTGATTTGACTCAAAATTTCAGACCAAGGGCATAATGCAGTGGAACCATCATGGATCAGCTTTCTAAACATTGCAGGGCGAACCGTGAAGGTTGGCTCGGCCCTTCTGATCCCTTTCTCGAACCACCTCACCACGTGGTGCATCAGAGCCATCCTCTCAACAAGCGAGCTAACTTGACCTCTGTGAGATGAATTTCCTACTCTGCTTCTGGTACACACAGTTTGGTTTGATCTATGGACATCTCAACTTTTTTCACGTCCTATTAAAATTATATTCAAATTTTAATTTGTAATGAAAAAAATCAATTGGTGTTATATTATTTATGTAACTCATTTAATTTTTTTTTATGTAGTTTTAGCGAGCTAATTTTCTCCAATTAATATATATATATTGTCATTATATATAAGTAATATAGATATTTTTTGTGTTTTTTGATTAAGACACACACGAAGACATATGAAATTATTCAAATTCATCGTAAATTGTGTTCTATTTGATTTTTCTTCTATAATTTCGAAACAAAAAAGATATTTATGTATTGATTTTATGTTAATTTTTTAAATTGATATTATAATTGTATAATTTTATATTGTAAAGTAATTTACAACTTTCAACTAAAAATGAATGATTTGAGAAAAATTTTTAAGTCCACATACGTTGATGCTTATTAAAGAGATGAGGCTTAAGAATAACAATAATTAGATATTAATTTTTTTTTTATTTTCAAATTTTATCATTTATCTAAATATTCGAATTTTATAAACATTCAATTAATTTTTAAAAATTCTTACTTGCATCTTATCCAAATTCAATAAATATTATCCAATAAATATTCAAATCCATTAAATATTCAATTTTTTAAATTTCAAAACAAAAAATAAAGAATTACTCACATATAATTAAACGAAAATTAAAATTCATAATTAACAACAAATAAAATTTTAAAATCAAAACTTAAATAACTAAAAAGCAGTGGGTATTAAATCTCTAAGGATTGATGCGGCGTCTTACCCGAATTCGAAATGGGCAGCAAGCCCTTTATTTAGACCCGTCTCAAACCCGCTTCAGTTCTTTTATATTCAGGCAAGTAGGTCCGGGTACCCGAACCCATGCCTGAATGGGAAGGGAAGGAGTGGATGAAGCATCGGGGCCAACCCCCAAATTCTAAACCCAAGGCTAATCCAAAAGTTTGAAACCAAAGTTAGTTAAGACAGTAGAGGCGGGTGGATTGGTTTTACACTTTTACAGTTTGTTAGTACTATACATACATAGATAGATTCCGGCCAAATCCAATCACTCCGACGCCATGTCTACTTCCGATCCCAACAAGCTCATCTCCAAAGCCGACAAGCTGTAGGCCTCTCTCCCCTCTCTTTACAAATATCTTACTTGTATATTTGTAGAAGAATGTGTTGTAAATTACCACTTAAGATTCTTGGATTTCAACTTCTGTATTTGATATCCGATCCCATCCCTTGTAGTATTGATTTATCAAATTGGTTTGGGGGCAAAATCAATTAAGCAGCCTGACCCAACTTTTCTTTTTCCTCCGTATGTGTAGAACAAAGCTGAGTCTTACAAGGTGGAGTGCTGATTGGAAAAGTGCCACTGTTTTGTATGAGCAAGCTGGTAATGCTATCTAACCCATTATTTAACCTCTAAGATTTTTTCTTAAAAATGGGATTTATTTTTTTGGATTCTCACTATGTAATTGCCATGCTTTTGGGGACTTTCTTCATTGATGTGATTTTTTGTATGAACAAAGTTGGTAATGCTTTTGGATTTTTTTTTTTTTTTGGATTTTATCTACTTGTAGCCAATGGATTTCGAGTTGCACGAAATTATGAGAAAGCAAAGTTGGCATTCGAGAAAGCTTCACAAGGACAAGAGATGCAATCCTCGTATCCTTATTAGTTTCATTAACACTCTTTGTTGTTTCATTGTTTTGTTTTTCTGTTCTTCTTTTTTATTATCTAGCATGTATCCCATGCTCGAACGGTTAAAACTTCGATACTTCAACTTGGAGGTCAGAAGTTTGAATCTTGAGATGGGGATGTGATAAGAGAGGGTTTATGTCCCCAATCGTAGCCCGATTCCTAATGGATCTGCACATGTACCCAAAAAGTGAACATTTCTCCCTTGTCACATCCTTTATAAGCAAATCAGGCCTTGGGATGCTGCTAAGCACATGGAGTCTGCTGCTGCTCTAGCAAAGGAACTACGCAACTGGGCTGAAGTTATTGACTTTTATAGAAAGGCATCTGAGCTATACATGCAGTGTGACAGACCACAACCTGCATCTGATGCACTGGCCAAGGGTGCCCGGTAAGGACATTGCTTAAACCTTTTTATTGGAATTTGGATTTTTCATCTTTTCGGCTTTATGATTTCCAGGTGAGATTTTGCCGTTACAACTAGTAATCCTGCTTGGAGACATTTGTTGGAAGCTTGACATAATGTTTTTTAACTTCAATCAAAGTTGAACTGTTTAAGTTTTTTGCTTGATCTTATATGGTCAACTGAAGTCAAATTCTTTAAACTTTTCAATGCCATAATAGTTTCTTTTTGTGCCACATTATGAATATATGAATATGCCATTTGATTCGAATTGGCTGGCAAACACTAGTAACTAATAGTTAGAATTACTTTTATTGGTTTTGGATTATTTCATGATAGTTTCTTGTTTATTGTAAATAATATAATTGAACTTTTCTTAATTTTTTGTCTTTCTTTCTTATGCACCAGTATAGCTTACCAGCCGCATGACCATTGATATCACAATCATAGTTTATTTTTCTTTTTTTAATTCTTTTAGTATTTTTTTTTTCCTTTTGTAGTGCTTTGGAGGGTGCTTTGCCTGATGATGCCATTCAACTGTATACTGATGCTTGCGTTATTCTTGAAGATGATGGAAAGGAACAAATGGCCTTTGATCTATATCGTGCTGCCACTAGTATTTATGTAAAGCTTGAGAAGTAAGGGTTTGCTTCTTCGTAGTATATTGAGATACATATAATGTTTATATATATTAAATCCTTCTTTATATGATTGAGAAAATAAAAGTGACGTTCCTGTGCGTCGTATGTCTAATATATTCTTAAAATTTGAATGCTGCTGTTTCTTAAAAAAAAAAAAAGAGGAAAAAGAACAAAAACTGGACCATCGATTTTGTTTTTGCAAGCATATCATCATTAGTTAGTAGTCTAATACAGATTTTAAATGCATTTATGTGGCTGTCTAGAACTAGGGAGTTCAGGTTGAGTAGACAGAAGCTAGTGAATTGTGATGTTATTTGTCAAGCCAATTTTTGGCCTTTGTTTGGTTGTAGGGTCCAATAAGTACTTCCTTTTTCTTATGGTTTTGCAAGAAACTGCCCATGTGGTGGCACTGGACTCATGACTACTTATAAGATTTCTGTTGTATGTGTTGAACTGCCTGTAAATTTGGAAAATCTGTTTATAGGCAATTACCTTGTTTGCATATGTAAGCAAACCTAATATGAATAGGCATTATTTATGGCTTTGTTATCCTCAGGTACACAGATGCTGCAACTTTCCTTTTGAGATTGGGCTTAGCAGCTGATAAGTGCAATGCTCGAAATAGTCAATGCAAGGTGCGGCTTTATATTAAGCACCCAAATCATTTGCTTGTATTACTAGTATCCTGTCATTTGCCATTCCTTTTCTCTTTGTTTTGTAATTCAGCGGATAATTTTTTCTCGAGAAGTATGATAATTGTTGCTGACCTCTCTCTACATCCATGCATGTCTTTAAAAGTCTGTGGTGTTAAAATCTCCCTTACTTGCAATCATCTGGTGCAGATGTGGCTACTGTTCTTTTTACTCATTTTGCACTAGCTTTTTTTTTAATGTAGGGAAGCTTTGCCAATAAAAATAACATTAACTCTAATATTTTTTTCTTTTATAAAATTTCAGGCGTATCTTAGTGCAATTATTGTGTATCTTTATGCTCATGACTTCAAGCAAGCAGAAAAGTGCTACAATGACTGTTCTCAGTAAGTGCAGTTCTCTCTCAGCAACCTTTTTGTAACACTATGTATTGATGTATTCATGGTACTCATATATTAACTAACTTTGGGCTGTGATTTATGGCTCTCAAGTAGCTGATCTTGTTAGCACAACAATCTTTTATTAGCAGAAGGCATCTGCAAATCAATAGTACTTTGATTTTCGTTTTTTGGGGTCTTATCTTTATCCTGCATAATGAATTTCTTGTGAGAAAAAGGGTGATCTAAAATATTATTATCTTTGGATCTTTTCAGAATTGATGCCTTTTTAGGAAGTGATCAGAACCGCTGTGCTAGTAAACTTCTTTCTGCTTATACGGAAGGTGATGTAGAAGAAATCAAACGTGTGGCTCAGTCTAGTGCTATTTCCAATCTTGACAATGTGGTAAAATTTTTGACTATTTGCACCTTTGTATTTGGAAACGCATGAGCCTCTCTCATAACATTGTTCATGATATAATGAAGACATTTTATCTTCTGGACACTACGGTTGGGCTTAATCACATATTGAAGATAGATCTGACTTATGCAACCATGGCTGGTTTTATATGCCTAAAACTGTGCAGTCTTCGGCAATACTTAAAATCACATATCTAAGCTTACAAAGTGGATATAGTAAATGGGGCGGGACTTGCATCTCATGTTAATCTAATGACAAATCTTGATTGCTTTTGAATTATCCATTTGCATTTCGTGTTAATCTTAGAAAGTGGATATAGCCAATGGGGCGGGACTTGCAATTCATTCAATTGCACACATTTGACTGAAATGAAATTGGCTGCAGATCATAAAGCTTGCAAGAAAGTTGCCTACTGGTGATGTCAGTGCGTTTAAGACCAATGCTGCTAACGAGGAAGAACCACTGGATGAAAATGACCTCACTTGAATTCACCTTCACCACGAGATTCATAACGCTTGTGTCATTTTGCAATGAGTCTTTGAGTGCACATACCATCCTTATATGTAATTACAAACAAACATCTTTGGTTTAATTTTTCTTAATTTGTCATGATTTTCCAACTTAAATGGTGTTAACCTTGTAAACAGTTGCTTGTTATATGATTAGAGTGCCTATAGTCTCCAATTTTTTTATTGTTAGGGTGGAAATGTACTCCTAGTCCTTGGCCATCACAGGCAATTGCCCATGCTGAAATTTATTCTTCTGTTACTTCCCTTTTATAAAGGTGATTTAAACAGAGGAAAGCATTTTATTCACTGAGGCTATGTCTGGGAGGAAGGAAATGAGAGATGTAAGCATTACTGATTTGGTTTGCTTAGCAATCTCTGTTTTCAGCAGTCCTGCTGAAAGTTGTTATCAGAAGATGCATCCTTGTTGGCTTGTTCATAGTTAAAGTTTTAACTTTTTTCAAAACCAATGCAATAGGCTTCCTTAGAAATCCTTATTATCAAAATATAAGGAAAATTTAAGAACTAATATGTTTCAAAATTAAAACATCAAAGTAGGTAGCATGATGGTAAGGCACATTCAAGAACTACATCTGTTCTACAATTCCACAAATCTATGCTAGGAATAAAGGCTACAATGTTAGGTCATTTTTCACCAAAATCATATAACATTCACCAGCAGGACAGAACTTCACATTTCAAGACAAACACATTGATGGATATTCAATCAGGAAACTCTCCAGCCTGATGGGAAGAGCCTGGACTTCCTAACATTTCACTTCATAGCCCAACCACCAGTTTTTAATCATCTTCTCTTTCCGGAGGCAGACCACAAGGCAGAAGCATTTTCTGTACATAAAGATCGGAAATAATCATAGCTTACAATAAAGTTTAAGCCAGAAAAAATAAAAGAAAAAAGGAGAGAAAAAGAAACAAGAAGATTGCCAAGCTATACACAACATGCAACCTCTAACAATATAATATTCAACTATCACATCAAGAAAAAAATAAAAGGCTTATATCTTAGAATAAGTATGCATGGAGAAGTTGGCGATTCTGGCACACATATACACATTAAAAGAGATAGAGATTAATTGATTTTCGTACTGTATGTCGTGTGGAAGGTTTAATTGTTCAAATGCCCTGAAATTTTTGTGGCATTTGCAGCAAAGCTATATTACAACCCATAACTTGACTTCATTGCCTCCAAATGGGTTTTCAAATAACAATGATATGCTTTAATACATAATTCAGACTCCTCCTAAAGGCTTGAGTCATCATATCAAAAAAATCACATAAGAAGAGGGGTATACAGTTTGGATAAACCAAAAATCAAGTTGAACAATAGTCTAACAAAAGGTAGAAAATACTATAAATGGAAGAAAAAAAGCAAAGCTAATAAAGGGGAGGAACAGGGTGTTTAACCATTTCTAAAACCAAATTCCACTTCATTACATGAAACGAGAAGGTAAGATGGTGAGACAAAGTGTACCAACAAGTAGTGTTAGTAACTTAGCTGCTTAGAACCTAACTAAGTAGGAAAGAAAAGGGCAATTCAATCAAACAACAACATGACAAGCTAGTATAAATATGCACAGAAGAAGCAAGATTAGCTGCACTACCTGACCAACATATTTAAACCTCTAGGATTTTAACATGGGGATAATAAGTATCATAAATTTGGAGTAGTCTGCAGGAGCATCATTATCACATCTGTACACAAACATATACAAGCTTTTTCTACATATGATTTAGACATTTACCATACCTAGAATCTATCACAGACACACACACACAATCACACTTAAAACAATGATAACAAAAACAAGCATACAGAATCATGAACAAATAGATCTACAGCTAAAATTGGTTTGGCAGGCAAATGAAAACCAAAGCAAAAGGAAATAGAACACTTTAGCTGAGACCTTTAAAAGAGAGAAGTATTGAGGGTTTTAAGCTAATTATTCCCTTCTGCTAATCTGAATGTAATTCACTTTAGGGATTGGACAATCCTTAGCAATTTCAAGTAAACAAGAGCAACAAAATAAATCCAGCTGATGGCATTTATCCCTAAGTATTTAGATATACATCATGAAACATCTGAAATAAAATGAAACTCCTTTAGCCAACCAAGATGTTGAGTTTTGGTTCATCATTAGTAAGATGATATAAATTAGACTCATTCCTACAAACTAATAGGAATGACCAGTAGCTCAGGACCAATACGCAAAAGATACAGATTGTTCAGCATACTTGATGAATGCAGACAAGTGGATAACAATGAGAACAGCCACTAGTATGTCCAGAACGTATTGAAGAGTCCCATCTATGGTATAGGATGCACCTCATAATGTTCATTAGCAAGAGTAACTTGTGAAGGGCAATGTGACATCCACTTGCATGCAAGATGTGCAACTACTCTACGCATCCCCCTACAGGATAGGAATAGAACTACCACAACTCAACAAAACATTATCCCAATTCCCAACTATTTGCACTCAACAACATGGATAAAGTGTTATACTTTCGTTCCCCCCTAAGGCAAACTTTCAACCCATAAATCACACGTTGTTTCCACACATCCTTGGGATACTCCTATCCTTGCAGCACTTAGAGATTAAACCAAATAACTCTCTTTCAGTTGTAAACACTACTGGTCTCTTGGAACACAAAGCTACCATTTTGAAACCCAACAGCAGCTTAGTCAAATCCCAAGGGAAAAAATGAAAAGAAAAAAAGCACCCATAGCTTCATATCCCATCAAATTCCAAACCCAGATAATTTTGTCCAAACCTCACACAAATCCAAATGGCAGGCAAGGCAAACAAACATCTTAACTCATCCAAAAAATACCCAACAAAAAATAAAGAAAATGTTTTACCTGCATGAAGTTGTAGCGCTCTCTTCCAATGGATTCATTTTCAGCCACAGCAAAGAAAGCCAACATTGGGTAATGCCCTATATACGATGCATAGCTATCGCGTTGAATATTCACTGCCCATTCACTACCATCCAATTCAACGAAGGAAAAAAAATAAAAAATAAATCAGCCAAATTTCTTTTTTTTTCTTAAAAAAGAAAGAGAAATTAGAAGGAAAAAAAATTGTGTGTCAGAAACTAACAATCTATTCAAATCAGCATGGCCGGTTCCAACGTATTTAGCTTGGAGATGTTCCAGCTGAGAATTGATGTTAAACCTATCGCTTGCCTGATAACATTTTATCAAAGAGAGTTTCAAACATACAAACAAGGTTAGGGATTAGAGAAAGGGAAGATCTTGATTGAATTTTTTAAAATTAATAAATAAAGAAAGGAAATTAGGGTTTTTGATTGGGGGAGGCTCACCTGCATCTTGCCTTCCTAAGCTTTTGAGAATAGAAACTGAGAAATGAGGGACGAATGCTTAGTATCAGTTGTAATTAAAGTTGTCGACACCACCCGACCCGATTGGAGACCCAAACCGGTCTTTCAATAATTTTAGGTCAGTAATTTTCCATCAAAATAAAATTAATTAAATTAAATTAATAAAAATATTTGAAGATATGTTTAATTAAATTAATTAATTCGATCGATTTTAATTTTAAAATTTTTTGTACAATTAATCAAATCAATCAATTTTGAGATATAAATTAATAAAATTTTAAAAGTTTTGAAGGTTAAATATCAAAATTTTAAATATTTTATTCAATTAATAGTTAATTTGTATTTAATAAAGAAAAATAGTTATGTCAAAAAATATTTATTATAATATTTAATATTCAAGATAAACAAATGAAAACCAAAAAAATGAAAATATAAAACCTTAAAGAGTTTAAATGGAAAAAAATGAATAAAAAATTTTGCAAGAGACGTAAAACCCAAGAGTGCCCCATTAGTAGCAGTTTAATTACTATAATGCCATACAATGGAGTTTTTGGCGGGGAGAGTTTGTTAGGACTGAAGGCGTCAGTTATTTTTGATACCAGAATCAGCTCTCCATTTTTCTGTCATGAGTCATGATGACTGAATACTCTTCTCTCTCTTTCGTCCTCCTTCTCCTCCTAATTCTCCTTCCAGCTTCCCCTTTCGCTGCCAAGCATCAGCATCGGCATCAGCCACTTCCACCACCATCACCGCCGTCGTCGCCACCTCCTCCGCTGAATCAGCACCAACTGAACAACATCATTGACGCTCTTATTGGAGCTGGGGACTTCAACAGTTGGGCAAACATGCTTTCAGCCTCTGACGTCTTCATGCTTCCACTTTCAGCTACCCTTTTTGTCCCTTCCGATGATTATCTCTTCCCATTCCCTGGCCAAGTCCCAACTTCCTCCACCGCTGCCTTTGACCCTTTAATCCTCCCTTACCACATTGTCCCGCAACGCCTCACTTTCTCACAACTCACCCTCTTCAAGCCTTTCTCTCGCTTACCAACTTTACTTCCTTCCAAATCCATCCTCATAACCAACACTTCCCTCTCCAACTTCACTCTCGATGCCTCTCAGATTTCCTACCCTGATCTTTACCTCACATCCGCCGTTGCTGTCCATGGCATTGCCTCGCTCCTCAACTACACTATCTACGGTGGTGATAGTGGCCTTATCCTTGCCCCTCCACTGCCGCCTCCACCTCCAATATTTCAGCCGCTGTGGGATGGGGATATGAAGGGGTCGGATGCAGGTTGCTTGTATGGGGAGTTTGCGTTTGTTTTGTTGCTCATCCCTTGGGTGGTGTGGACCATCAAGATTTATGGGAATCCTCTTGGTCTCTGATGGGTTTTGCTTAATTCTGGTATTAATTTCGGCTTAATCACTGTTCCATTGACTGTTTTCTTCGTGTACCTTTCTTTGCTGTTCTTTGGGTACATTTCCTTGTCTGAGAATTGAGATAATATTGCATTAATTCTTTGTATTCTGCCTCATGCTGGCATTCATCAAGAATTAGAATCAGAATTTTGCTCATTTTCTATGTCCCTTTGCTTCATTACATTTACTGTTTGTAATAATTAGTTGTTAACATTTACAATTTCCTTACCTTTTGGTCTACTTAAATATTATGACTTTGCTTGGTTGGAGAAACAATGAGAGAAGTGAAAAAAAAAAATGTACATAAGAAAATTAAGACTTCATGAATGAGCACTGCAATTTTTTTCTGATCAATCTTCACCTTCATCATATATGACTCCAGCATCAAAAATTTAAATAAAAAAAACAGATGATCTAAATAGGAATTACTAAAAAGACATCTATTTCAGTAAGGTTAGCAAAATTTTCCAAGGTACAAAGTGGCCTTATCTACAATAAGTTAGAGGCATCAACAATGGCAGACTCTAAAGCAAATGGCCAATGCTTGTGCCTCAGGCATATGGGACCTTTGTGTACCTCTTATGGATTTCTTGAAAGAATGGACCTGAAGGTCGAAAAATTAAGCTAAAAATCTGCTCTCAATAAGAACGACCTAGAAAACGTGTTAGTTCCTTTATACCCTTATTTTCTAAAGCTGTTTATCGCCACCTTCTTCAATTTATCTACATGTTTTCTGGATCTCCTCTGTCAACGTTTCATATGCCACTCTCCATTCAGCACTGTGTGCCTTGCTGCAGAGTATCCTACGCATTATGTTCAACTCTTCAGGACTTGCCTTCTTGAATAGTCCTCTTAGGACTACCTGTACCTCTTCATCAACTGAATGCTGACTTATTAGCTCATCTTGATTGTGTTTTGTCAAATCAAAACCAAAAACTTTCGGCTTTGTTTCACCTACAGAGCAACTCAATCTAAATGCATATTGTTTAACTTCACTGCTATCGCTAGTAGTCTTGTGATTCCAGTATTCCAAGCATTGATGATTTGGATCGAGAGCTTCAATAGCCTGGACAAGAGCAATTCATTAAGAAGTAAATAACTGAATTCAGATATCACTACCAAAGTGATAAGATAAACAGCGAGAGATAAAATTTAGGTGTCAGTATGTTTGTTTGTTTACTACTAACTGAATTCATGCATGCTTTGCATGAAGGTATGCTCTATGCAAAATTTCCCCTCACTATCTGTGTCTGGTCTTTGGTGTGTTTGTGAGAGAGATCGCCATACTACTATCCTTTTGGTACTTGATCAGGTTTATTGTGTGAATTATTATAGCTACAATAAATTCTAGAGTTCAAAAGAAATTTGGCATCACTGGCCAAAATAACGAAGCAACAATTTGGCATCTAGTGATAAGAATTTAATGATATTAAAAGGCTTTTGACTTGGAGTGAATTAAAAAAAATGTGGATTGGAGTGGTAGAGTACATGCTAGCTAAGGATTAATAAATAACATTTTTGTTTGTCACATCATCATATTTGCAAAACCATATTCCAGTATCATGATAAGAACCACAAGGGATCATATTTGTTAGCTAAGACATTCAAGTCTCATAAGCACCATTAGGGGAACTTGAAACATGTCAAAACGTTGAGCAGTTGTAAAAACCTTTTTCAATAGCTTAGAACAAAAATAAGGCAGCAAACTTGTAAGCAATGCATTAGCATTGTAGACTGCTACCACGATGCATGCCATTTCAGATGTAGTTATGTAGAAATCATCACGACTTATCAACTGATGTTATGAAAACTACCAGCTGAATTAATCAGATTAATCTGCATAAAGGCATCTATACCTGAATTATGGATGGTGAGAGAAATCCAAACATTTCAAGCCCATTGATGCTCTGCAGAGATTGCAAAGGAATCAGCTGTCTTTCCCCTAGGTTGCTCCGTCTTAGAATTTCTTGATTTAGTTGCTCCAGCACCATTTCCCAGCATTTCTCCACTGACACATTTGAGAAGGTTACAGTGGGGCAGCCTTCCAAAGTAACCTGAAATATAGAATAAAATATGTAAGGTTCTACATGCAGGCTAACTCAGTGACAATCTTCGTACACTAATTTTGGTTGCTTGTAAGCTTATGTCTCAACCATCACTCCCTTCTCTCTCTCTCTTTCTTTTTGCCTTCTTGTTTTTTTCTTCTTCTTTTTGGCTTTTGTCCCCCTTTATGAATTACTGGAGTTCTACAAGCAACTCCTTATTACAAAAGTAGACAAACAAGAGCTAATCCCACCTTAAATAGAGGTCCAAGGAGCCCAGCATCTAAGACTTCTGAGATGTAGCTAGAAATCTTTGTTGGGTCGAGCACACTAAAGTACTTCACACGGCTTCTAAATCCTGAAAAAGTCAAGCATGAATGCAAAATAATAGGACAAAATCCTTCCATCAGCAAGAGAGAAAATTTGGATTAAAGAATATTTAAAAATTTTAATTTCAATTGTCACGTACCTTTTGGGAATATGGCCTGCTTGCTACACCATCGTTTTCCAAAGATTACAGATCCAAAATTTAGAGGTTCAACAGAAGAATTCAACTTTGTAATAGAACCATCATGGTCAGCCATATATGCGTTTACATCTGAGCTGTTGAAATTTTCCATCTTCAACAAGGTATTAGATTGTCCTGCTTGGGAATGTGGAAACAGAAGTTCAACACCAAACAATTTCTTGCCATCAAAGCCATCAGAATCCTGACAAACCCTTGAAGTTGAACACTGATATTTGTTGGGAGATTCTCGAGAAACTGACAAGCTACAATCTCTTTTGATTCTCTTTAGATCAGGTTCTCTTCCTTCATCAAAGCCACAAATTTTCTCTTGCTTAAAAAAGGGTAACAATGTCTCAACATCAGTGACACTGTTGTTATTAGGGCCATCACAAGCATACATTGACTTGCTTGCAGCATGATCAGATATAATATTAAGATTCAAGTCAATACAGGCATCCTGCTCCAAATTCACTCTGTTTTCCATGACAAGAACTCCAACATTTAAGACATTGTTATGACTATCTAAAGTGACATGAGAACCATTTAATTTAGTCCCATGCTGGCACTCTGATGGCAATACTTCCGAAGAAACATGACCATCTGAGCAAGGAGCATTAATTGCCACCATTTTCTCCATTCTTGGGGAACAAGATCCATTTTCCCTTAGTTGAGAACGCTCAGGATTTAATCCCTCACTATCCTGAACCAACTTACACAAATGAGCATCACAATCATTAACAGAAACCAACCCAAGATCTTCATATGCCCATACTTTCACAGCATCTAATCCTCCCTCCAGGGCTTTGACTAGCATTTGCAATTCATCAATAGTGTAGCGAAGGAGGACAAATCTGTCTTCATCTTGGCATGAGCAGAAATTCTTTACATGTTTCAGACATGCGAATCGTTCAGGAGAGCATTTGCAGCTGCAGGCAGATAGATGCAAGTCATAGAAGCAAGAGAAACATTCCCTCTCATTTTCCAAATCAAAATCTTTTTCCATCTTTAGTAAGGGTAAATGAGAGGGAAGGCACTTTACTCTTTTCTCCTCCATCTGCACTCTCATCTGTTAGAAGTGATAATTTTACATATATTAGTACACATAATGGCATGAGAAAGTTTTGTATAATTTTTCTTTTTATGTCAGAGAGAGAGAGAATATACCCTAACAGCCTTTGTAAGCATTCCATCCTTCCCACAGACACGATTCCACCTCAAATTCCCTGGAGTTTCTCTGCCAAGAACAAATAACTCCCTGAGAGCTTTAATAGCTTGCCTAGCCGATCCTAAGAGCAGCTTGTCATGGGACAGCGATGTTTTTCGATGCTGCTCACTGTAGAGCTCAACTGCATGTTGACCATGTTCTAGCCAATCAACAGGAGCAACATTCACTGCCTCTGCACAGTTGAAGCCACAATTAAATCCAGAGTGATATGCCCTTGGAAAGGTAAGAACAAACTCTCCAGATCGTTGTACAGCTCGATAGACTGGTACACCCTCAGCTTTCAGAACTGAAGGAGATAGTTGAGTAACCTGCCCAAAGATGAATCATAAACGTCAATGCATGTAATAAGCTAATGAAACATAAAAAGAATAAAAAAAAATATGAGATGAGAGAATGACAAGGAACAGATACAACATTTAGGGGGAAAAAATACCTAATGAAATGAAATAATGAGTTGAAGATATTAAAAAAATCATTTGCACAAGTATTTTTTCAGAAATTTCAAGTAGTGATGATTTAATGGGGTTCTGTTCCAGTACAGTCTTTTTGGTTAAATGCACAGAGACTCTGTATGAAAATCAACAGAAGGTTTGGTTATGAATAAGAATAACAAGCATAAAAAACATGAACTGCATGCTGATAAAGCAACCTTTTTTTTCTGAAAATTGCTGATAAAGCAACCTAGATGCCTTTCTTTTCTACCCATTCGTCTTTCTTCCATCCCTTTGATGCCTTGGAACCCCAGGGTCCAGCAGTTCCATGTCTATGACTTATATGTTCGGTAGACACTCGAGTGCACAATCAGGTGTCCAACACTAATATAAACTTTACCATTATTCATTTCTTAAATTGTACAAAAGTCTACTGATGCAGGATTAAAAGAAGCTACTTGAGGAATTGGCATTTTGATTTACAAGTACTTGTTCTACATCATCTACCCAATCAGAAAAGTAACACAGCTTCAAGAAGCAACAAAAAAGTGCATAAAATATGCAAAAAAAAGTGACAGAAAAAAATTTTCAGTCCAAAGAAAATAAAATAAAATAAAAAGTAAAAACAAATATATTTCTCACCAATTCATGAAGTAAGTCTGGTTGTTCTTCAAACAAATCAGGCAGGTGCTTTCTCATTGCAGACTCCAAAGAGGAAGCATGGCTTCCAGGCACACCATACCATATTTTTGGATCACCCCAGTGCATGTAGTTTAGTGAATACAGATGGTGGTCCTCAACATGCTGCTTGAACCATAATACAGAAAAATGAGAAAAAGAAAGAGAAAATAGGCATGACTAAATATCAGCATTCAAATTATCAAACATGGGTAGCAGCTACTCTTCCTCTTCTATTTTTTTTTTTAATTATACAATAAGTCTTCCATAAAGCATATTATTTACATGTTTATAATAACAGAATGATATTCCAAATTTTAGACCTAAAATATAAACAATGATGAAAGGCGCGAAAGCATAGATGAACCTTCCTAAGACTACTATTTATTTCCAAAACTTTTTCAACATTCCTCCCAGACGTGGGTCCCTAATCCAGAGAGGATCAGACAACACTGGCCACCTAAGGCAGGAGTTCAATAAACTGTCAAACAAGATGCAATAGGAATCCTCGCTGCTGTCTTCTCAAATCATATTTTAGACAAGAAACTATATATGTATTCTGTTCTCATTCAAACAGATAAAACAAGCCTTATAAATACTCTATCTTCAAAATTAGTTAAATCTTGAAATTGAAAGACATCTAACACTTACTGAGCGAATAAAAGTTTAAAAATTAAATTACAATTTATAGAGGCAAACAAAGGAGGCTATGAGATCAGATTTTTAACAAAATGACAAAATTCTTCTTATATTTACTTTCAAAAGGTACAGAAATAGTTAGTATATAGATAAGAGCATCACGTAAAGGCTAGGATCGTCATCTAACATGTTTTTCTTTTAAGTGGACTGAGACCAAGATATACATGCCATTCGATAATCTTATTTAAACTCTCACTCCCCTTTTGTACAACAAAGTTAAATCTATATAGCTCAGACAGCAAGGGCAGAAAGCATAATTCATGCTGAATATTTCATAAAATTTACAAATTAACAAGCATGATTCCAGTTTTTATTCAGTTGCTAGAGGTGTAAATACATAAAATTCCTGCACTTTGGCAACATAGACCATCCCACAAGAAGAGGTCACCATACTGCCAGACAAATTCAAAACTATAAGAGTTCATGTTGTACGATTTTTAAAACAATTACCAAAAATAGCAGTGGGGCACTGCTATATGACTATATCATTTATCCTTTAAAAACACAAATATCCTGAGTAATTTTTAATCATGCGATCTAAGAGGAAGTCTAATTCTAGCAGTTTTTTTGACTTACCCAACAAAATGATGAGAAGCACATCCCGACATAGAGCCATGGCACTAAAACTCCAGATATATCACATCCTTCAAAAGATAACACTGAACCTTGTAGGCGCGGGAAATTATTTAGGTTCCAACCTGACATTGCATATATATATGCATCATTTCCAGTCAACATAGATGACGCCTTAGGAAACCCACTGCCAAATGTTCCTGTTTCCAAGTCAGCTCCATAATATACCTGCAATGTGAAAGCAAAGTCCAACAGAAGTAAACAAGGACTTCCACAAAAGAAATATATAAAAAAGAGGAGCAATTAGATGACCATACTCCATACCTCAACCTCATCTGTTGGCTGCTCGACTATCCGCCAGTATTCACCTTCAATATCCTCCCAAGACGGCTCCCATTTCCTGTATTCATCCACACGAGGCTTTGAATCCTTGTCATAGTCCCTTCGAAAGTACATCTCCTTAAATTCATCTGCATATCTCTGAAATTCTTCAAGAGTGAAGTCTGATCCTGAATGGAAGCCAAACTTCTCATCAGCCTCATAAGTTACATTAGATTCTGAACTAGAATTGGCATGTCTCCTAGTGGCTCCCATTCTTGAATGTCTCCTCCGCTTCCGCTTTCGACTTCTACTTTTCTTTCTCATCGGCTCCCTATTTTGAAGTAAGTCAACTTGCTGAATTCGAGTAGAAAATTTAGCACATCCCCATATATCTTTCTCTTTAAGAGGACAAGGTGGAGTCCAAGAAGGTGGTGGAACGATCCGACATATACCATATGATTCAGCTTCTGCACGAATCTTTTCTATGTAGGCAAGTGTGTCTTCAAATTCCTAATAAATGGAACATCCTTAATTCTAAGTAGTGTAATCAGAAGGAATTATCAAATAAAAAAGATTTGATATCAAATCTTTACTCTCAAAAGAGAAGATTACCTCAACGGTTGGATAAAACACTGGAGCATCATCAATGATAGGCCTGCATGCTTCATCTGGAACCCATCTTGCTGACACCTAAAACATACCAAAAATGATCTGATTTGTAAAACAACAGAAGAAGAGTAAAGCTAGAGGATTTTTTTATGGTCATACACTAAATGAGTGAAAAATATATCCCAATGTGCACCACTTTAAATAATATGATTATGTTTCTGGTTGCAACAATGTGAGTCTTAACACTTTTCCAGAACATTTATAACTGCGGTATTTCAGGTATCAAGAGAAAAATTCATCCACTAACTTTTGAATTAACAAATTTTCAAAAAAAAAAAAAACTTTTAAATTAAAATAGTTAGACCTAAAATTTCAAATGTCTGCCCTCAAAATCCATGGCAGAAAATCTTGACTCTACTTGGATTCTAAATGCCTACTTAAAATGCTTCCATTTAACCCAAAAAACAAAAATGTCATTTATGGCTAAGCTATTACAAGGACCACAACATATTGTTCTGTAAAAAGGAGGCATTTGTAGCCTATCAATTACATTGAGTCTACACAAACTTGCATTAATTTACCTTTCGACTTCGAGGACTGCCCAAGGACTCAACATTATTATCTCTTTTCATGAAAAGTTGTGAAGAATGATCCTGCAAAATCATCTTTTGTTAGGAATTCATATAGTTTATGTTCATTAGCCTGAACCAGGCATTCTAAAAGTAAGTTTATAAATAATGGCATTATTGCATTATTTACTATAGGAATAAGTAGCCGTTGTTGCTAACAACTTGTAATCTACTCCTCTACTCATTCATGAATAGGATTTCCTAAATAACTTATACTACAGGTTTCCCTTTACATTCCAACAATTAGAAACGTGAACGCATTCAAACTCAATCACAAAAGTTGTAAACACAAAACTAGGAAGAAATAATTTCCAAGTGATAGATATGAGTTCCTGCAAAGATTTCCCCCATAAAGGAAAACAATATGTGAAATAATTCCATCTAAACCAATAAGATAGTTAATTGAAAACGTAAAATATCAAGAATGATGCTTTCTTAGAGCTGTGAAATGTGAACAGATTTTCATATATTAATTCCATCCCTTTACAGAATAAACCAAAAGAGAGGACTTTCGTCAACATTGTTCATAACAGCAGGCTTTAATTAGAAATCTGATTGATCTGATGACCAGACAAATATCAAAGCTTTCTAAACCAAGAATACCATAATGCCTCCAACTATTCACTTGAAATATTTACCTATTCAAAGAACCAACAATATAAGGAAAAAGAAAGAATAACAACAACAAGAATAATACTATAACAAGCATCAGAGACAATTGACATGTGAAAGATGCAAGTTGTTGTGAACAGATCTGCAAATTTATAACAGGGAATCAAACATATGAACAAAATAGAAGAACGAAGAAAAAGAGAGGGAATCTAACCTCTTTCATATGAGAATCTGCTCCTATTTTCAACTGTTCCATTCACTTGGGAAGGAAAGAATTATCAAAACTAGATAAAAATTTTACTTTTATTTAAAAAAAAAGGGTTTTTTCTTGTAAATATTTAGGAAAAAAAACAAGAAAGATTCTAAATTTGACCAACCCTAGCAATTGGTAGAAAGAGTTTCCTGGTGGGTTTGTTTCAACAAAGAAATCAGAACAGTCCAAATCACATTCCCCTAATAAAAATAGCAAGAACCATAGCATTAATTGGTTTTTGCCCTAATTCAACCAAAAACTCTAAAACCAATTCCAGAAAGGTAAGATCTTTATTAATCCCAATCTAACTCTAATTTTCCTCAATTAATTAGCATTAACTATAATATTAAGTAAAAAAATCTCTTTTTTTTTTTTTGACTCGGTAAACAGTATTAAAAACGTAAGGCAAAAGAAAAAAAAATTAACCATCAACGGTGGACAGACGAATATGAAATTTAAAAAAAAAAGAAAAGAAAAGAGAATTTATTTTTAATTAATTAAAAAAGTATGGAACGGCTGAGATTCCAAGGTTTTCTTTTGTTAGTATAAATAAATTAAATTTAAATTAATTTGGAAAAGGAAGAGAGATTGATGAGGTAAGCTACGTAGGAGAGAAGAGTCCCTGCTCGACCAGGAAATTGGATTAAAATAATAATTTAAATAAAAAGAGAAATAGAGAGAGAAATTAATACATAATTATTTTAAGGAAAGAAAACGATAATAGAGAGAGAGAGAGAAAGTAGAATAAAAGAATGGAAGCCGCGAAAACCCAAAACGCACGCAGTATTAACTGAAACCGGCAACCAACTAACCAACCAACCAGGAATTGTCCTTTGCGTGTCTTATACTTGATACCTTACCTTTCTTTATTATTTTTTTTTAAATTTGGGTAAATTCTATTCACGCCCCTTATACTTTTAATTTTTTCAAATAGAATCTTTTTATTTTTTCAATTAATTTAGGTATAATATTCAAAAAAGCTCCTAAATTATTCAATAAAATTCAAATAAACCTTTATATTTTTATAACATTCAATCAAATCCTTATATTTTTATTTTAAACCAAATAAACTCTTATATTGTTTAATTTTGAGTCAAATAAGTTCTTATAATTAATAATTAATTTAGTCAAAATATCATTTATTAATCATTTATTATTCTATATCACATGATACTAATATAATATATTAAAATATCATAATTGATGATGAAACAATATGTTAATTTGACATAATAATATGATCATGTGATATTTTTTACCTTACACATCAATATCATATCAGTATTATGTGAATATAAAATAACAAGTGATATTTTTACTAATAGTAATTAGTCAATCATTTATCATAAAGGCTTATTTGATTTAAAATAAAAGTATAAAATTTGATTAAACGTAATAAAAAATAAAGACTTATTTGAATATTTTTGAATAATTTAAGAACTTATTTAAACATTATGCTAATAATATATGTTGTTACGAGAGTTAAGTTATTTTTTCGTTTAATAAAAAAAATTAAATTATTAAAAATTATATTGTATTTAATTATAATACCCTTATTTTCTTTCTTTTATTTTAATTTTTCTCAATATAAAATATTTATAAAATCGTATATCTACTATTTATAGTATTAATCAATGTTTAAGCATTCTACAATAAATAGTTTAGTACTTAAATTTTTCAGCATTTAAATTTTCGATTTATCAAATGGCACCTTTTAATTTTGAGTTTTAAAAATTTAATTTCTCATTTACTATTTTAAAAGACATATGAATAATTTCATCCATAAAATATTTAAAAAATTTATATTTAATATTTTAATAAGTTAAATATATTTAAAAATTTAAATCAAATAAAAAGTTTCATTAATATAATAATTTCACTAATCAATTTTGGGCCTAAAGAGGCCTGATGGGCCACCTGACCCATGGATAAGTCTAGATTATAAGTATTACATTGTAATTTTAAATTCTTATTTTAGCATAAAATTATTCACCTAACAAATTAAATACGGAGGGTATACTTCAGAGTCAAGATTTTAGGTTTAAGGTGACGAAAATAAAAAATATAATATTTGAAGAGTCAAATTATAAAATTTTTAAAAAATAAAGATAAAATTTTAAAATTTTAAACTAAAATAAAGAAAAAAATATAAATTTTTGAAATTTTGGAGGACGGGCTCCTTACCAGCCCCCCTCCCTCCGCCTCTGACTTCAATGGTTAATTAAAATTTAAGGTTTCACTTTAAAGGTTTCGACTTATAATCTTGAGATTAATAAAGTGAAATTTAGAAAATGATAGAATATTTTATTTCTAAAATGGATTAGAAAACAATAAATAATGTTTATAAGTACGGAAACGAAAAATTCCAGTCACACTAGCACAACATTATCAAATGATAAACATGGACAAGAGATTTTATATATGTTTGTTGAACATCGGATTTAATAATATCATTTATGTGACAATATAAATCGAAAATGGTTGAATACAATTAAAGTTGAAGTGCGTTACAAATTATCGAGGGTTAGGATTTAGTGTTTAGGATTAAAGAAGAAGAACATAATAAGCATTTATTTATTGGACTTGAGAACTTTAACTATGGAGATGACAGAGATGATAAGCATTAGAGCTAGAGCAACGAATGAGGCGATGAGAGCTCCGCTGCCACGGTCACAAAACTTTCCGAATTTATCACAAATCTTATCCCACCTCGCATGGGAATTCCCATTCTTGCCCAGCTCCGCCATGAACACCGCCGCGTTCACTCCACCAGACACCAACGCCACGTTCAGCTGCATGCATGCACATCCAAAAACCAAATATCAAAAACGGTTTACGTTTCTCTTGATAAAAGTAACCAAAAAAAAAAAAAAAGAAGCAAAAAATAAAGGAAGTTAAACCTACCATGTCCAAAATGGCAATCATGGCAAATCGGAGTCCCTTGTAATCAAGCTCGCTCCCGAACAAATCCACCATTACCATCAGCAAGTTATGGAAGCTGGCCAGTCCATTAGCTATCACAAAGAACCTGTAAACAAAGAAAAATCTATCAGTAATTGATCATAAACAAAACTTTAATAAATTAATCAATACTTACACAAATGCTGGGGTGTGGTGAAACTTGGCCGTGAGAGTAAGATTGACAGGGGTGGTTCCAACGGTGGCAATCACAAAAGTTTTGGTTTGTTTGTTGAGCAGCATCACGACAGCTGCGGCGGCTGTGGCAAGAAACGCCAGCAGTCTCAGCCCCACCAAAGTCCAACTCCACCTACTCTTTGCCTTGCAGGAAATAGAGCTGTACTCAAAGATTGGTTTCTCAGTTCCACTTTGCGGAGCCATGGATGGATATATGGGATATACAAGAGAAGCTATAGGAACGTTGATGGGAACAAGGGGAGAGATCCATGGCAACTTAATTTATAAAGGGTGAAAAGATTCAGGGTGCGTATCAAATGTTGAGTCCAACAATGAAATTTGACCAAAGGATTCGTTTCCTTGGGTGGTCTAACCATCCACTCACCGTTTTTAACATGTTGGGTGTTGGTGGTTGTGAAATTTTTGAAGCTTGATGATGTGGTTAGTAAGATAAATGGTTTCACTTGAAGAAAGCAAAGGTGCTTATTAATCTTTAAAGAACTTTTGGTAATTAGACGAAAAATATCATGATCCAAACCAACTTGTTAGGTATTGTGCGTTTTGATTTATTGAGTTTCACAGTTAAAGATAAACAATTGAGTGGTTTGATCCGTCATACATAAAGATCAAATAAATTAAATATTTTTAAAAAATCGATCAAACATAAAAGAGGATTAAACCGACCAAATATCAAATTAGTTTGGTTTTGAATTAATGGATCAAAAATTTATTATTTTATTATTTTTATAAATTATAATATTAAAACTTATAAACTTCATCCATAATTATAAAATATAGAAATAATCTAAATATAAAAAAAATATAAAATTTGTTCTATCACTTACATAAGTCATTTTACATAAACTATCAAATTAATATTTAAGATTCAACATAATACAAAGTCAAAGATAATAAAATTAACATTCACAAAATAAAGTTATCTAAGACAAAACCATTAACCATTAATCATTGCAAATTCTTCATATTCAGTCACATAGTCTATCAAATGAAAGAAAATTAAAAATATAATTAGTACAATTTTTTTTTAATAACAAAGTAAAAGAAGATTAAAAATGAAAAATTATGTAAAAAGTCATAAAATCTAACATTTACTTCAATTGAAGTGTAAAGAATGTATGTTTAACCTCGTCACTCATCATTCCTCAACAACAAAAATGAAATCCACAATCTCAATCTCTAACATCTCTAAAATGTATAAAAAAAAAGAATTAAAAGAAATAAAGAAATAAAAATAAAAAAGTAAAAATATTAAATGTATATTATATTTTATATAAATTTAAAAATTATATATATAATTAGTCTAATTTTTTGGTCAATTTGGTCTAAAAATTTTAAAATCAAGAACTGACCAAAAAATTAATTAAATCAAATATTTTAGACCAATTGAACTAATGAATTAATTAGATTAAACTGTTTTATCCAAATTACATTTAATTTGAATAACTAATTGATTTTAATTTGAATAACTAATTGATTTAGTCTAAACGCTTAAAGATTCAATCTCATTCTAATACACATTCGATTAGACATGAAATTCAAAACTCTTGTATGAAACCGTGACAAATAGCCAGTGATCATGTTAATCCGTGCAATATGCTCTTCAAACTACTTCTTAGGCTTCCTTTGTGATTGTGTTTGGCTGCCGAAGTCACACACCTTTCAAATTACATTGGAAGTACCGTTTTACCTGGATTTTTAACCGAAGATAGAAATTTTCGAGTAAACTTCACCAACACCTTTTTCAGTTTTAACTTCTTTTACATTATATTTTATATTTTTTTTTTCTGAATTTAACAACTAGACAACAAAAATTAACCGTAAAATCTTAATTGATAAAGAATTATCTAGAAAGAATTAATTAAAAAAATCACAAAATGTCATTAAAAAAAACCAAAATCCCCAGGATGTAAGCAAAATTTACCTTATTTTAATAACAAAAAAAGAAGAAATATTATTGCACTTTTAAGAAATATCAGCAGTTAAGAAAGGCTCCACAGATGCAGGAGCCTCCTCAACCTAAAACAAAGCGTATCATATCCTCTAAGACCAAGCCGATTGAGCAAAAGAAGCCCAAGGTAAGAAGAGGTTTGACAGAAGCAGAGAAATTATCTAGTAGATGAACACATTCACTCGGCTAAGCAAACATTATTTCAGTTTGGCAAATCATATAAATAGACACTTTCCCCACCTCTCATTACTCCAGATGTACATCACACATTCTTCAATAAATGTTCATCGTTTCCCATTGTCCACATAGTATACACAAACCAATTTCCATTTCTATCTTTCCAGCAATCATAACAATGTTTGTATGCATTCTCCTGTCAAATAAAAGAGCAATCAAACTCAAAATTCTCATCCCATCATTTCTTGTCTGTCGTTACGCCAACCACAACATTGGTCACCTGCAATATCGTAGTAGTTTTGTCAGCATGCTTTATGCTCCCCCAACCCCACTTTCAACTTGAATAAAAAGGCTCAAGAAAACGAAAAGAATGTATAACAAAAATATGCACTTAAACTTCTATTTACCAATTTGCCACTCTCGTCAACAGACATGGGGTTCTCAACGACAACTGTTTGGCTCTGAGAATGCAGCATTGGCGGCAAAAAGTTAGATTCACTATACAGTTGGTACCTCAAAACCATCTCTGTTTTCTCACTATAAGAAACAATAACCAACTTCAAAACTTACTGTTGAAGTAGATGGTGTTGTCCCTGTCGCAGCTACTCCATTAGGTCTGTTTACGGGAGGTGGAACCCGCACATTGCCCAACTGAATGATAGATGAGAATAGAGAGTGAGGAATATGTAAAGCACCAAATACAATTTCTCTAGACAGAAATGTATACACTGCAACTCACACCGGTGCTCAAAATATTAATTGCATAGACATAAGCAGAAAATAAGTACTTATCCTTCTGCTTAAGTATAATTAAATTCATTCTATCGCGAAAAAACACAGAAAGACAGCTTTCTGAGAATTCATATTGTGAATATTAGATCAGGGGCATTCATTAAAAGGAAACATTAATATATTTAAAATTGGTTTGTAAACATAACTTGCAAGCAAAATTATTCCACAGGGTACTGGGATGCACAAATTTTGGATATTTGAGAAGAAAATGGCCATAATAAGATGGCAATGAAAGGGTACCAGCAAAATTTGCCCTACCATTTCCTGAATCTTGCTAAGAAATCCAAAACCCAAAACAGCCCAAAGCCTCTTTTAAGAAAAGGGAGTTGATCCGATTTCCATTAAAACTAATCCTGCCCTAAATCTCCCAATAGCTACTAGATTAAGATGGGGAGTAAGACCAAGTTTGAGAGGAATTGCCCCAGAGTTGAAGTCAATCAGGAGAGAGAGAAGACATAGACAAAGGACCCAAAAACAAGACCACAGAATTATGTTTGGTACATCACAACAGCAAGGAGCTTGCAGCAATTGCACAAAAACCAAATAAATGGAAACATGCAGAAATGCACCAATATATCCAGCCAATAATAAATTAGTATGGCCCTCTTTTAGCCTCTTTTTTTTTTTTTTTTTTTGAAAAGCCTTTTTTAGCCTCTTGTGAAATGAAAGTAAATCTCCAAATCTCTGCAATTTCTTAAACATGTATTTAAATGTTAATGATAGATGCAATAATGAAAAGTTGAATCAATTGAATATTACTTACAACATTAGTTACATATTGACAAACAGCACATTTGACTGATGGAGCTCCATATGGATACATTAATGTCGTACGGCAGTGCCCGCAATTGATGTGAGCAATCTGGCTGGATGCTTTTTTCATAGTCATGAGATCCAAAACAGAAACAAGTCAGTAAATAAGCTGGGGACCGTGAAAAAGTAACAAACAAGCAACATAAAGAATAAACTTTTCTTTTTCTTTTGAGAAGAAAGAATAAACTACTAATGCTGCTGCAAGGCAACCTGGAAATGCAATGATCAAAAGTCGAACGAGGAACCAAAGAAGAGAATACTGCACTGTTTATCCTCACTTCTCAAAATTCATGGAAGAGTATATAAATTTGTGAACAAGATATCTGTCTTCATTATCTAAGGGAAAATGGTTGAGCTAACTTGAAATTTAAATTTTAAAGACTGAATTCACTGCTAGGCTGAAAACCATTCACAAAAAAGTTCCAATTCAAAGCACTCTAAGACAGAACTAGAGTCTAAAACAATCAAACTACTTTCTGCAAAGAAGCATATTAAGATGATTTAGTTACTGGAATAGCTTAAATAGCTGCAAATAAAGCTCTAATTAACAACCACAAAGACACAGGCTGAAAGTGCATGCTCCAACTTGAATCCACGGCCACACAAAACTGCAAGTGCATGCTAGAAGATGAAAAAGAAGAAACCATCTTAATTTGATTGGAACAGCCACTATCAACATGGCAGACAAATTTTAGAAGCATACTAAGATCATTTAACTACTCAAAGTAGCTCAGACTGCTATTAAATGAAGATTACAATGACAACGAAGAATACAATGGTCACAAGGTAAATGCATGAGGAACACCTTGCGACACTTGAAAAGTACAAAGCTGGAAGCACTCATCAGCAAACAGAACCACATCTTTTTTCTAAGAAAACTAAACCACACTCAAACTTATATACAGTGCAGAAAAAGTTAAAAGCAAGAAACAAAAATTCACTCCACAGGCATTAGATTTTCCTTGCAGACCAAAATGATTTTCCACTCTTCTTTAATTCCAACAGTTCTGCACTTCCAAATATTACAACCACAAATTTACATCTCATGTAAAAAATCATTACATTGTACCTGGTGCAAGGTTAATCGTGTGACAGCAAGAGCATCTTACACTTGTTGCTCCACGTGTATACATTAGTAATGTTCGACAACCTCCACATATGAGTTGAGCCATTTCCATCCCTGCAGGGTTAATTTACAAACTTAGGTTATCAAACCATAAGATTCTTCTCAGATAATTGACATAGTTACATATTTCAGTAAGAGGAATGTTACTGGTTACCCCACATTAACAATTTCTTTGCCTTAAATTAAATCTCTTGTTTCAGTAGAATATTCTAAATAACAACAACATCACCATTAGCATTACCAGAAAGTATCGAGTTATACATCAACAACACAACCGACATGAAAAAGGAAAAAGAAAATTCACCTAAATATACAATACAGTGGCATTGCAGTCAGATGTCTGTTAAAAGGATCAGGAAAAATAATACCTAGAGAACCATGTATTAGAACTCTAGTTGGCAGGCGAGTTGGCAGGTTATCACCCCAGCAATCAATGAAAGCCATTACTAATCTTGCTAAGGTGTTCTGATAACCAAACCTTTAGATATTAAGGGCCAAAATCAAATTGCACATTATGTCTAAGTACCAGATAAAAGAAAGTTAATGTTGCCAAGAAGCACAAAGATTGTAGATAAAAACCTTGATAGGGCTACAAACAAGCCAAGTTGAATGGTAGATCTAAGGATCTGGCCAATATAGAGTCATACTTTCAGTGGTTCCAAAGAAGCATGGATTAGGGACCATAAAAATTGTTCGAGTTTTGTTTGGAGTGCTCTAGGTTAACCTTAGTTATTATCTAGCTTATACACAATCAAGTTCACATAAACAAGTAACTATAAAAGCAAGAAAATCCACACTAAAATGACTTATGTCATATTAAAATAAATATTCAACAATCAGACAAGAGCATAACATAAAAATCTCTTAAATAAACAGCAGTGAATTCTCACTAACAAATTGTCATGAGTTTAATTTCACTATCTTTATTATCAGGTTGATTTGATTTAGTTGAGCCAATGCTTCACTTCAAAAGGTAATAAGTCAGATTACTCAACCACACCAAGTGGAGGTACATTGCGTGTTAGCCCATTCAATATTACATTTAGTTTGAAATTTTTAATGATTGAATCAGCAACTTCTGCAGCCAATGCATCACACCATTAAAAGTTTTGCAAAAAAAAAACTTACGATCCTTTTGGTAATTGCTTTTGCTACTTGCATTTTACTATTTGCTTTTGGTTAAGATTTCAAAAACATTGATAATAAAGCAAAAAAGCAAACGATAAAAGCAAAATCATAACTGATTAAATATGAACAAATGACTATAATGTAACACCAATCATAACATCATTAGTTGAAATAGATGAAAAAAATGCAATTTTTTAATCTAAAAAAACAACATTTTAAATTTTAATTTTGTTTGCATTTATATCAGATATGCTTTTTCCTTTTCTCTTTCAAAAGCACAAAAGGAAAAAGCAAAAATAACGACCAAAGAATACTTTAAAAGATTCACATCTTGATCACATGTTTGAATCCTACAACATAAAGTGACAAGGGAAATACAAGAAGTTCCGGAAAATCATGGCAGGAATCAAACATGTTATCAATTTCACAAAATAAGTGACAATATAATGGTTAATGAGAAGAGAGAAGAATTAGGACTTGTTGAACTCCAAAAGGCTTATAGGCCGTGGGAGAGTGAAGAAGTGAGTATTGAGGCATTCTTAGCTTTCAAACATACAGACCAGTGAGTGATATCAATCATCTGTCAGCTTATATGTTAGGCAAGATGTTCTCTAACTGCAAAAAACGAAAAGATGATTCCTGGCAAACTATATATCCACCATGTGTAGCTAATGAATGACAAAATCCAACATAAGGCACAAAAAAAGCCAGCTCCAGCAGTTGTACCACCCAATTCCATGCTCATTTCAGCATTTAGGCCCATATTTTGTAATAAAACCAATGACCAATATTTGTGGCAAACCAATATAAGGCACAGAAAAACCAGCTCCATTAGTTGTACCACCCAATCCCTGCTCATTTCAGCATTTAGGCCCATATTTTGTAATTAACAATGACGAATATTTGTGGCAAGGCGTCAAACTCAGTAAAAGATTTCATGTAGATGTTCACATGACTACAGAAGGAGACTGTTGGATCTCTATCAGAGCTTACTTTAGAAAGCCAAAGTAAAACATTCTCAACTCTCTAGGCAGGGAAATGGTGCTGGAGGAACCAAATAGGAAATTCTACAGCAAAGAAATCTAGGGGGAAAAGGCTGCTCTTTCGCTGTCTCTGTGGAGCATTAATGGAATTGAAATATTTGGATTTTTCTCAGTGCCCACGATTCAGGCTACCAAGGCTCATGATTCAGGCTACCGAGGCTCTAGGTCTGAATCATCAATGCATGGAATACTAAAATTACTAGGATCAGAAGACTTCAGAGAAAAAAAAGTAAGTTAAGAAGTAAGCTTCGGGATTGAGTTGCTCTCTACGTTTGGGTTGATTTGATAAAACATGGGCAGGATAACCCAAGTCACCATCTGCATTACTCTGCATTAAGAGAAAAGATTAGTGGCTCTAGCCTCTTCATTTCTACGAGGACTGTTCAAGCAGGCAAGTCCCCAACATACAAGTAAAGCAGAGAAATCCACCAGGTCAAAAATTAAAGGGTAAAAAGGAATCCACTAGGTCCAGCCATTCTTTCTTACTGGAAGTAGTTCTTGATGGCACTAACATATCATACACAAGGCCACTTAGACGATAAGAAAACTTTACCAACTTTAAGAAGTAGAACTCTTTTGAGTTTCAAGTAATAATACTCATGCTGATGATAATGAACAATAGCAACTGTTATTGCATGCACAAAAGAACAAGAGAAATTTAAACTGTTCACAGCTTCAGAAAACTACTGGATGGTTTTATATTTTGTGATTTATAAATGAAGCGTACCAGGGGGAGGGACTTGGGTAAGTGTATTGCATATTGCGCAACAAACATTTGTAGCCCCTCTAGGATAAAGAAGAATGCTCCTACAGCCACTACACACAAGCTGGCTCTGCATATCTGCAATCATTGAAAAGAACCACGTAAAGATGCTTTTCCAAAATCTCAATATAACATTAATTAGCTATTTACAAATGATATTATTGGTTTTGAGATACATTCAATATAAAGCAGATGGTAGTAAACTCTCACCCCATTAACCCAATCAGTCAATGTCTATGAAGCAAAATGACCTCTAGACGTCAATATCCATAACATTCAAAAATACCAAAATTACTAGTGAAAAAAAAGTCTATTATTAAAGTATATAATCAGACTGGAAGAAGGCACAATGGCAACATAATGAGAGTGCAATCTTGAAGGACAATATCAGATATACAAAAATCATATGCATCAACATTCACATTCACATAGAACCGAAATTAGGACTCAAAATTCCAAAAATCAAGAAAGGAAAATCATAAAAAAGGAATAGTACTATATGGTCCAAAGTGTTAATTTTTTTTTTCCAATTTTCCTTCAGAACAATAATTACCTCCATTTTTTTTTCTTTTCCCCTTTTAATCAAATAATTAGCAACATCTCAGCACAATTCACACTTCCTCTTTTTCAAAATCCCTAGCCAATACAAGTTATAGCAGGCAGGGATCAGTCCATAATCTTTACTTACAAAAAGAAGATGAATTCGTTCATATAATACAATTCTAATTAGAAAAACAAACACTATGGACGAACATAGATAAGATCGAAATTAAACCCCCCAAAAAAGCAAAATAAATAAATACAAAAATAAATACCCGATTTCCCGTCCTTCAACAGGGAACCGATTCCAACCCTTAGAGAAGCAATCGAATTGAGAGTCGAAATTCCTACCAAACAAAAATAAATCGTAATTAATAGGCAAAATTAAAAAAACAATAATTAATTAATTAATAAAGAATGAAGTTGATTATTACCTTGAAGAAGGCGGAAACCTTGATTAGAAGAAAAAGAAATGTCGTTAAAGGGAAACTATAAGCTGTAATTCCACAGATACGATGAGATCCGCTTAAATTACGAATCCTGTAATCACGACGATTTGGGTCAAACCAAGAAAAACCGATTTTTTTTTTTTTTGTTTGTTAGGCTTTTGAAATGTGGTTGAAAATTTTTGGTATATAAGTAAGTTATCGTGTGTTTGGCTGATGGGATTGGGATAATCACAGGAAGTAGTTTCCTGGGAATTTGGTTTATTTAAATGTCGTTACGATTTGGCCCCGCTTTATGATTGGGTAAAAAGAAATTTCAATAAGAATCCTTCAAACCAACCCAAACGCTAAATAATGAATTTTACACTTTTACCCTCGTATTATTTACTTATTCTTTTCTTTTATTTGTTGAGAGAGACACTTGGTTTTGCCTTATTCCTAAACTTGACCTCAAACTTTTTCCCCAAGTCAATTAGACTATTCCAAAAAAAATAAAAGAAAAATCACTTTGGGATTCATACTCTAGAAGGTGGCTACTATGAGATGACAGCTTAATATGGCTCATACATGTCAATATTCAACTTTAGAGAATAGTTTTATAATTTTATAGTATAAATAAAAATAAAATTTTCATTTTATTTTTATCATAAAGGATAATTAAGGCTTAGTTTGATATTAAAAATAATTAATGTGAAATTTAATATTAAAAATTCACACAAAAAATACAATTTTCAGATTATATTTTATCTCTGGGTCTCCATTCTCCATGCTCTAAATAGCCATGGGCTTTTTTTTTTAAAATGGAAATAATTAATTAGTCATATGTCAATAAGTTGATATTTAGAAGAAGACAAAATATATGTGATTATTATTTGATTTAATTTTTTTTTAATTTGATCTTAAAAATAAAAACAAAATGGAAATGCTAAGAAGTGTTTTAATGTCCATGGATACACAAATGTCCATTTGGGTCCCCATCCACAAGCAATTTATACACAAATTGTCCATGGACATGTACAGAAACACAATTGTGTTAATGGCCTGCTGGAAATTCTAGTGAAGCCCTTTTGTCATCTTCATGGAGAAGGACACTAACAGCAGTAATAATCACATCACTATTTTGGACCTAAAATGGACACCACACCACCAAAATTTCAAGAAGGGGTTGTGAAATTTGAACAAGAAAATATTATAATCCGTTTGGTTATTCAGGTAAGTAGAACAGATAGAAACAATCTTATCATTACAGTTCTGTTCTTCATGATATAATTTGCTTTCTACTTTAGATAATTTATACAGCGATGAGATTTTTCCAAGCACCTTAACTTCTATGCCTATGCCATCATATCCGGCGAAGAGAGGCCAACCTTTTCTCAAGTTCATCAACATCAGTAGATTCAGACCTGCAGATGACCCAGGTACACTGTTAAAAAGTTTAATCCCTGTTTTTGCACAGATCCTACTTCATGTTTATAATTTCTTCCTTCAGCATATACCACTTTGAGAAAACAGAGAGGAAAAGTAATCTGGTTCTTATTTGAGAATGCAAAAATTATTCTGAGATAACTAAATAAATAAATTATACAGCGCAAAATTGCATGGCATCATCATAAAGATTCATCTACATAGCACTCAACAACCCTAGACTTTTAGAATTTATCTGTTATTCCTTATTCTTTTATGAAAATAAACCAACAAACTACATCACCACACTATGATTGCCCCCACATCACCAATAAATTTGGGCAATTGGCACAACTGCTATCTTGAGATTACAGACTATTTCAGTCTTTGCAATGTAAATAATTCAGAAACACTGATTTCCAACAGCTGACTTCTATGCAATAACCAATTAACCATAGATGTTGAGTTTGTGTTGAATGTATTACTATCATTAGAAAGGGAGACGGTAATAGGGGAGGGGTCTTTTTTTCCGGTTTAGTGGGAGTCTAAAATGAGAAGTATACAGTACTACTTTGTGAATGAATGATGATAAATAATGCTCAACATTTTGCACTTAAATTAACAGAAGCAGATCTAGATGATATTTTAGTGGACAACATACATATCGAGATTTTGCTCACGAAAAGTCATACATACCTAGCATTAACCTCAGGAGCAGCATTCCTTGATGCAATCCGACCCTTTGGAGCTGAGGATAGCTGTTCAAAGAATGGGGCAAAATGAAGCATTTATCTACACATTCTTGCAATTTAAAAAATGCAAACATATCACAGAAATTTTTTGATAAGATCAATTTCAAGAATCAAACCTGAGAAGCAATATCCACTCCGATCTCATCAAGCACCTGTTTATCAACTGTATAAATCAGATCTAGGGAATAACAGAATAGGAACTATGCCAAGAAAACTAAAATGGAATAAAAATACTGTCAATAAATAAAACATCTCACCTGGTTCGTGAGCTCCTCTGTTTCCTCTTCAGCCTCATCTTTATCTAAAGTTTCATCAATAGCTTCCGACATCATCTCTATCTGCAAAAAGATCAAGAAAACAACCATTACTACACAAACCCATATTACAAAACGTACTAAACAGGAACAATGAAGAGAAACGCCACTCTCACACAAGTCAATCCACCAAGCTCTAAGTTTTTTCTTGCAAAAATTTCAATATGAAGCAAGTATGCATCATTGCACTGAGAACAGAGTTAATCTATCTAATTAATTTTGCATCATTTTCTAGGCATGATCACCAGGTATTATAGCTCTCAAGGCTGAAGATTGTATGAGGAGAGAATCTAAAAGTAAAAATATTCCAAGAAAACAAAGAATATTACTGTCATGTCCATTTGTGCTGACTGCTTTTGGAATTCTTTTATCACTTTTGCTTGCTTTGCTGGAGCCATTTGCTGCAAAAGGAAAGACAATGCAATGATCGAATATGAGAACCATCTAACCTTGAGGAAAGAAGAAGCTGCAGAACCATATTGTAGTATAACATTTTCCAGTATCCAATCATATTTGCCAATCAGATCATTGACTCCTTATTTCCAAAACTTCTTTACCTGTCACTAGAGCTAAGCTGAACAGCTACCATTGGAAACATCAGATTGACTTGATTTTTGTTCTTTAAGGACTTCAAGAATGATAAAAAAACAACAATATATAACATTTTATACTGCAAGCTTTTAGATGCAGACCTTGTTCATGGCCACCATTGCCTTAGTTGCACCTTTCATTCCTGTAGATATTGAGGTACCGGCATATAATGCCTGCGAACATAAAAATAAAATATTTAAATTAATAGTGCTACAAACTTTAATTAGCCCAACAACTAATTTTTGATCGTTGAAACTCAACCTGTGTATGAGTTGCTACACCTCTGATTTGGGCACGACTCCCCTGCAAATTAGTTATTTGTTGCCGCAGTCGTACAAGTTGGCGAGCTAAAATTCTAGTAGCTGCCTAAAAAACACATACAGGAAATTAGACACAAAAGAACAAGCTAAGAGCTTGGGGAATTAATGGAATTCTTAAGCAAACACACCAGCAAGATTTAAAGTTCTGAAAGATTTTGGGGAATTAATGGAATTAGTGGCAGGGGTTCTTGATAAATACAGCCAAGTATCTTGATAAGCAAACAAATTTCATAAACAGACAATGAGGTATTTCTGGATCTTTCCATGATTTGCCATTACACACCAGCAAGATTTAAAGTTCTGCTTCCAGTAATAAGCAGGTGTGCATTTCTTCCACATCCTGAACTTTCAAGACAGATAACTCAAATACAGAGGAAAGGCTATTCAAAATCAGCATGTCTTATTACATCATCTACTACTTATTTTACACCAAAAAGGTTGTTAAAGATTATAGCACTTCCTCAAATAACAAATTTCAAGCCTGTTTGTACAACTTTTATAATTTAAGTCACACAAAATGTTTCATGAGACTATGCCTCACATGTGTACTCACAAAACATTTTTTAGGTTCGGAACAATCCTCATGCTCTACACTGAAAAAACCTCATCACCAACATTGAAATAGCCGTAACTTAAAATTCAGCAACATAAACAGACTTGATAGGTCGACAAATGTCATACATGTATGGCTTGACAAATATCACTGGCCATTTCTTTGAAACTAGTATTAAACTTGCCTCGTTTCCAGTTTTGGCCGTCTTCTTGATCTCCGCCACCAATTTCTTTTCCTCCAGCTGAAGTGATGCAATCTCACGTTCAATGCCTAAAAAAAACAGAAAACTATTAGAGCAATCTGGATAAAAACAAACATGACCACTGGTTTCAGCTCTAGCTAAATAATTAGAGAGAACAAAGGAAAAGCCCAACACAATTTGAAACACATAAGATTATATTTTGGAATTCCATGTAATATCAATTGCACCATTGCGCAAAGAATGAACAAACTTGAGTGTAATTTCAAAGAATCTCAGCTTGGACTAAGCAATTTCGTATATAGAGCATAGAAGAAATGAAAAAAAAAAAAAAAAACCCAGACATGCCTCGTGTTGCAACCGTCATTTCTCTCTTGCTCGTCCGCAAAGCATCTGAAAAAGACAACAAATTGACAGATAAAATGGAAACAAAACAAAAAGAGCAATGCACAGTCTAAACATGGAAATGAAGCTTTCCAGAGTAAAAAAGGAAAAGGACAAGAGAACACACAGTGAGAGAGAATCTAAAGGAATTTCAGTGAGATCCCAACAATGCCGAAGAAAAGGCAAAGGCAAAGACAGAAGAGAAAGTGAAATACCTTTGGGAGATGTTTTCTTCTTGAAGATGTTCATGATGAGATGGTGCAATCAATAAAAACCCTAAAAATGTAAGAATGTGAGAGAGGGAAAGGATCTAAATTTTGGATCAAATCTTCCCTTTCGGTACCCTAAAACCCTTTGGGATGGAAATGGATACCAAAGAAAAAGGAGAGTGTGACTGCGTGAAGGTGCGCCGTCGTCGGGGAGCGTGCCGCTGGAGTGCTTCTCCTGCTGCGCCTTTTCTTTCTACTCATCCAACGGTTCGCGTGGCCCCGCACAGCAAACTAGCCGTTACAAGGATTTCTTTTTTTTATATATATATTTTCTCATTCCTTGTCAGACTTTTATTATTTATTATTGTAATTTTTTTTAATTCGTTAGAATTAGTGTCCATGTGAAATCAAGGATATTTCCTTGTAATATTAAATTTTATAATTATTTAAAAAAAACTCATTTTTATTCGAACTCATCTCGAATTTTAATATTTAAATATCAAATTAATAAAAAATTAATTAAATTTTAATAGTATTTATATCGGATCCACATTTTTAACTTAAATAGTATACCTATTAATTAGATAAAAATCCTTCTTATCTCTTACTCACATTTTATTTTAAATATGATTTAAAATTTAATTTTTTTATAAATTAAATTTAATTTATTACTTAAATATACATAAAAATAATTTTAAATTTATTTTAATTAAGCATTTAATTGTTTCAAGTATTTAATATTTAATATGTAGAATATTCGGATATGAATCTAAATAATAATTTTAAAATTTAATCAAGTATTTATAAAATTTAATTATCCTATTAAATAATAAGTTTTGGGATTAAAAAAAAAAGGCTAAACTTAGTTAAATGATGATTGGAATGGGAGCTAACAAGTGGAATCCAAGGTTGTTAGATGTCAGTTGGTCTACAAGCAACCATGTCCCCATCTCATTTATATTTCTCCCAATTTCTCTTTTATCTATTTTCAAAAAATCAAATGGATAAAAAAAATTTAAATACTTTTTTTATTATTCACTTTTTAGATTTTTTTTCTTCCATTAAATGTTCATATTTCTTTCTTCAAATATCCCAAATTAAATATCCTCTTATTTTTTTATTTTTTATATTATTTTGATAAATTTTGTTATTATTTAATAATAATAATAATAACAATTAATGAGTTTTAATAGTTATTCTATTAATTATAAAAAATTTACAAATAAAAAAATAAAAAAAATAAAGGGCAAAAGAGTACACTATGGTACGGAGGGAGTATAAGACAAGGTACAGCTTTTGCAATAATTGTAAAATGAGGGACAGATTAGGAATTCTAAACGAGAATAATTGCTTTGCTTTGCCTTTGCACTGCTCATCATCTCCCGGATAAATGCATGTGACGCACCTAGCTAGTCATGGACACCCATATCTTAGGCCCTCGTCCCTTCTCTTTCTTACATGGCTACACCCACAAATCATAGTTTTATGACCCATAGCTTGAAAGCTTCTTTTTCTTTGAGATATGAGAACCCATCACATTACACCTTAGTGAACTTAGACTTAAAGGATCTGTTCTTAGAGAAACATGGCTAGAACCAATTCAAGTTGTAGTAATTACTTGTGTAACTATAGTACTTTTTTATACTCCAACCTGTTAAAAACTAGGTGGTATTGGTTTTTAAAGCTTAGTAGGGTGAAAAAATAGAATGATATTGACACCTCTTGCAAGGAAAAAACAGTTTCAAAAAGATGATTGATTTAATTAATGGGGGTGCAGATTTGATATGTCAGATTCTTGGCTCTTTCCTAGAGATAACAGCAGACAAGGGTGAGATGAAGTGAACTTTTCCAATCTGTTTCCAACAAGAGCCCATGTTCTAGTTTCTTATTCAGATAACCTTATCATTATTTATTTATATTTTTTTCTACTATTTTTCTCTTAGATTTCTGTCATAGTCCTTGCTGCTCACCTGATTTGGTATCTTTCTACCAATCACATTCCATTGCCACCCTTTGTGTTTTACCCCCTTTAGTCTTTGACTCTTTTTCATTTTCAGCTCATCTTGGGTGCAGATCTGCAAGATTACTTCTTTTTCAGTAGGCCAAAGTTTTTCAAAGGGGAAAGTTTATGCTTTGGTGGGGTTCTCAAGGGGAAAACTCAAATACCCAGATTGGATCCATTGAGGTAAATTCATGTTTTTGCTCCAAAAGGGAAATGCATGTTTTTCTAGTTGCTGAGATATGAAATCTCAAATATTTGTGTACATTTTGTGATTGAATTCTTTCTTCTGTTATGGCTTGATGATAAAGGGAAAAGCTTTGATGCATTTCTTGGAAATTGAAAGTAGTTTTGTGTGACATGCTTCTTTTGTTAGTATTGGTTGATTCATGCTATTCAACTAGGAACAACCTTTTGTAATCTTATTTTCTTGAGAGGAATATAGGAGAGAGAAAAAAAAAAAAAAGGGGTTTCAATTTCTTGAGGGAGTGTGATAATGGGGAAGGTTCAAGGCAGCAAGGTCTTGTCTTTGCTCGTTGTTATTGTATTTTCTGCTAGTTTTAGAAGAGGAGAAGCTCAGTCAAAGTCTTTTCTGATAAATTGCGGCACAAATTCTAGTGTCAATGTGGATGGTAGAAAATGGGTTGGCGACTTGTCCCCTGATAATAATCTCACCCTTAGTTCTCCTGGCCTTGTTTCCACTACTTCTACACTAAGTGGTGATTCAATCTTTGCACCTCTCTATAAATCTGCCCGCCTTTTCAGTGATCAGTTGAATTACACGTTTAATGGAATCCAGGGGAACTATTTCTTGAGGCTTCATTTCTGTCCCTTCTCCTTTGAGGACCACAATGTAAATGAATCTTCTTTCGATGTTGTGGCAAATGGTCTGAAACTCTTAGAACAATTTAATGTTGCTGGTGAGATTGCACACAAGAATTTGTACCTCCAAGGTATGGGAACCAATTCCAGCTCGTTCTTCTTGGTTAAAGAGTATATTTTACCTATTAATTTGGATATGCTTGTGATTGAGTTCACCCCAACAAAAGGATCGTTTGGATTCATTAATGCCATGGAGATGGTCCCTGTGGCCGATAAGCTTTTTGCAGATTCAGTCAGTAAAGTGGGTGGAAATGATGCAAATCTGAATCTAAGTGGAAGGGGAATTGAAACTATGTATAGGTTGAATGTTGGGGGTCCTGAGATTAATGGCAGTCAGGATTCAGATTATTGGAGAACATGGGATGTGGATTCTGGCTATATGATCACAGCAAATGCAGGTTTTGAAATACGCAACAGTTCTAATATTACCTATGCTTCTGCAAATGATTCTTCAGTGGCTCCTCTTCTTGTGTATGAAACAGCAAGAAGCATGTCCAACACCGATGTGTTGGAGAAAAGGATCAATATGTCATGGAGGTTTGAAGTGGATCCTGATTTTGATTACTTAGTCCGCTTACACTTCTGTGAGCTGGTTTTTGATAAGCCGAGCCAGAGGATTTTCAGAATCTACATAAATAACCGGACTGCAGCAAATAATTTTGACCTTTTTGTCAAGGCAAGTGGAATAAATAGAGCTTATCATCAGGATTACTTTGATGCGGTTTCTTCAAAAATCAGCATCCTCTGGATTCAACTGGGTCCTGACACTGCAGCTGGTGCTTCAGGCACTGATGCTCTATTGAACGGGCTGGAGATTTTCAAGCTTAGCAGAAATGGAAATCTTGCCCACGTGCAGAGATATGATTCAACTGGGAATTCAACTCACACTTCAAAATCTTGGATTCTTTGGGTGGGAATTGGTGCAGGTGTAGCCACCATTGCCATTCTTGCAGCTGCTGGTACCTTTTTATTTTGTTTCGGCAAAAAACAACAAAGAGAATCGGGTGACGTGAAAAACAACACTCCTGGGTGGCGACCATTGTTCCTTCATGGGTCCATTTTAAATAGCACTGCTAATGCTAAGGGATCATCTAGACTTCAAAATATAAATGGTTCTATTGCCTCCACTGGAGTTGGCAAGCAATTTACACTTGCAGAGATTCGGACAGCAACAAATAATTTTGATGAAAGTTTAGTGATTGGTGTAGGGGGCTTTGGTAAAGTATTCAAAGGGGAGATTGAAGATGGCACCCTTGTAGCGATAAAGCGGGCAAATCCACAATCCGAGCAAGGGCTTACTGAATTTCATACTGAGATTGAGATGCTTTCTAAGCTTAGACATAGGCACTTGGTTTCCTTGATTGGATTCTGTGATGAACAAAATGAGATGATCTTGGTCTATGAATACATGGCAAATGGGACTCTTAGGAGTCATCTGTTTGGAAATGATGTCCCACCATTGACTTGGAAGCAGCGATTGGAAGCATGCATTGGTGCTGCTCGGGGACTGCACTACCTTCATACAGGAGCAGAGCGGGGAATTATTCATAGGGATGTTAAAACAACCAATATTTTGTTGGACCAAAATTTTGTGGCAAAAATGTCAGATTTTGGGCTGTCAAGAACTGGTCCTTCTCTGGAGCATACCCATGTTAGTACTGCAGTGAAGGGGAGCTTCGGATATCTTGACCCTGAGTATTTCCGGAGGCAGCAGTTGACTGAGAAATCTGATGTCTATTCATTCGGTGTGGTGTTGTTTGAAGTTGTTTGTGCACGTGCTGTTATAAATCCTAGCTTGCCAAAAGACCAGATAAATCTTGCAGAATGGGCAATGAGGTGGCAGAGACAAAGGTCACTCAAAACCATTATTGATCCACATCTCAGGGGAAAATATTCTCCAGAGTCAATGGAGAATTTTGGAGAGATCGCAGAAAAATGTCTTGCGGATGAGGGGAAGAACCGGCCTCCCATGGGGGAAGTTTTATGGCACTTGGAGTATGTCTTGCAACTTCATCAAGCATGGATCCGTGCCAACAACATGGACAATTCCTTTTCAAGCAGTCAGGCCTTGGGGGATCTAGAAGAGAGAGAAGCTGAAAATAGGCAATATGATGGAAATTCTGGTTCAGGGGCATCCAAACCAGAAGCTATATAGGTGGATCTGATGGTGAGCTTGCCTGATGACTCTTCAAGAGCAGTAATTGTATTCCTTTACAATATCATACTAGTAGCTTAAAATTCTTTTATTTTTGTTGTATTAAACTCGAAGTTTGCTGGTGTAAGATCCCTACTAACCCTGCAGTAAGGGGAGCCAAATATGAGAAAATCATGATAATGTTTCATTTGACTATAATGAAATGATCAAGATGCTGATTTGTGTCATCTTTTTTCCCTGAATCGTTGGATCTGGCTTAACTTATCAGTAGGATGAAGTCAAAAATCACATCTAGATTATGACTAATTGAAGTTTGTGTGTGACTAATGTGATCATTGATGGAAGCCTCAAACTTGATTACTTTGTCCGCACTGCCATATACCTGTTCAAATAGTTCAGTCCAATTTTCAAATAGATCATTTAGTACTTTCTCGAAATAAATGTTCTCGAGAATGGGCATTCTTTGATAAAAAAATGAACCAAACACTGCAATAACCATTTGCTCGACATATTGATAGTATATCGAATATAAACTCTTTCTTTATTAGAGTCAGATACAGCATGGAGAAACAACATATACCATAACAAGCCTGAGTTCTCAATAAGAGTACAACAAGATACAATGTCAATAGAATTCAACATAGTATTAAATTACTACTACACATGAGGTCATGAACATGCATTGAGAAGTCTTGGATCAACTATCAAATTTCCTGGCAATGCTGCAGCAAAGCTGCTTCACAGCTTCAAAGTTGTCGTCGTCAAGGGAGAAACTGCTCAGTCGTTTAAGCACGGCATCCTCAGTAACTTGATCGAATTCATACCTACACCTGAATAAGAAGTAACCCCCACATTCCCAAGCTGAAATTGCATTTGAGGCTGCAAATGATTGCTGTTGGATGGATTAAAATTAACCCATGATCAGTATTCAAGAGAATGAAATCCTCCAGTGGGATGTCAATTTTGACAAAAGGAACCTACCATAGAATCTAGAGTGTTGGGTTCTGAAATTAAAACAAAATCCTAGAAAAAAAATTGTGTAGGGTGGAAATGCAACTATAGTTCGTGGCCATTAAAGTTCACTTTGACTACAGATTACGTGCATCATAGAAAACATTATAGATAAGATACGTGTATAGCTTTGCATTTTCTGTCTTCTTGCCATTCTTCACAAACGATGACATCCACACAGAAGTTACAGAGGTAGCATTACCCTTTCATGCTGAAAATTAACTACGATTTAGTGTGATACTTTAAAAGGAAATCCATCCAGTTTACGACATTGCATTAGAAATTTTAAAAGACAACAGAACTAATTAGATATCAAATAGCACCAGTAGTAGGGGCAAAAAAAATCTCTATGCTTTGAACAGACTTACTTGAAGAAACAAAAGGATCTTTTTGCCAGAGTCAGTTATCATCAGATTATATTGCACATTCTTTTCCTCTAAGTGAGAACATATCTCACAAATAGCTGCTGCCATTATCTTGAGATTATGAGTGGTCTGAAAAGAGAGGGTCTTAATGGGATAATCTATGACAGAACATATGCAAATCCCTCTCCTCCCACCACTATAGACAGTGTCTACAGGCCTGAACTCCACGGGTAAAGGGTCAGGGAAGTAGCAAGCCTGCATCATCAAATAGAGGAATCATGATAGCTGTCAGCATGAATCAAATACAAAGAATATAGCCAGTAAAAGTAGCAGCATACTAGCGTTATTTGAAAAAGAGATATGGGAGTTTATCTAAGCAATTGACCTTTCTACAGGCCATCCATTTGATGCATACATTCATTCCCAAAGCTAAAATAATCAACATCAGAGACCACCTGAATGACTTGTCATTTATTTGACTACTTATGTTTTCTTTTTTCTTTTGTTTTTATGAAATCTCTGTACTTACCTTTGACAAACCCCAAGCAACAAGTTATGCCCATATGTCCTTTACTTATTTATTTGTTATTTGTCTCATTAATGTTACTTTGATAATTGATCAAGATTAATTTGATATTCAATGTGCCCCGTAATTGATTAGATCATTATCAGAGTAGTGTTTAAATTATTGAGATCTGAAAGTATAAATTCTAGATTGTGAATTTAGGAATTTAGTTGACTTAATACCTTTATGATATAACAGATAGCTAGGAATTTAGAGTGTATAAAGCGAAGATTACAATATCAATTTGTTTATTACTTTGAATTAAATTGAAATTAACAGCCTTTATTACTTAACTTTAAATTTCCTTATTCTCAATCAAAAAAGGATTTGGTGAGTCTAGGAAGCATGAACTATGAATCCAAAATTACCATGAGTAACTTATTTGTATCATAAAGTTTATGCCGAAGTTAAAGACCTCAATTAACTAACTTTAACACTTCATGTACAGCTAAGAACAATATTCACAAATTTCCTTAATTACATGATTTTTGTTTAAAAAACTCAATAACATATCTATCTCTAACTTTTAACATCTTAATATTAACAAACATTTATACTCTGATTCAAATCAATATTTGGATGGTAAAATATGGTTTGAATTGTTTGGATTTTAAAATCCAAAGTAATAGTTTTAGGAATTTTTTAAAGGCCCATTCGGAAACCAATATTAGGAGTAGGTATTTTTATTTGAATTTTAGAAATGATTTAAAGAAGCTGGATTTGTACTTGGGCCAAATCTACTATAAACTTTAAAAGGTCCAAAACTTATCAAACAAGAATTTTAAATTTGAAAGTTTCTTAAATCAAAATATTTAAAATCCAAAGCCAAATTTCGGTTCCGAAAAAAAAACCTAAAGAACTGGTTAAGAATTTAGGCCAAATACACTTGGAATTTTAAAAGATGCAAAAAAGTATTTCAAATTAATTTTTGAAATTGAATTAGTCAAATTTAGCCCAGTTAAAATTCCCTCCCTCCTCAAAACTAAGATTCTTGGAAATCATGAATCTCAAATTCTAAATTCATCCCAACAAGGCATTTCAAATGGAAATATTTGAAATTCAGATTCAAAACCAAATTTAGGTTTCCAAACTAAACCTCAGTTTTTTCTTGGAACAGCACAACCACAGAAGTGCTGATTGTAGTAACATTGTTGAATATAATTCACAAACTTTGAAGCCCAAACTACGAAAACATTTGTGAGCTCAACAATGACATGAAATAAAGCAAACGAGAACAGCCATGAATGATTTATTACCTGAAAGTATACATCAGAACGATTAGGCCTACAGCGATCATAGAACACGCGAAATGAACAGTTATTAATTTCTGCAGCAACCCTTGTGACTAGTTCAACTGATCTTGGATCCAGAAACTGATAAAGTCTGTTTGCGGTACAAGGTACCAAAAAGACATGGCCATATTCAACTGGAGTTGCCTTAAAAACCAAAGAGTGCATGGATCAGAAGAATATAACTTAACAAGCCAACTGTGCTTACTGAACATCATTGACATAGATTAACACCTATAATGGACATCTAACAGCCATTAAGATTTATTGACACAAGAAAGAGCAGCCTGTTTTTCTTCTTGGGTTGCATAACCTCATATGTATGGTATTTTCTGTTTCCCTTCCCAAAGCATGCCTAAAGCTGGTTGGCTTGAAGCTTTATACACTGGAAGAGTTCTAGATTGCCACAGAAATAGAAGCTCCCTTAAAAGATCATAAAAAACAGAAGGGACTGCACTTTAATGAAGCTTGAGTTGACAGGGTTGCTATCATGGTACAGAAAACTTAATGCAGACTTAATATGAGGATGCCACGACCGAGTCAGTGTGGATCCAAGTCATTCCAAAAACATTTACATGTTTATAGTTTATTTGCTATGTGGAACCTCCCCTACCCCTCTGGGTCTCTTGAGTTAAAAGAAAAGATTAGAAGGAAACAAATTTCTCTCCAGCTTAATATTTGCAATAATTTTGTCAGGACAATCAATAGTGATGTTTTCATAACAGGGTACATACCATCCTAACACAGGAAATAAACTTAAAATCAAAAGTTAAACCCACACTTGGCCTTACATTGATGACCACCAAGATGGCACTATCAGGCACAGAAGCCGAAGGAATAAGCTCAGATTTGGCCTTCTTACTGCTGGAAACACAAAAGAGTAGTTCCTCTGGCTGTCTCATGCAGTCAAATACAAAAGGGTCCCATTCACGAAGTGTATTGCCCTCAGGTTTTGACAAATGACCTGTTATCTGTCCTTCATTCAACTGAGAAAGAAACTTCATCTTTCCAGCAAGGACCTACATAATGCATCACAGATAATATGTGTCTTTACCATAATCCCAATTTTATACTCAAAAAATCAAAAAGGATGAAAGAAAAATGCTAGAATTTTCAGAACTAGGAGAACACTACTACTTTATCAGGTACCTTAATTTCTGAGGCTGTCACATCATATCTAAAACAACCTTTCTGCATCCGATCTTCCCACTGCCAAATAACAGGAAAGGTGGATAAAGATGATAAATAGACTTCAACTAATATATTCCAGATTTGTTCCATACCTGAGATAGCAGAACAGCATCCAAAATACTTTGCTCTTCCTCAGCAATGCATGAAAGACCTTCAAATGAATTGTCTTCCTCAATAGATTGGCTACCGAAGCAGTAGATAGGGAAATTTGTAGCTGTAAAAATTTCTTCAGGGTTTTCAACACACTTTTGAAGGAAAGAAAAAAATGATATGTTAAGAGTCCAATACACTAGTCACCCTTTCAGCATGTCCTCAGTAAAACTTAATTTACATAGCTATAACATCTAACTATGCACCATTTATATGGAAAAGAATGCATTCTAATTCAATAGATGAACACTGAACAAAACAAAAACAAAATAATTACTAACCTTGAAGAAAGGAGTGAGAATGTATTAGCTGCTCACACTTTCCATTCTTCGCTGGAAAGCTATTATCTTCAAGCCATTTCATCGTAACCATCCTTATAAAAAGTATTTCTAAAACAACAACAAAATACTGTAGCTCCACTTACAACTTGCTCCAAAAGCCTCCACAGATGCTTGTATCAGCAGCCACCACCAGCAAGGAAAGTAAGATCTGCGGGATGCCCACCAGCAGAAGGTAGGGCACCACGACCACCGTGAAATGAAGGGGAAGCAATCAAGAATTTAGGAAATGCTGGCATACATTCTCTGCCCCTTCTACTTTTGGCACAAGTTTCTCTCCTTAGAGCCGTTTTTAAATTAACAAAGCCAGCCCGAACTGGACCAGCAAATCCCCTCCTCTCCTCCAAAGTCTTGAGGGAAAAGCTGACAGCCATAAGACAGCAGATCAAATACAGCTCCAAGATACAATCAAGAAAATTAAAAAAAAAATGCTTAATTATTTCTACCATATCAACTCAACTAACACCCTTTCTAATCATAAGACATACCACCAAAAAATAAAATAAAATTAATAATTTAAATAAACAAATCATTTTTTTATTCAATAATCAGAATCCCATTAACAAAAAGTATAAAATCAACAAAGATTAGTAAAATAAAGCCATTAGAAGGAACAAAAAACAAAGAAGCTTAACTTTTCTCACACTATCCAACCAAATTTAAATTTTAGCTTTGCCTATCTGAAAACCTAAAAGTTAATTAATTAATTAATAATAATAATAACAAAAAAATCAATGAAACCCAATGAAATTAAAAGCAAAAATTACCTTTGGTAGCAAAACAGAACTGTAAGAGAAAACCTTGTACAAACGTATAAAATCACCTGCATTCCAAATCAACGCCCAAAATTCAGTAAAACTAAATCATTCCATGTCTTCAACTAATTCAAGATATTTTGCAAACAGTCAAATTTTATATTCTTTTTTTTTAATTTAATTTTGTGAATTTATAATGATAAAGAAGAAACTTAAAATTAAAATTAAAAATTGAAATTGAAATTACAAACCTTTAAAAATGTCGCTGCTCCCCTTTCTTCCTCTCAAGAACCCTTTCTATGTGTCTCGAGGTTGATTTGAATCAAGGTTCCTGACTTTTATGCAATCCCCTTCTCTTTTTTATCGAATAGGAATTTGACACGTGTAAAAAGTAAGGCCCATGACCTTATACTATTTATAGAAAAATAATTTAGCTATATATAAAAAGTTTACGAGTGCTCTAAAAGCATTATTTAAGGGTAGTTAAATTTTTATTTATAATATTAATTATGTATTAAATGTGATAGTTAATTATTAATGTGATGAATTTAATACAAGAGAGATAAATACATGTCTATTACTTAAGTCTATTCATGAGATAATAATCATAAGTTCATTTTTTTTAATTCTTTGAAATAAAAAACCTTTGATTATTTTTGTTTTGGGCTCTTTCTCTTGTATTGTATAAAGATAATGTTGACAAAAATAGAAAAAGAAAAAGATAGAATATATTCGGACAAATTACGAATTTAATTAATGTACTCTATTAAAATATTAGATTAAATTCCTCTATGATAATTGATATTAATTGAGTCTTTATATTTTCAAAAATTGTTACTGTTAAATTTTTAATTATATTTTTATACTTTATAAAAATATTAAATTTAAATTTTTTTGTTCATAAAAATGTGAGATTATAATTTTTTACTATAAATTATATAAATCGAGTTTTATATTTTAAAATTTTTGAATATCAATTCAATTATTAACATTTTCCAGTTTTATTCATTAAAATTTGTTGATGTGGCATTGACCAACAATATCATAAATAGCAACAACCAAATAAAAGTTCAAAAAAGGTTATCAATACAGTTTTGGCCAAACCAATTAGAATCTTTTCTAATTTTGATTCAGATTTCACTTTGCTCTATTATCCTTCAATTCTCTTTACACGTCACCCCGAAGTTAAGTTATCTTTTATCTTAATTAAAATGTTTTAAAGTTTAATATTTAAAAAGAATTTATTAACTATTAAAAGAAATTTAGACAAGTCATTATTCATTTTTATTATATTAAATAAAGTCTTTATATTTTTATTATAAGTAAAATGAATTAATTTACTTTTTATATTAAATCAAATAAATCTTTATAATTAATAATTGACTTAATAAAAAATATTATTTGTCACTCTATACCATGTGACATGCTAACAGTGAATAATAATGTGATATAATTATATGAACATGTAACATGGTTCACTTTTTATATTAACATCAAATTAATGCATAAATTGAAAAGAAAAATTAATAAAAAAATTATTTAATCTAAATAAAAAAGTTTAATTACATGTAAAAGAAAAATAAATTTTTTTTTATTTATCTCAAGCTCTTTAATTTTTTTTAATCATTTGGGCTGTAATTAAAATATCACCTACCATCTAAAAAATCACTTCACATTTTTGAATTTTTAAAATTATTGAAAATTCTAAGTCGGTAGAATCAATGTTAAATAAGAATGATCAATGTTAATGTTAGATTAACAACTTTAACAAATAAAATTTTGTGACATAATTTATAATACTGATATTAATAAATTTTAAAATTATAAGAATTCGATTTATATGAATTATATTAAAAAATATTATATCTAATATTTTAATAAAAAAAAAAATAAAACTAACATAACATAGGAACAAATTAAAGATCTAAATTAAAATTCTCAAAAATTTCACATCAGATAAGACCGTCATGTCAGCATGGCTCAAGGTCCGGTTAACATAATCAATTTCACGACAATAACCTTAACAGAAGAAGCTTGAGGTGTTAGGCTCTGATGGAAGGCGTGACGGTAACGGTAACGTTTTGTTTGGGTGAGAAGTAAAGAGCAGTCAAGCAGTTAAAGCTCAGACAGAAACCTTTTTATTATTCCCGCGGTTGTCGGTGGAACATTTGGTGGGGTCACTCTTCACTAGCTTCTGTCCTCCAAAATCCAGCCTGGTTTTGCTTATACCTCGAACATCTACTCCCCTCTCAATCTCTCATCCACCGTTGGATCATCCCAAACATGTTCGCCATTTAAGCACACTCCACACCTCTGGTTTAGACGGCCCTGAAAAAGACCCTCGATCTAACACCTTTCTCTTTCATTTCCTCTGCCCTCTTAAACAAACTCATCCTCCATTCGCCTTCCCAGCCGAACAAAAATCAGCGAAGTAGAAGAAGAAAAAAAAAGTTCGAAAGCAATCCTACTTGGGCATCAATGGCTGACTTCAACAGGGCCATTGCTTTGATTCTCACAGTGGCTTTGGTTGCAAATCTTGCTGTGACGGGAAACGCAGATGGGGACAAGAAGATTCAAGTGAAGACTGTGAAGGGTAAGAAAGTGTGTTTACAGGGATGGGAATGTAATGTTTGGTCGGTTTATTGTTGCAACCAGACCATTTCCGATATTTTCCAGGTTTATCAATTTGAGAACCTGTTTTCCAAGAGGAATTCGCCCGTCGCTCACGCCGTGGGATTTTGGGATTACCAGTCTTTCATTTTGGCTGCTGCCGACTATGAGCATCTGGGTTTCGGGACAACCGGTGGTAAGCTTATGCAAATGAAGGAGATCGCTGCTTTTCTTGGCCATGTCGGCGCCAAGACATCTTGTGAGTGTTTTTTTTACTAGTAGTATTAATTCTGATGCATTTCCAAGTTGACTGCTTATTTAGTAATATCCCCAATTGTTCCAAGTTTATAAATTTATGCCTATGGTTATGAGTGTTTTGTTCGAAATTGAAAGTCTCAAGGTTTTAAATAAATACGGGGTTTGATTGGTGCTGTGCATTCTGGTCCAAATCAGCTAAGTTCAGATTGTGTGTCGGTGTTAGATAAATTAAGTTGAATGGGACTAAAGAATCAGATGTATTAGCAGTAATAAAGATGTAGCATTATCGATTTTATTATCTCCTGTTTGATTCAATCTTTCTAGGTTTGATAGTGCGGTATGTATGTTGAAGTTTTTTCATTTTCTAAAGCTTTGTTTTTTAAATTTTGGATAAAATGTAAGAAACCATTGGTTAAGCACGCCCGATGGGTGTTTATTTTGTATGTTAGGATAATTTTTAATTGTTAGTTGAGCAATAGTTCACGCTTCAGAGTTTAAATGGTGGTTAATGCTTTCAGGTGGATATGGAGTGGCAACAGGAGGACCGTTGGCTTGGGGGCTTTGCTACAATAGAGAAATGAGCCCTAGCCAGGATTACTGTGATGACTCCTACAAGTATGTTTATCCCTGTGCTCCTGGCGCTCAATACTATGGCCGTGGTGCCTTGCCAATTTACTGGTATGTACAGTAGTATGATTAAAACATTTATTCAACTTTTTCCATCTGCACTAAATCATCTATTTGTTAATATCAACACTATTATATGACTTAAGAGGATTTTTGTGTTGATTGTGACTGATAAAGTTTTAAATTGTCTGTTCAAGCAACTATTCTGATGAAATGATTTATAGGGATGTGAAAACTATTTGGTTTATTCTTATCCTGTATAGTGCCTTTTCACTTTTTGCTGTTAGCATGAGGTATATTCTTGCTGTTTCACTGCTGAACCCCTTTGATAGTTACCTGCAATTTTCTTGGGACACATATTGGCTATAACTTGTAGTTACTTCATGTGCTTGTATGCAATGTGCGCAATACAAAAATAGATAGGCATGTCTTGGCAATGTCTTACAAAGTTCATTGTTCCTAGGCATCCAATCTTGATGGACACAAAAGATAAATAAGAAGGTATACATGCTCTCTTCAAGAAAAAGTTCAATTTAATTGTTTTATAAAGTTCAATGATTGATTGTCAAACAATAAAAAGTGGGATGCATTCCAAATAAGAGAGGGGGATAAAGGGATCCAGAGCTGGTATTCCGTTCAATGTATTGGGTTGGCATGTCTGTTTGTGTTTCATCTGGTTGAGTGTGCTGTTGTTGCATCTTTGAGTAAATATTATGTTGTTCAACATTAATCTACTCAAATGCTCTGTGATCAACACCCTTCTGTTTGCCCCCTCTTGGGCCTTCGTATCCCCTGTTTCAATTAATCAATTGATCACAAAAAGGATGTAGGGCCCTGATACGTTCAATTGGCATTTCAAATATTATATTTTCTGTAGACTGTATGCATTTGGCCCTGTTCCCTTCAGAGTTTTGTGCCCTAGGTCGTGGCAATGATATATAGCTCTGCGTGTTTTTGATGGCTCTTTGATCATAGGAACTACAACTACGGAGCTGTTGGGGAAGCTCTGAAAGTGGATCTGTTGAACCATCCTGAGTACATAGAGCAGAATGCTACTCTTGCCTTCCAGGCTGCCATTTGGAGGTGGATGACCCCAATCAAGAAGAAACAACCCTCAGCGCATGACATCTTTGTAGGCAACTGGAAACCAACTAAGAATGACACTTTGGCCAAGCGGGGTCCTAGTTTTGGCACCACCATGAACGTTCTTTATGGAGATTATCTTTGTGGGAAGGGTGATGTCGATCCCATGAACACCATTGTCTCCCACTACCTGTATTACCTTGACCTGATGGGAATAGGGCGCGAGGAGGCAGGGCCACACGACGGGCTAACTTGTGCTGAGCAGGTTGCATTCAACCCAACTGTTGCTCCCAAGATTGAATCTTCTTGAGCTTTGTGTATTCTATTAGTTAGCCAACCTTATTGTTATACTGCCCTTGTCAAAGGAAGAAGAATTAATAAGACTTCTATGTGTCGGCATGAAAGGGAGGCCCACTACATGGTTATATAGTAAGTATATGTTGATGTTGATTTGCTACTGCCCTTTGTAATTGCTTGTGTAGATTTTGATATATTTGTTTTCTTCTTGTGTTCCTCATGAGAATGATGTAATGTATGAACCCACCATTTTATTCAACGTCTTTAAATTATTTCCTGTTCACTCTTTGTTTTGGAATTTTGTTCTCCCCTCACTGGCACATGAATATTCCTGATTTATTGAATGAGACATTGAGATTGAAATACAATATGATAATAACTCCTATGTGTGTCTACCTAACCTGAATGTAATATCTCCCTATGTACTTTTCACTGCATATGGTTTCAATCCTATGGATATTTGTTTGATTTTTATTATCAATTTTTTATTCTCTCAAAAATATAAATACTTAAATTTTCACAATATATAGGCTAATAACAAATTTTGTCATTATATTTCAATTATGTTGAACTTATATGTTTATTTTCATTGAATTTTGATCAAAAGTAACTAATAAAAAATATTAGTAAAATATTGGGATCTATAAACAGTTTATGATTATGATTTGGATAATCATAGAAAATATGTGACTTTGAAATTTTGCAAGTATTAATTATAAATGAACTATTATTCTATACATTGAACTTCTTTAAATGAACTCTAATCTACTTTTTGAAAATTTTTTGAACGTGAAATGATCTGATTTCTAGTGATTAAACAAAAATTATGATTTAAAATTTTATGAATATTAATTATAAATGGATTATTATTTTATACATTGAGTTTCAAAAATCAAACTTTAATTCAATTTTTGAAATTTTTTCTTGATTTGAAATGATCCGATTCCAAGTAATTAAATAAAAATTATGACTTGAAATTTTACGAATACTAACTATAAATGGATTATTATTTTATACATCAAACTCCAAAAATCGAACTTTAATTCAATTTTTGAAATCTTTTTTCAACTTGAAATGATCCGATTCCAAGTAATTAAACAAAAATTATGATTTGAAATTTTACGAATACTAATTATAAATGAATAATTATTTTATACATCGAGCTTAAAAAATCGAACGTTAATCCAATTTGTGAAAGTTTTTTCCCGACTTGATATGATCCGATCCGAAGTGACTCAATCCAAACCATACTTGGTTTACCCAATTGACACCTGTAAGAATATATTTCCACCTTGAATAATAATTCATTAGGTGGTATTACTCACTAAAGCGGGCGTGCGTTGAGGCCGCAACGCGACGCTCGCGTCGCGTGCTAGGGTTGGAACCGTTGGGTATAAAAGAGATTTCCAACTGTGGCAAGCCTTCTTTCCCCAAAGGCCAAAACCAAAAACCCGCCTCAGCACTGAACTCCGCTACTTCTCACAGCTGTGTGCAAAACCCTAGACCTCGAAGCTACTTCCAACTCCAAGCGATGCCTCCGAAAGCAGCTAAATCCAAGGAAGCACCAGCCGAGAGGCCCATCCTTGGCCGGTTCTCTTCTCACCTCAAGATCGGAATCGTAACTTTCTTCTTCTTCTTTTCCCTATTTAATCAGGCAAATTGTTTTTTTTTGTAAGCTGAATTGCTTCTTGATTTGCAGGTGGGATTGCCAAATGTGGGCAAGTCTATCCTTTTCAACACTCTCACAAAGCTGTCTATTCCTGCTGAGAACTTCCCCTTTTGTACCATCGAGCCTAATGAAGCCCGAGTTAATGTCCCCGACGAGCGCTTTGAATGGCTGTGCCAATTGTACAAACCCAAAAATGAGGTATACAATTATTTTCTGTTCTGCAAACGACTATGATGCATGCCATTATAGATGGCAGGGATGATAGCGTAATAGTAGTACTACTATTTCTAATATCTAGATGCATGCTTTACTTTGGCTCAATGATTTAAGTCACCACGAATTGCAAAAGATGTAGCATGCGGCTATTTGTTCTGGTTGGATAATCTAGATACTATCTCTGTATCTGTTATAATATTTGTCACTCTTTTGTTGCACAAGATGTACACTTTAGATTGTAACTATTTATTGTTTTTTAACTTGTTTTTATTTAAAACTTTGAGCTCTTTTGATGCACAGGTTTCAGCTTTCTTAGAAATTCATGATATAGCTGGACTGGTTAGAGGTGCCCATCAAGGGCAAGGATTGGGCAACAGCTTCTTGTCTCACATCCGTGCAGTTGATGGCATTTTTCATGTTTTGCGTAAGATGCCTAAGCTTTCGGACTGGAAATTTCTCTATTTTATGTTTCTCTTGTGTTGATAAATTTCGTGTTGGCATAATATGATGCAACAAAAAAGTTTAAGTCTTTGTATGCTTTATTGAATAGTATTAATTTTGCTTTTCAGTTGTTGTCTTGTGAGTAGTGCTGTTCTAATTTAATCTACTTTATAAAATCATTTTGATGAATAAAGTTTGAGAATGTTAAAGAATAACTACATTTGGTATCGTGTAGCTATGCTATGGTCAGTCATGGTGTTCTAACTTCTGCTGAAGGATTGGTAGACATTGTGAATTAGGTTAGTTTGGCAATTTCTGCTCTTAGGAGCCAAGAAAATTTCCATGTGCATCTTATGGCAAAGGCTTCTGAGAAGTTATAAAAAAAATTGCGTCAGTATCTTTTACTAACCAGTTCGAGGTTTATTTAGACCATTTTTATTTGATAGTTGATACATTTTTCCATTGATGTAAAAGTATTTTTTTGGTAATCATTCTTTTTGTTCTTAATCGTAACAGGTGCATTTGAAGATTCAGACATCATTCATGTTGATGATTCTGTGGATCCTGTGAGGGATTTAGAGACTATTAGTGCAGAATTACGATTAAAGGTTTGCAATTGGTATTTGGAGCTCTGATTTCTATAATGGAATCCAAATGCTACACTAGCTTGTTTTTCATGGGATATCATTGGATGTATGTCTTTCTTGTACATTGGAACTGGAACATTGCTTTGATATGCATGTACTTGCTTGGCATAGGTTGAGTTAGTTTTAGGCCTAGTGGCAGAGCCCAATAGCTTGATTCTAGGCTATGCCTTGGCCTCACCTGTAATCAATCAATATGTGAAACTCTTTTCATTTTATTGACATATATTAGATGCTGAGTTATCAAGCCTCTTTGTAAAAGGCTGCAATAATGACAGGGATCAATGTCTTGACTATCAGTTTCTAGATTTTAGAAATTAATTTTCTATCTTTTTTTGTTTGGGACCACTTGTTTATATCTTGCACCTTACTTATGCCTCCATAAATTTTGTTCATTTCTTGTCTGTGAAAGAAAATGATGTTTTGTATTTACATTAGAGCTGTACTTCGTTTGACTTCTAAAATCAACTCAGTTGTAGAGACCCTTGGAGGTTTAATAAAGTTAGTTTGATTTATGTAATAGAGTACTTGCATAAGAGTAGTTCAACTTGTCTAATATCAAGGGTAAACTATTCCATTAGTCACTTAAGTTTGTTAAAATTTTATATGTTCAGTCACTTCTTAATGGCTTGTTTCAATTCATAGTCATCATCCATTAATTCCTAACGGAATGCTTAATAGGCAGCCAACTTATCAAAATCCTTCTCATGTGTATTGGTGACGTGTCAAATAAATAAATAATAGATAAAAGAAAAAAAGTTGGAAAATATTGGTGGGTGAAATGCTGTCCTAAAGCTTTGGCATTTAAACCCAAAAAAGAAAAGAAAAAAAGAAAATGTGGGTGTTATACGTTTGTGCTTTTTTAAACATGCAAGAGAACAACTGGGAAATGAAAAAAAAAATTAAATAAATATCAATTGATGATGATGAGCATTATTCTTTGTTGCCTTTCTTAAACTTTTCTAGGTCAGGTGATAAAATGCATCTAATTCTTGGCTGTGAGTTCTAGTTTAAAAATATTGATCTTTAGGTGTTTTCAATGAAATTTCAGACCTGGCACATGGCCTTTGACATATGCCCAATTGTCCACTATGTTGGCTTCGGTGACCTCATCAATGAAATTTTATATGATATCTCATGCTATAAAACTGTTTTTTGCTCTTAAATTGTAAGCTTATGGAAACCAACTTTTAGTTTGGCTCTACAGGACTGGTAATGAAGTACAATTGGGGAGTAGTGATAACTACTATTAGATGTGCTATTGTCAAGTGACATCAGAAAGCTGTTGGAGGTGTTTAACAGTTTAACAATTGCCTTGCTGTGCTCTGATTGGTTTGTTCACCACACATAGAAAGATTAAGCAACATATTTCATAAGCTTGAAGTTCAAATCGGAATTAAAAAGATTAAAAGTACATACATGAACATTAGTACATGCACTTCCTGTGTGCCTTTGATTGTGTTGGTTTCTTCTTAAAATTAAGGACATTCATCTTCTCCTTACGTTTTTTTATGTGGGTTTTAAGAATTACAGAAAGTTAGCTATGAAGTTTTGGTATTCACTTTGTATTATTGTTACGAATGTGATCTTGTCTTTGCTTCAACATGAATTCCTTATTTCCTTGATAGTTTTTTGTACGTTTACTCAATATTAATGAACCTAGTAGGATCTTTATATGCTGAGTACTTATTCTAAACTATATTTTCATAGGATGTTGAATTCATTGAAAAGAAGATAGACGATCTTGAAAAGAGCATGAAGAGGAGTAATGACAAGCAGTTAAAAATAGAGCTTGAGTTGTGTCAAAAGGTACGGTTTTGAACATGCAATCCTTTCTTTTGGCTGCATGTCTCATCTTATCTCCCTCATTTTTTCCTTTTATTGGTTCTTTTGTGTTGATGTTGCTAGTGTGTTGTGAATGGAACATGTCTCATGATTCTCCTAGGTGGCAACCCTTAGTTTGTAACATTGATTTTTTTATCATGTGCACTGAATTTAGTCGGTATTGTTAGTTACAAAATGTAGGAGACCCACTTCTCTTCTGTATTGATAGTGGTGCTTTGATATTATGACTCATCCATTTTGAATGTTTTCTGATCATTTTTAACTTTCATTCAGACCAGTCTTAGGATTGAGTGAGCTAATTTGACTTCTGGATCAGATTTAGGTTGGTCCTTTCTTCTTTTTCCTTTAAAAAAAGTAAAAGATAAAAACATTGTGTCATAAATAGGAATGTGGTACATATGATAAACAACATAGGAGTTAAATTGTGTTTAAGTGGCAAATTTCACATACATAATTGAATAGTTTAGTTGTATCTGTGTGACTGCTTTTGCTACTTCCTTGTACAGCTTTTTTTCTCTTTGAATCTGTATTATGTTAGTGTCATTTTATCATTGCATATGGCAGTCTTTAAATGATATAATATCTTCTGTATATGTCCTTCATAGTATTTAATGACAGAGGTTGTAGGCTTAGAAGCATGTGGTCTGAGTTGATGGAAAGTGAACCTTTCTAGCTTTCAGTTTAAGAAATAAGATAGCTTCAAACATGTCTTTTTATTCTAATGATCCACTAGATACTCTCTTATAGCAGTCAAGCATGCATTTTTATCAAATTATCTGATTCATTTTCATGAGCTTATGTTATAAATCTAAATGTTTATGGTGGGATATGCTAATACCAAAAAATAATGATGTTTGTTATATTACAGGTCAAGGCATGGGTTGAAGATGGAAAAGATGTTCGTCTGGGGGACTGGAAAGCGGCTGATATTGAAATACTGAATACTTTTCAATTGCTCAGTGCCAAGCCCGTTGTTTATTTGGTGAGCCTGTTGTTCTTTTTTACTTTCCTACTCCTATTCCTATTCCTTTTCTTTTTCTTTTTTTTAATTATTATTTTGTGCAGTCCTTTCTTGTCTGTTAGGTAAGGTGTGCTTGTTTGTGCTAAATCTATCTTTTATGTCATCGACAGTTTTTGTTGCATGCTGCATTTATGATCTATATATAACATGTCCTACACCTCAACTTGGAGATTGGTATGTGGTCTTGACACTCCAAAGATAAGGAAAAACATAGAAAAGATGCACCCATGTCGGACACAGACCCATGTCCAATAAAGACCCCCAAGTTTGAACAACATAGGAGATGAACTACTGAAAGGATAGACATACTATTGTATCCCGTTTAATATGCTTTTGAAATCATTACTTGTTAGAAAAACATAGGCATATTTGCCTGACCGTGTTTCTGGAAATGATGATTGAATATTACTTATTGATCATAGCACTTATTTCCTGAATGCTGAGATGCAATTTAGACATGCTGGGATAAGTGCTTGAGTCTCAGCAAGGGCTTTCTTATGTTGTGAATTTTTAAAATTGTGGTCTTATTTATGAGAATGAATCAAACTGCAAATAAAGCAAGTTATATTAATACATTTCAACAAGTTTGCATTAAAGCAGGTGGCTATTGTGGGGTAATAGATACAAGTCTTGGATGCTTACTATAGATTTTCATATGACATAAGATGTTTTTTTCTTTTTTTGAAAAAGGAAATGAAGTGTTCTGAGCTTGTTTTGGCTTTATTTTTTAGCTTCCTGGACTTCTTTTTGCAATTTCATCTTGATTATATTTTTGAACAAAAAAACTGACGGAAAATTGCCCATTAATAAATTTGTATTACATTACTGCTTGTTCTAATATGGGAGAGCTTCAGATGTGTTATGTCTGATGACGTAAATTTTTTAGAGAAAGCAGTGTCTTTTGTCTTTCACGGTTTCAGGAACGTGGCTAGAGATTTTAATTATGATATTATTGTATTCCATCTGCAGGTTAACATGACTGAGAAAGATTACCAAAGAAAAAAGAACAAGTTCTTGCCAAAGATTCATGCTTGGTATACTCTCTCTCTTTGTGTGTGGGCATATTGAAGGTTCATTTACTCAACTGGAAAAATTTTGCTTGTTAGATGTATCATACTTGGAAAAATTTTGTCTAGGTTTGCTTTTACTCAACTGGAATGAGAATTATTTTATCCTTTATAGGGTGCAAGAACATGGTGGTGAACCAATCATTCCTTTTAGTGGCGTATTTGAGAGAAACCTTGTTGATATGGAACCTGAAGAAGCAGCAAAGTATTGTGAGGAAAACAAGGTACAAAGGTTAGTTGAAACTGAATGTCTCTTATTATTATGGTTAAGAATGCTTTTAGTTCGGGAAGTTCTAGTCTCCTGGTTAGATAGTCTTTCAATGCTCTGATTTTTGAGTTGTCTGTTTTCCTATTTTTTCATGGGTCTATATGATGCTGAGCAATCTTTTCAATGTTACAGTGCTCTTCCAAAGATCATCAAGATTGGTTTCTCGGCAATTAATCTCATATACTTTTTCACAGCAGGCGCTGATGAGGTATCTAATGCTTGATTTTTATATTTTTTATGGGAATGCTTGGTTCTTACTTATATATTAACAAGTTGTATGAAGGATCTAAAGGGTATTAATGCTCTTAAAATAATCTAAGATCATTATATTGATTTTGTAGACCTTTGTTTTTACCTTATACTATGTTTTCATTTAGACTTGTCAGTTAGATAACAAACTTTTTGACAAGCTTGCTATCTCAACATCAAGATCATGTCTTTAGAATTCTTAGCAGCGACAATGATAATGGGGTATATCACATAGTGACTGATATTGCAATGTTGTAATCTAAGTGACTGTCCTCAGGTTATGAATTCCCTCATGGTCCATTCAGTTGCAAGTTTTGAAGCTCTCCTCTAAACTGGATCACTTCTTGGAGATTTTGCTTCGGTGTAGCTTATTTGTGTTTGCTTGAATCAAATGATGGCTGTAAAATGAAATGATTTGCTTTTTCCTTGTCCAGGTGAAATGCTGGCAAATTAGACGGCAAACAAAGGCTCCTCAAGCTGCAGGAACCATTCATACTGATTTTGAGAGAGGATTTATTTGTGCTGAGGTTGTTCTTAATTCATGACTTTCTGTCTCCTTATATCAATTCCTTTAAAGAAAATTTTAAACTTTGCTCTGGCATTATCTTCTGTGATGAACTATGACAATCATTATGCTTTTCAAATCTCTAAGCTGAAGCTGTTTTTTTCCCCTTTCTCACATTCAATTTCTTTTACCTGCTCAGAATTTATTAATTGCAGTTGTTATACTGATTAAATTCTAATATTGAAGCTTCTGCCCTATAAGCTGTTGTTGCTCTAATTGAAGCCACAATATGTCCTGTTCCCTTTTGGACTTAAATGTTATGGAAAGATGTAATTAAAACAACTTCAAATTTACTATGTAGTGTTTCTTCTTTTATTGCATTTGTCCCGATAAATATGTTTTCCTTGATTTCACTGCTAAGAAAAATCATTCTCATGGTACTCTCCTTTCATTGCTGTCACCTGTTTGTTTGTTGCTGCCCATGCCAAAACAATCCCTCTTTCTTTGGTTCGCAGTTCAGAAGCTACTGTCGGCAGCTTCTCTGCTTTTAATGTTATGTAATCTCTAGCTACCTTTATTTAAAAAAAAAAAAGCAGCCTTCTGTAAGCAATATTTCCCGTATTGTGGCAATTTTTCCATGGCATTGCAACCATACTGTTGTCACCATCATACTCTCCAGCCTCTGTTCAAACAAAAAGGGCCCTTCTGTTAGCAACATTACTTCTTTACTGTTTTCACCACCATTCTCAGCCACAAGATGTTAGCTGTTAAGGAGAATGTGTTCTATATCTGGATTGAATCATTGCTGTTCACATCAAATGTTGCTTTTCCAATGTATTTGTTTTTTATTTTTCAGTAGGTTTTACAGTAACATATACATGTCAAATTTCTGTTTAGTGACTTCGATTTCTCGATTGTGTCCAGGTCATGAAATTTGAAGATCTGAAGGAGCTTGGCAGTGAGTCGGCTGTTAAGGTTATTATAAGCATAAACAATTTTTACATAGCTTTTTCTTACTTTAGTACCCAATTGTCAGTTGAAGGTTTGGAATTACAGAGTGGTAACTAACTCTTCAAGGGAATAAATAACTTAACAAAAACATGTGATGAAAGATTAATGACTAATTTTGGGATTTAAATTGAGGTATGAGGTGCTGCATTGTGCTTAAGCCACAGCTGTGGCCTGTTTGACTAGCACGTTGCATCTTGACTTCTTGAGCTATGGCTGCTCATTGGTTCATATACGAGTTCCCTTATTGTCATATAACTAGTGAAATGTTACTTGATTCCAGCCTTTTAAGGTGCATGACATCTTTTCTCACTATTTTCCCTTTGCTCAGGCTGCTGGAAAATATCGACAGGAGGGGAAAACTTATGTGGTTCAAGATGGAGACGTAATATTTTTCAAGTTTAATGTTTCTGGAGGAGGGAAGAAATAGGGCATACAACTTCTCACAACCCAAAGAGGGAGGAGTTAAAGTGAGTGTGGTGTTGCTTATGCATCTATTATTTTGATTTATGAGCTTTATCATCCCTTATGGCATAGGGGTAGGATGAGACTATATTTTCCAAGTTCAATACCTTTTATGAGTTTGTAGAAACTTATAGCCTTTGCTTTTATGCATCACCACTTAAATTAGTATAACTTAAAAATTTGCAGAAAGCCAGGTCTTTTGAAGGCTTGACATACATTGATTGATGTTGCAAACTTTGTACCATTTTTTGTGTATTGTGTATTGCAATCTCCCTCCTTTTGACCATAGAACTGAAAATGCAGCAATTTCCAAGGGCTTCCTTTACTCCTCTATAATATTCATCAGTTCTAAAAGTCTCAAGTCCAAGACCCAGTCTTGAAGGGAGGTTCTTTGTGGCACAATTGAATGGAAATCTCTATTTTTTCTTATTTTAAATTTTAATTTAATTAAAAAATAAAAAACAAGATGATGGTAATGACAATTATCATGAGTTGGTAAGTAAATGTGATTGTTTAATGTCAATGAAAAAATATGCATAAAAAAGATTATGAACCAAAGGCAACCAACCAAACCTATTAAGGAAGAACTTTAACCCAAAGCAAAGCATACTGCAACAATTCCCAAAAACACATTGCCACCATTTTTCCTTTTGTTTCCTGAAGAATTGACGTTACCAAGAAATTCAAGCTGAAAGCAACAGGCTAAACAGCTACCGGCGTGAGAGTACAAACCAAAACTTGCCTCAAAAACACTAGTGTCAGTTGATAAGAGAAAGGTTCTTCATAGAACTTAATACTTGATCTGAAACTCATATGAAGACAAAGCAGAGGAGTGAAACTGCATTTTGCCATCCAAACCCTTATAAAGGGCCATTATGAAACATTATAAATCATCATAGAACCAGTAATCAGGTGAAACTTTTCTATCCATTCATAATGTTCCTCCATTTTTACAACAAATTTTGAATGGAAATCAGCTGTTCAATATGCCAAAAGAAAAGACTCAAAAAGGGAGGCCAATGAGAGATTAGATGCCCTGAATATTTAAACCTAGCTATATGAGATACAAGAGAAAAAAAAAATGGATTATATAGAAGAAAGATCTTCATATATAGTCTTGATACCTGGCCTCTCAGAAACAGATCGTACGCATCTTAATGCTATTCCAAGGACCTCCTTCATTCCCTTCTCAGTAGCTGGATTCCCCATCTCTTGGGCCAAGGCAGAATCAAAACAATCTGTGCCGCAGCCTTCTGCCACCCTCAACCGCACCCATTCTGTCAAATCTATCCCTTCCTCTTCCCCAGGAATTACATCACCAGCACATTTACCTGTTAGAAGTTCCAACAGAATCACACCAAAGGCATACACATCTGACTTAAAGGAAAGCAGTGGTTTCTTGGTGTCAGCCAACTCTGGTGCACGGTAACCCAGAAGCCCGGCATCCAGGATTTGTTCCACAGTACCAGCTTGGGTCATGAGGCGGTGTAGGCAGTAATCTGCAATACGTGCATTAAGATCAGGCCCATCTAATAGTACATTTGTTGCCTTTAGGTTACCGTGTGGAACAGCACGGTCAAAATGGAGATAGTTCAGGCCACGTGCAACATCAACAGCTATTTTCAGCCTCTGTGCCCAGGATAAGGGTGGGCCTTTCCTTCCTGGTCGATCTGAAAATATCAGATTAGATCATTAGTAATGTCTCTCATACCTAGATGTGTATATTCTGAATACAATTATATTATTTCTGCCATTTTTACATACTAATTTTTTATTAAAACATAAAAAATGACATGATTAAAACCAAATTTTCATGAAAGCTAGGAAAGGAGTATCAAATAGGGAAGCCTGAAAGATTGTATCATATCATATATAATTTATTCCTTAATGGAAAATCATCTATGAAAAAGAAAAAGAAATGGAGGTGAAGGAGAGTGGAACAACTTGTCTACCCATGCAGAAGCTTGTTAAGATATTCGAATATAAAAGAACAAGACTTTACATAAGAACAATACTAATTCACTCAACCATGCCCAACAGCTATTCATCAATGAAACAGGCTGCAATGCAAACATGCAAGCAAACACATTTGCATTTTCAACAAAAGTAAATGGACAACAAAAGATGCAGGTCTTGTGATATGGCCCAGAAAAGAATAAAGCTAACAGCTAATTGGTTTAATACTAAAAACATACTTGCTTATAGTAAATATAACCTGCAAACCAAATCATAAAAATAAATCAGCGAGTCCGGTATAAAACTATGGCAACTATGTAAGTAGTAAAGCAGCTATATTTTGGGCTAACCTACTGGCAATCTAAAGCATTTGATTTTGCAAAATAATGGTGTTCCCACACCTGTCTTTTACCCAAGCTTGGGACCAAGTCCCCTCTATTTTCTAGGAGAAATAAAAGGTCTATATATGGATCCGGAATTTAAACTGAAACCTTCCCAAAAAGGTACTACACTGAAAAGAGAAAGAGGCCAAGCATATGAATGTAACCTTATTTAACAATAAGAGTGAACCAAGAGTTAGATCAAATAATGAGATTTCCACCATTGCCCCCCCTCCCCCCCTCTCTCTCTATGTTGTTTTATTAGTAGTTTTCTTCTAATAATAGAAATGCAAATAATGTATTTAAAAGCTACAGGGTAAACAGTTACCGTAGAGAAAGCTTGCAAGACTTCCAGGTGAGATATAATCTGAAAGAATCAGCTTCTCATGCTGGGTGGGGCCCCAATAGTACCCTCTCAAACCCACCACATTAGGATGCCTAATGTTTGCAAATTTTTTAGCCTCCTTAGCAAAGTCCTTTCTCTGTTTTGCCACCCCTTCTCTAAGCCACTTCACAGTCAAGAAGACTCCATTATCCAATGTTGCCCTGTAAGAAGTCCCATGACTGCTCCTTCCCAAAACTTCTGCTGGAGCCCTTGACAGCTCCTCAGGTGTCAATGTGATTGTATCATCAAGAAAATGCAGCTCACCGACCAATCGATCTGGTGATCTTACATCCAGTCTTGCAAGGTGCTCAGCAGTAAATGAATCTCCAGACTCTGGTGACCAAGATAAATGGCTGGCCTTTGAAGGAGAATAGCCAGTCACCGCTGCCATTTTCTCACTGGGGCTGATGTCAGATGACCCTTTCCGTGAAGAAACAAGATCCTCCGCTGAAACAACCAAAGCACCCCCACTCCCCGTACCAGCAATGCTAGAAGGGTTTGTTGGCGCTCGCTTTCGAACATCTTTACTTGTAACATGCTCTGGTGGAGTTCTCCTTGATAAACAGATGTAATGTAGGAAAATAGCAAGCAGGATGAGAATGATAAGAGCAACCACACATGACACCACAATCACCCATTTGACAATTGTGTTGATTGGTTTCCTCCTGGAATGTTCCCCAGGGGCATTATTTGATCCAGAAGGACCACTTGGAAAATGCAACTTAGCATTTCCAGGGTAGAAGGATGAAGTAGGGAACTTCCTCCAATTTTCTGGGACAACTCCAGAGAGATTGTTGTAGGAAACATTAAAGCTTTGAAGGCCATTAGGAACCTTGTTCGGTAAAGATCCGGTAAAATGATTCTGGGATATATCTAATGAGCTCAGTGATTTCATGTCAGCCATGGAAGAAGGCAGGGAACCAGATAAGTTATTGCCTGCAAGATTGAGCAATTGAAGTCCAGCAAATAACCCAAATTGGCTGGGAAAATAGCCATTAAGCCGATTATGAGAGAGATCAAGAACATGGAGGTTGGATTCACTTGACGAAGAGAACTCAATAGCACCAGAAATTAAATTATTCCCAAGATGAAGTTCTTCCAAAGTAGCCAAGTTTAGTAGGTCATTTAAGAGAGGTCCATCTAATTGGTTGAAACTGAGATCGAGGACTCTAAGCTTTGGGTACTGCATTATCACTTTTGGTAAAGAGCTACTAAGGGAATTATGTGAGAGGTTGAGATGATTTAAACGCAAAAATTGAGGGGTTACCTCAGGAATTGACCCTGTCAAAAGGTTCTGGCTGAGATCAAGGTATTCAATATTCCCCCAATGTACCATTCTGGTTAAATTTCCTTCCAATTTGTTATTTGATAGATCAAGAACCACACAACTTCCAGTCAGTAAAGGAAGTTCCCCTGTGAGCCCATTTGAGGAAAGATTGAGTATCTGCAGATTTGTAGACATGATCACGGATACTGGCCCTGAAAGATGAACAGGAAGTGTGAGGCATAGTAAAACACAGAAAACTGGAAAAAGCAACTAAGTATTCGTAAGTTGACAAAAATCACGTATTCAAGCTCTTAGGATGCCTATCTAAGCTAAAGTATCAGTATCATTAAAAGGCTACCTGAGAGATTGTTCCCACTTAAATCAAGCTCGGTTAAAAGCAAAGAATCTCCTTTCAGCAGGACATTAGGGATGAAGCCTGAAAATCTGTTGTTGCTGAGCTTGAGGACCTGAAGATCATATGCAAAATTAAATCCAGGCAATTCTCCAGACAGCTGATTGTAGCTTAGATCCAACACCTCTAAATTTCCAAACAAACGAAGCTCCGCTTCCCCAACCAATGATCCAATAAGTTGGTTGTGGCTAAGATTTAAATACTTGATACTCTCGGAAATGCCTGGTAGTAACTTCTCCGAACTAGAGCTCTGTAGCATATTCCTACTAAGGTCAACATGGCTGGCATTTGAAAGAAGGAAAAACTCCCCATCTAAGCTGCCATCTAGCATATTCCCGTGCAAGTCAAGCACCTGAAGACCAGAAATGAGCTCAAACCCTTTTGGGATTCTCTTTGTAAACTGATTGGAAGATAGATTTAGATACAACAGCTCATTCAGTTTTACTACTGAGGTTGGGAGGGAACCAGACAGGGAATTGCGGCTCAAGTCCAAGGATTGGATTGAAACAAGCCCTGAAATTTTATCTGGAACAACGCCTGAGAAGTTATTCCCAGCCAGTGAAAGATTCCTTAAGCTCCCTAATCTACCAATGCCTGGCGGCAAAGTTGAAGAAAAGAGATTATTTGACACATCCAGAAATTCAAGACTTTTGAAGTCACCTATATTGTCAGGAATGATGCCTGTGATAGAGTTGTTTGACATGGAGAGTTTCACAAGCTTCGTAAGGTTCGAAAACACACTCAAGTCTGCATCAGCAGAGAGACTTAAGTTATCAAGGATAACACCAGCAACATTTCCACCATTACAAACAATCCCATTCCAAGAAGAAGGGCAGCCATTGAAATCAATGGACTCCTCATTCCATGAATCAAGGACATATCCTGTAGGGTCATGCTTAATACCCTTCTTGAATTCAAGTAATGCCAGAATGTCCTGTGACGGAAGCTGCCCCATGGCAGAAAGGAAAAATAAAGATAACACTAAAAATTTAAAGAGCTTCATGGTAATCCTATCGACCCAAACAAGTTCAAAGACAAGAAATTAAAGGAGGGTTTCCACTCCCTAATGCAGAGATTTGATTGCAACAAACTTAATTTTAGAAAGTTTATGGTTAAAAAACAAAATAGAATCCAAAACCTCCTTCAATCTCTGCAGTAATAACCCCTTTACATTAAAGTAACAACGTAATTACACTCTACTACAGGGAGTCCTGAAGCTCTTGAATGCACAAATTCAACGAGGTTAGAACCATTTCACTAAAAGCAAGAGTAAAGCTACAAGCCCTTTCTTCAGTACAAGCAGCATTGACCTTCAGAGGAGATGGAAACAACAACATTCACCTTCGGAGGAGATGGGAACAACATTCACAGGTTCAACTCGAAACTGAAAATGTGACCAATGAGACAGCAATGTACCTGATAAAAGAACACATCATGAGAAAACCAAGCCTTGAAAGAGCTGATTTTGGTTCCAACAAGAACCAGTGATAAAGATACTGCTTTCAACAAGGCCTTGAACTACGCAAACTAAGCTAAAGCATTAAATGACTGAAATGAACTGCAACAACACTGGGCCCCGTTTAGAGATCTAACCATAAAAACATAAGAAATGCAGCATTTTTCTTACCAAGATCCTCTTCTTCCATCAACAATGTAGGCTCAAAAGAAGCTTCTTATATGAAAAGCTCAAGACTTTAGACCAAACCAAACCATTTCCTTGCAAAAATGTAAGAGCTTCACACTGGTAGAAGCTCACTCAAACAAGAAATGGGTCTTGAGAATTAAGAGCTAAAAGGGAAAATAGTAAACAAAAAGAGACCCAGATATAATCACTAGCCCATGAAATTGTAAACCCTTTCAAAAACAGTGGAATTTAGTTGCTCAAAAAGTGCCAAAACCCTACTTCTTTAATGACAATGACACAAACCCCTCAAAAAAGGGTTGCCTTTGTCTCTTATACTACTCTCTCTCTCTCTCTCTCTCTCTCTCTCTCTCTCTCTCTCTCTCTCTCTCTCTCTCTCTCTAAGTCAGCATGTGATTTTAGGAGCCCAAAAACAAAACCCTAAGTTTATTTGCATTGGTTGATTAACCAACATCTTTAAAATTATAAATCCTGCCATTAGTCTCTTTTTTTTTCTTTTTTTCTTCTTTTGAAAAGGCACTTTAGAGAGGTTAGAGCTTACAGTACTACTTCAGAGGCAGTGTCAGCAAAAAGCAAAAGGGGACAAAAGAGATAGCGGGAAAACAGTTTAGGGCCTTTTTTAAGGGACTAATAAGGGATTTACCCGCCAAAAAATAAAAGAGAGGGAAGAAGAGAATCCGCCCTTTGTACTGTCTGTTTTTTTTAACTCTTTTTGGCGTGGTGGACGTCAAAGGATTTATCAAATCCAGTTTAAGGTTGTCTTTGGCCTTTTGCATGAGCTGGAGAGTGAGGTCAGAATTCATATCTGTGTGTGGAACCCCCACCATGCCATTGCCCCTTTGACCAGGGTTTTTCTTCTTTGGATTTCTTAATTCCATTTTTTTCCAATTAATACTCTTAAATTTTTTTATTTAATATTTTGTGAATTTTATTAAATAAAATTAGTAATTTAATATTACTGAAAATAAAAATTATGTACTCAATATTAATTAAAAAATTATAAAATATGATGTAAAAAATTAAAATTTTTACCTTTGATTTGGTTTTACCCACTCCACTCCACTCCACTCCCACAGTCCCAGTCCCCATCCAAACCCACAAGTGCCAAGTTCCAATAAAACACAAGAGGGGAGGTGAGTTTGGTGGGAACATTTATTGGAGGAGTGGAAGGTGGGAAACTGGACCCCACTTTTTTTCCAGAGACAACCGTTTGATGGCGACACGTGGACAAGTTGGTCCTTGTGGAATTCATGGACTTGATGATGGTGATTAAAGAGAGGAGGAGGACCATGAGATAGGGATTGGATGCTAGTCCCTCTCACGAGAATAAAGAATGATGGAAAGAAGGAAATATAAATGGCAAGGGTGGCCCCCACTAAATTATCCTTTCTTGTCCTCCAATGTGTCGGGGATGGGAATTGAGACGATAATTTGAGATAATTGTGTCGTTGGCATAATATTAGACAAGCTTAATCACAACAATATTGTAAAAATTAAATAAAGATATAAACCCTAAAATAATTCCCATTTATTATAATTGTTTATTCAATTAAATCCTTTACAGTTTATAATATTCCAAAAATATTTTTTATCCACGCTGTAGTGTATACAACAATATGAACTAAGTCCACTAAGTCTTCTTATTCATGATTACATTTGGATGATATCTCGTGCATAATCAATTATATCTCTCTTTTGAGACTTAAATTGTTTTATTTATGTTATATTTATTTATTAAAATATTTTTATATTTTAATTTTATTTTTTATTAAAATGAAAAAACATTATTTAAAATCAAGTCAAATATACGATGTCATCGACTCATAGACACATCTAATACAAAAGCAAACCCATTTGAAGTTCGGCCCACTTTAAAGAAGAAAACTCCATGAAACTTCTAACCTAATTCTAATAACTAAGATAATAAGAAAATAAAGAGATAAGGTAGCAAAGAGTGACAAGATGAAGTTGCAATATGTAAAAGGTGGCATCATTATCCTAATACTTTTAAAGGGTCCTTTGATTCATGGCAAATAAAAATTGTTTTATTTTTTCAATTTTATCTTTTTATTTTAGGAATTAATACCAAATTTGCCGTATCTGTTTTGATCATCACAATCCAAGATGAACAGGTTTTAATATTATTATATTAAATATTTTTAATAATTAATTTTTTTGTTATAAATATATATATGCAAATATCTATTATGTTATGATCAAAAGTTCAGACAATATCTATTATATTGTCTCTTGATTTATTAAATCAAGTTAAGCATGAAAATATGTATAATTACATATTATGTCTTTGTTTTAATTTTGGAATATGATTTTCTTAATATATGATTTTTTTGTTGAATTATGATAATAATTTTGCTCAACATATATAAATCTATCTTTGATATTACAAGATTTTGCATAAAACATTTTGAATTGAACATATAAAATTAACTTTGTATGATATCTATTTTTATAATAAGTGAAAAATATTATACTTTGGATAATCTGAAATACATTTTGTTTTGGATTTCATATCTTTTTGTAATTGAGCAAAATAATAAGTTACTAATTAAAAATCATAAATTTCGTCCATTCATTGAATATGACATAATTTAATAATTATGATTACAGAAAATTGGACATGGAAGAGGTTGTCATAATATTTGCAATCAAGGTGATTACATTAATTACTATTCTAATAATACATTTAATCATTAGAAATTGATAAACACTTTTGCCAATTAAAGATGGATGGATATCTTTACCCACCAGAAGTGATGAATACTTTTATACATTAGAAATTGATGAGTAGTATGTTTATCGTTGATGTGGCATGAAAGGCCATTGATCACATATCTATCTTATGTCAAAATCTCTTGTTGAATTGTATTAAGCATTATTGAAAGTTAAAAGAAAAATATATATATATATATCGAAACAATTTTTGTTCAAAATGATTTTAACCATAGTCAAGTTAATATAACACATGAAGATGTTGAATTTTTTTGTGTACCTTGAAAGAGGAATTAATCATTTAATTAATAATGAAATTTTTTAATAGTTTATTGGTTTTAATATAACTTTATTATAAAAATGTTTTTATATGTTCTCATTGTATTTAAATGATACGTTTTTATTATATATTTTAATAATAAATGTTATATTTAATATTCTCTTATGTTAACTTGTAAGCTTTTTATTGTATATATCTTATTTTTTTGAAGATAAATATTGATATTCATCTAGTATTACAAGATTAATTAAAGACTTCAAATGAGCAATATTTTACTATCTAAATAAACAAAATTTATAAGAGAAGATGCATTATTTTATACTAAATCTCAAAAAAATTTATTAACTTCCAAAGATATTCATCTAAATTGATATCATATTAAAGCAACAAATGAAAGAGACATTAAATACTTTTATATTACATCTATTATCCTAAGTAAGAAGTATATATTTAAAAAAATTAACCGTTTTATCTTCTATATTATATTACATAAAAATTAAAATGATTGAAACTCATATTATAGTAAATCAAAAGTTTACTAATGATTTTAATATTTGACATTATCGATTGGATCATCCCGAATCAATAACGATGCAACAAATTAATAAAAATTTATATGGTAATCTATTGAAAAATCAGAAGATTTTCCATTTGATAAATTCTAATATGTTGTTTGTTCTCAAGGTAAATTAATTATAAGATCATCACCAATTAAAATTAAAATTGAATCTTTGATATTTGTTATACATATTTAGAGCATGTTTGATCTGATTTTTTTTAACTTAAAAGTTATTATAAAACTCTTATACAAAATAATAGCTTTTAAAATTAAGTTAAAATTGTTTGGTAAATTACTTTTTATAAGTTATTTTTTATAGATAAACTGTTTGATAAAACAATTTATATAAAATCTAATTTTGATTAAAATTACCACAAAAGGTATTTAATAAATAACTTTCTATTAATATCGAATTTATTTGTTCAAAATATAAAAAATTAACTTTATTTTTTATTTGTTTAAAATAAATTTTTGAAAATATAAAAAGTATTTTTATATAACATAAAGTTTATAATTAATAATAAATCATAAAAAAAGAGTTTCACAAATTAACAACACAGTTGCAACTTGCAAGGGTAATGCCGCAATGCAAACCTAAAACAAATCGGTATGATATTACATTCAACCTAAATAATTGATATACTAAAATTTACCCTTTTTATATATTTTATTATAAAAAATAATTAAAAATAATTTAATTATAATAATCTGTTTTCTGGATATTGTTATGTAGTAATTTTTTTTATGGAATACTAAAAACCTGGCTTAAAACTAAAATTGAAAAAATAAATATAAAATAATTTGAAAGAAATTAGAGATTTGAATCAAGTCATATGATCATATCTAATAGTACCAATTTTGTGACAAAAATGAATGAAAAAATATATCATCTAAGGTTTCCAAAACCTAAAAAAAAGTCAAAAAAATATAAAATAAAGCAAAAAAACATAATAGTTGAATGCAATTTTGATTTTTTTTGTTTTCATTCTCCTTAATTTTTGTAAAAATAAAAAAAATCCTGATTTACAAAAAAGAGAGAAGAGAGGGAGATCGATAAGAGAAGAGAGAAGGAGTATTTTTTGAGATAAATTGACGTATTTTAAAAAAAATAAAAAAAACTCTTAATTGGAGTTTTTTTTAGCTTTTTTTATTTTATTCTTAAAAAAAATTATTTTTTTAAAAACTTTTCATGAAATCTTATTTGCTCGGTTTCTACTTTTAAACAGTAAATAAGTTAAAAATAAATCCAGTCAAACGAGCACTTAGGATAATATATATAAACTCATCATCATTATTTATAATTTTTATGATTTTAATCAATATATCAATTAGATAGTTATATATATACTTATTATTAACTAATAATTTGATATTTATAAAATTAATATATTATGTCACCGTCTCTTAACATAAAATGAAAAATTATATTTTGATTAAATTAATAATTAGTAAAGAGCTTAGTATTAGGGTGTAATTGAATATAATAAAAGTATAAAAATTTATTTAAAATTTTTTAAATATTAATTAAAAAGAGAATCTTTTAAGATAATATTAAAAATTGAGGCGAGACATTTCCATTCTGTCATATGCAGTATTCCGTAACGTAACGCCTCGTTCAAAGGATGCTGCAGCTGTAGTAATTAGAACAGACGGAAGCAAGCAGCTCAACCGATTGCTCCAAGTCGTCTTCTTGGAAAACATCTTTCTTGGATTATTAGTATTAACTAATCATCAATGGCGATGAAGATGAGGACTTACGGTCACAGGCTGAGAGCCCTGCTTTCGAATTCCGTGTCCAATGCCGAACACCAATCTCAACGACAGCTTGTGTCGTCTTCTCCTTTTCATTCCTTTCCTACTCGTAGTTTCGCTTCTTCAAACCTCTCTCCCCACTTTGAGGTTGGTTTTTTGTTTTTGGGTTGTTTTCAGCTTTTTACTCAACTCAGCTGTTGGACTCAGACTCAGCTTCCAAATATATTGCTTTGATTCTAGCTGTTTAACTGGAGTTGAGAATTGATCAATTTATTTCCAAGGCACCAACTCAGTGAAACATAAGCAATCTAAATTAGGAAGAACTGATTTTTGGTATAACCGCATTATGCTCTTAAAAAAATGTACAATGAAGTTTTTGCATGACCAGCCTCAATTGGGAAAGTGTGTTCTTAAATGGTTTTTCATATGATGATGACAAATCTCCTGGTTTGGTAATTTCAGTTGGTTTCTCGGTGGAATAATATAAGTCTGTTTCTCTCTCTTATGTTCTTTCAGTGTTGATTAGTTAAAGTTATGCTAACGTATCTTATTGTCATTTTTGCTGTGATGCTTCTCCTAATTTGGTTGTAATTTGTCGTTTCATAATTACTTGTCACAGAGTGTTGGATTCATAGGGCTGGGAAATATGGGATCCAGAATGGCAAATAATCTACTCAAGGCTGGATACAAAGTGACTGTTCATGATGTGTAATGCGTTCAAACCTTTTTCTCACCTTTATATATGCCATGATTTATGTAACATGATTGTTTCCAGCTAATTGTATGTTTTTCTTTTATCAATCAGTTTTGCCATTCTTTATGCAATTTAGGCTCTTCTTCCTGTAGAAAGTACAGAACAGACATTTCTACTCTAAATCAAGTTTGCAGCTTTATTTTTATTCAGAAACTGTAATGTCATGAAGATGTACTCTGACATGGGAGTTTTGACAAAACAAACACCTTTGGAAGTTGCGGAAGCCAGTGAGGTCGTAATCACGATGTTGCCTTCGTCGTCTCATGTGAGCATTATGACTTGTAGATTATCTTTGCTCTCTATAGTTTTCTGCTGTGGTCCATAATGCGTGTATGTATTTATTCTTGTTTTTATTTTTAACATTTTTAGTTTTTTTTGGGCTCTCCATTAGATCTACAGCATTATTTCAATAAGCCAGAGTTTGCCTCTCCGTATTCTGTTTATAATTATAATCGGCACAGTTCTAGCTTTAAGTTTATAGATGAAAAGTTATCTTTGTTGAAACTACATTCAAGATAACAAAAGACCTTAAAAAGATGGGTTCTCGTGTATCTATTTCTTCATTATGTTGTGGTAATAAATATGTCTTCCTCTTCTATCAGTTCTTGTTGAAGTAATTTGAAATTCTTTGTATGAGAAATTGATTACCAGATATGTCAAAAGTAATGCGGGATAAGTTATTATCTAAGTGACATAACAAAATATAGTTCATGAGAAATTGACATGATAAGCTCTATTAGGCTAAGTACTTAGGTATCTCAATGCAAGGTTGTTCGTTTAAATTTGTCAGATAATGTGTAAATATTAACTCTTCTTTTCTCCTTGATTTCTGAGGTTTATTATCAACTGCAAAGATGTCTGCCTTAGCAACAAGTCTGATTTATATAGGTATTGGAGGTTTATAATGGACCAAATGGCTTACTGCATGGAGGAAGTCTCCTTACACCGCGGTTATTAATAGATTCATCTACTATTGATCCCCAAACATCAAGAAAGCTCTCTGTGTCTGTATCTAATTGCACTTTAAAGGATAAGAAAGGTATCACTCAGTGAGTTAAAGTAAAGATGAATCTGTGGTTTTCTAGAACTATTACTCATTAAGGTGAAAATGCTCAGACTGTCATTCTCTATGTATTGTTTAGCATATAATGTATCAGAAATCTTTTTTTTTTCCTTTCTTCTTCATCACTTTCCTAGTTCTTCTCTCTCTCTCTCTCTCTCTCTCTCATACACACACACACACATGCTGACACAAAATTGTTAGTTTGTTATTGCTTCTGAAATAATTTGAATCAAGACAATGAGAAGATTATGGTTGAGTGATAATTGAAATAAGATGACTGTACTCATGGTGTTAGAGATGTTAATGCAAGGTCATCCATTTTCTTGACTTTACCATTTGAGAATTTACCCATGAATTGAATGATTCAAACATGAGATGAGAGGGCCACATTTGAGGTTGCATGATATGTTTTCCGTCCTCTGCAGCCTTCATATATATATACAAGCACACACATATACAAACATATATTTTTCAGTGTCTCAATACATAAAACTTATGTAGACAATTGGGAGAGCCCACTCATGTTGGATGCTCCTGTCTCTGGAGGTGTTGTAGCTGCAGAAGCTGGTACACTTACTTTCATGGTATGATTTCAAGTTTGATCATCTTAATGACTAGAGTTCAGTTGTTGTTTCTGTAATCATTTGAGTGTGCATGCTAGTTCTGCTTCATTTGTATGATCTTGATGTGATAGCTGGTGGGGCTGCATGTTCAGTAACCAAACCTTCTATGCTTCTATCAGTTGAAATTTTGTTGTACTGTGATGTTCAATCTCACTTGTTAGGTTAAAATTCACACACACTCAACTGATGTTACAAGTCCATGGAGAGATAATGGTAAGAGAAAATGGCAATTTAGTATAATCAACAACCAATCCTAAAAGGGCCAAACATTTTATAGAGTTGAATAATCTGCTGCCACAGCCAGGTTACTGTCAGCATCCTTTCTATTAATTTAAGTATTTAAATAAAATGCCAAAAAAAAATTTTGTTCTTCTTGCTCTCCATTTATGTTGAAGGCTATGTAAATCTTAAATGTATGAGAGTAATCATCTAGAAAGGATTTCATTAATGAGTGCCAGTGGACACTGGTTAAGGTGCTATTTTAAATATATTTTCTTTTGCATTCAATGCCTATGAACACTCATTAAACTTCCTCTCCCACTTCATCACTAATATGTATGATAGCAGTGCTTTCCAGTTGTAAATTATTTCTGACAAGTAAAATCTTTTTGCAAATGTTTCAACCCTGTTAATGTGGTTACTTGCTTAGTATCAAACTGGCTTTAGGATATTATAGTTATTACTTTATTATTTCACTAATGTATGTAATATTAGTTGCCGCCCAAGTCTGGCATCTTAGAACGACAAATCATATTAGGTTGGTGGCACTAAAGTTGCTCTTTTGGGTAAATATTCAACTTATGACCAAAATTGGAATGTAATCCAGGTTGGTGGCTCTGAAGATGCGTATCTTGCTGCCAAATCCTTACTTCTCTCAATGGGGAAAAACGCAATTTTCTGTGGTGGACCAGGAAATGGTTCAGTAAGTTTTCTTAAAAACATGAAATTATTTCCTTTTGATTTCCTCTTCAACCCCCCTTCTCCCACCCTCTCTCTCCATCTATCTTCTGGATGGAGCTTATATGAATGGTAAATTGATGATAAGAAAACTCAGGTTTAGGCTGCATATTGGAGAATTTTTAGGCATTCTAAAGTTTCTTTGCAGTTTGTCAAGCTTCTGGATAAAATTGACGAATGGCTAAGAGTTTTGTTGCCTTCTGCATTGGATAGAGACTTGAGAATATGTGACAGTATCTATTGAACTGACATGGATATCAGTTTAAGACATGCAGCGCAAAGTATTTACTGCAAGACAATCAAAATATAATATGAGAAGCAGCTTCACCAGTTCTTGGAAGTACTTGAAGTTGGATCAAGTGCTATGCTTATAAAATTAAGTCATACTCATTTTAATTAGGAGATGGGACATGATGGATCTAACCAAACAGTCTAAGCTATAATTTGATAAAATATCAGCTCTGGTCACTTTAGACATCCTGCTGTTATGAGAGTAATTTATTCATGCTTAAAATAATTAAATTTGTAATACTGAAAATAGTAATATGCTATAAATATTTATTTCATATTTTCTTTCATTGCAGTGAGTTGAAAGGATTTTTGTATATCATAAGTAATAATATGACAATGAGATGGCTAAGTTCTTCTGAATGAATTTCTTTCAGAATAATAATTCCTTTGGCATATCTTTGAGATTCATTCTTATTCTCCAACTCTGTGGGTTTGTAGGTGAACTTCTAATATCTTTGGCTTGATTCTGTTATTTAGGCGGCAAAGATATGCAACAATTTGGCCATGGCTGTCAGTATGCTTGGAGTGTCAGAAGCTCTTGCTCTGGGTCAGTCACTAGGAATAACTGCCAGTACCCTCACAAAGATATTTAACTCTTCCAGTGCTCGCTGTTGGAGTAGGTACCAAGCACTTCAACACAGTCTCACTGGTTAAAGCAATTCAATTAGTTTTGTTTCAAGTGACACTACAATAGACATAGAAGTCTCTTAAAGCAATCAAAATTCTCAATCTGGCTTCAAATATTTTGTTTGAAGACAGTCATACATGACAAAAAATGAAAGTGATGACCTTAACTGTGAAGCATGTGCTTCCTTGCCATTAGTTGACAACATTTTAATACACATAAGAAAATACATTATATGAAAACTACATCAATTGTTTAACGTTTCATTGTCAATTGATCAGATTTCAGGCTTTTAAGCTCTGAAGTCACATCAGTTTTTTCTAGCATTACAATGTGTCTTATACTTTTATGTTTTAAAATGCAAAGCTGAAAGCTGTGAGGCTAGATAGATATTTCACCACTTCAAATTTTTCACTGCTTCGGATTGATCATTTTGTCAAACTTTTTAGAGACCACTAGATCCAAATGCAATATTATGGAATTGGACAATTCCAAGATTTTGCAACAACACTTTCTAGCTTGACAGGTTGATGGTTTTCCACCTTAACCTTTCTCTGATACCAAATGGTGGTTAAGATATTCAAAGATAATTATATGTACCAGATATAAAATAAGTTGAAGGCAGACTGAGTTATTCTACCAATGGGATAATTCTATGAAGAACTAGTTTACTGTGGGTGAATTTGCCAATGATATGCTTCTTAATTCTAAGATATGCTCAATGTGACAGTGATAGTTATAATCCCGTTCCTGGAGTGATGCCAGGAGTGCCATCTTCAAGGAATTATAGTGGTGGATTTGCATCAAAGCTCATGGTAAGGAGTTTTCTTTACTGATATTTGTATGTCTCCACAAATGGTCACTGCACCCTTTTGTCATGCTTCATCAGGTTGCTCTTGCATTCAAGTTTTAGCTCTCTCTCTCTCCAATTCTGTTTTTTTTTTGGGGTGAATTTGACACTAACATGAAATTGATAATCTATTTTAAAGGAATGAACTGGATGATCTTATTGAGATTTCCTTCATTGTGTTTATATGGAAGGTCTAAGTGCTGTACAAGAAGTGACTCCAATATTAAATTGTTAACTTCCAGTACATAAAGGAATTGCTAGTTCCTTACATTTACGAAATATAGGAAAAAAGATCATGTTACCTTACAGCCTTAATTGGATATAACACGTTTGATCACATTTCAATCAGTCCTAGGTGGCATCAAAGTTTAACGCATGTGTAAATGTCTGCATGTCAATGTCTTCAACTTTCAGGTTTGAATTCATGAGTACAATTTACATGATATTTCCATGCAGTGCTTTCATTGTTTATAATTTCTTTATACATGCAAGTCTTTTTCTAAATGCAAAATTGATGAAAAGTTGGATTTTTTCTGCAGAGACACCCACACAATTGCGTACACAACCATAGCTGTTCAATCTCTTACATCAAAAGCTAGACTATACACTAATTTAAGATGTATTTGAGCTATATGATTGAATGTACAAAATAAATTATGTTCAATTAAGTAGGGGCACTTATATTAGTGGTCACCATTCTGTAACTGAATCTTGTCTGACATTGGACTATAATTTTAATGGACTTATCATGAGCATGGATAAAATTTTCATTTGACAATGCAGGCTAAAGACTTAAACCTTGCTGCAGCATCAGCAGAAGAAGTTGGTGTAAAATCTCCTCTAACATTCCTAGCACAGAACATGTAAGTATCATAACTCATTTTTTGTTATTCTATGAAGTATCATAGCCAAAATTAGGCAAGCTATGAAATGTTAATCTCTTGGAATCTAGTTAATGTATTGCAACTTTAATTGAATTTATGTAGAATATCCTTCCTTTAAGGTCATGGATGTAATGACTTTTTCCCAATTATGCTTGGATCATGCACTCTTAGGCTTTTGCCAAACTTTAAGATCTAAAAGTCAATATCAGGCCATTAAATAACACTTTGATGTGTCCGACACAGTTGGCACCACATATTTTAGCTGAGAAAGAAGCTAGCTTTATCAAATGATTTTAGCAGTTCTTCTACTTGTCTCTGTAAAAACACATAAATTTTACCTTGACCCCTTCTGCCTCAGATTGCATTAAGTTCTCACAGTAGGAAGAAGCATATTGCAACGCAACATCTTATGCTGGATAGTTAATTATCTGCTGATGACCCGGTCACTTTCTGCAGATATGCAGAGATCTGCAAGAACGGTCATGAATCTGAAGACTGCTCATGTGTTTTCCAGCATTATTACTCGGGCAAGGGTGAACTTAACTAGGTTCACAGGTGAAAGGATACCAACAGAAAGCTATGAGCTTTCTACCATAAGCATTGGGATTTCGCTGAAGAAATTGTATTCAATTTAACGTTCTAAGCAAACTTGTGATCAAATTACTATTGTTTATGGCCAATAAATATCACGTGTCAATTTTCTTAATGTTAATAAAATAAAACATATAATGCTTTGAAAGCAGAGTACTCAGCCAGATGTAAAGGAAAACTTTTATTGCTGTTTGTTCAAGTTATATTGTCAATTTTCTGGACATTAGCTTGTTAGAATCATCAATGACCAGGCAGGAACTGTTACTGTCAATCTTAGCTCTGAGTAAGGGCTCCCTAAACTAGTGATTTATTAACCAAACACATCAACACGTACAGATGGCTAGGTAGGCCAAAGCTAAATTCTCATGTAAAGAGCAAGCATGAAGAAGAGAACAAAGAGAGAGCTTAATTGGAAACACCATGTTGACAGGAAGCAGCAGCAATCATAGCAAAAGCTGGGGTGAACCATGAAGAAAAAATAAATAAACCAAACTGCAGAATACAGAAATCAGAAAGTTAAGGAAAATGACAGACAATAATAGAGGAGCAGGTTGATCACATTCAACTGCACACATGACGATATATACATATAAGAGCCAGCTGCTATATTCCCTTGATGCCAATTAAATGTATTTCAGAGTTTCCTGCCCGAAACCAGCACAGGAACACATATCTTTGCAGATTTTGGCTCATGTACAAGGTGTATATATTGCATGGATACTTCACCATGCTCATAATTTTGTATTCTACCCTGCCAGTCTAGCTATCAAACTATAAAGAAAATCTTTTACTTTGTCTGTTTCTGTTAATTTGTCAGAGCAGGCTTAGACCGATTCCACCCCCAGACAACTCTGTATTGGCAAGCCAAACCTTCTTCCTCCTGAAGATCATCTTCCTTGGGTTGAAAAACCCTTCTAAAGACAGCAATCTGAGAAGCAAATCCGGGTTCCAAGTCAGCAGAACCGCCAACCCCACTGAACTGAACGCTATAATTGTGCCTGACCGCTAATTCAGATGCCCAATGGTTAAATTGCTCTCTAGTCCACTCAAACTTGTGGTCATGGTTGCGAAATTTACATGATTGTGAGTGAGTCTTCTCCTCTGGATCATCTTCTTGGCTTGTTAGATTGGATCTCTGGAGTATTACATTGTATTCATAGTTGGGAGTTGAAACAATAAGAATCTTTGGACGAAAAGAACCGAGCACAACATCACCAAACAGACAAGCTTGATCCTCCTCCATATGCTCAATTACCTATTCATTTCCAAAATGTCAGCTGTGAATAAGGACAATCAATATAATTCTAAAAGCATAGGTTCATTAAAAGGGTTGCTTTTAAATACCTCTAAGCATGTACCAAGATCAAAACCACACAACCGAGAATCAAAATCTGTGATAGAACCATCATAAAGAACTGCAGATTTTATGCTCCTACATGGTGCATCAGGATCTGACATCATGGTTAGTTTTGAATGAAGAACCTGCATAATGAAGAGAATCAAAGATATGTAGCTAAGGCACATTTTAACTTGTGAAAGAAAATACATCACACAAATAAGATGATTTCAAATCCGTATCCACTCATTTATGAAATGCAACAATGAAAATAATTGTTTTTGTCCATATCCTTCATATAATGCTCATAGATGACCTACTCAATTTTATTTGGCCATATGCAAAGCCGAAATACACTGGTAAATACCTTTGCTGCACGGCTAAGACTCTTCTTTGAAAGATCAACACCAACAATTGTTTCCAAAGAAGTTGGGTAATCCAACAAAGACTCCAGTAAACTACCAGAGCCACATCCAAAATCAACCTACGACAGAACATAGCATGATCTCAAAATCAACTTATTATTATCAACATTGACAAAGAAGAGGAAACAGGACAAATACCAAAGAGGTAGCACAAGAATCTTTAATGTGCTGCAGTGCATATTCTACACGTTGCTTTGAAAGTGGTGGGCTGAAAAGAGCCTGCTCCATTCTGTCCTCTGGGGGTTCTGTCACCCGCAACAAGATGATTGAGTACTCCAAGCAGCAGGCTTATGCAAAGAAGTGATGTGCAGTCAATTAGATCTCTCAACCAATTTAAAACAGCAATGCCACAAAAGAAGAATTACACAAGCCCCATTTACTGCTACGGAAACATTTTCTTTTGAATATAACTTATGGTTAGGTTAACCTCACAGCACTATAAAAGCTATAGCAACAAAGTCTTTTTTTTCTGGCCAAGTGACAAAATCTCCTTTAAGTTGTTTATTTATTTATTTTTGAAAATGGAATTGTATTTACCTTAATATGCTATGGAAATGAACATATGATCCCAACATTTTTTAGCAACATTAAGATATTAAAAACAAAGAATTTTCAATGTTATTCTAGGTTGAACCAGTATGCTAGCACCTAATTTCTGCCACATAAAGTTCATTAAATTATCCTAAAGAACTTGAAGGGGAAAAATTGTGTTAGGATTAGAATTCCTGACAAATAACAGTAACTTTTTGATCCAAAAGAAGAAAGCCATACACATCAGCATCCACACACAGGCCAACAGGAACTCTCTCAATCTAATTGATTTAAATAAATGTTTAAAGAAACAGTAAGAGATAACCACCACATTACATGCCATCCAAGTCTATAGCTATCAGTCCTCGAGATGTGGCTAAGCATCAAATTAAAATCAAGATATGAACGAATGCCCCCATGCACACCACCATGCAAAGCAAAGATTTAGACAGCCAAAGCATTGCAGGCGGTCAACATCTTTAGTCATCTTTCAACCTTGGAACATAACTTAAGAGCATCAAATTAAAATCAAGAAGAAATTTATCAAATATTATTTAGCATTTAAAGAACGAATTTACTCACGTGAAGATAAAAATGCAAGAGCATTTGTAGAATCCTTAGCTGCAGCCAAAACCAAATCTTGCGGAGGCAACTCTGTATAGAAACAGGTAGACTGGCCAACAGACATTTTCGTAACAACAGCTTCAAGACAGGGAATTACAGCTCCAGTCCCCATCTCAAACTCAAACTCCTCAGCACTTTCAAGAAGCTCTTTTTGAAGTTCACCTTTTGCCACTAAAGATGCAGAATAACATATGCATAAAAGGGACCCATTAGATGGACAAACACCAGAATCTGGACCTTCTATATCTATAGAACTCACATCATCTTCCACCACATCATTTAGAATATTAATACCATTTGATTCAGGTACTTTACCTCCCAGAGTTTCATGATGCTGAAAATTTTCAACTGATAGGCATGATACAACTTCTTTGGAAAAATTTTGAGGATAAAACCTAATATCAAAGACATTGGCTAATTGTTTTAGCTTCTCTAAAGGCATATCTATATCCTTAAAATATGCATTCAACCATGATAAAACTTTTAAAGAAGCATTCTGGACAGCATCATTCTGCTTCTTATACAAAACATTGGATGCACACTCCAAAATCAAATCTTGACACTTAGAATATAATTTTACTTCACAAATAAAACTGCTTCCCATTCCCGCTGATTTAGCATCAGCATCAATAGTGTCATGTCCATTTGCATACTCTGCCTTTTGCTCAGCTGACTCTGAAACCTTTAGTTTCTTGTTTAATCTAGACAGCTCCAATGATGCCTTTTTAGGAATACTTGAAGTAGAAAAGACGGGTTCTAATAGCCGGTGCTGGCGACAGAATGAACAGAGAATTTCTCTTGGGTAGGATCCCCTCCAGTTTGTCTTTGTGGTAAATGTCGGGGGCAACTCTACCGCAAGTATTGCCTCTCTGGACAATTTGTAAGCTCCACTTGGTATTTTACTTATAAGCATCCTGCATAAGCGCGTGCAAAGCAATTATACACTGAAAAGTTAATGAATCATACAAGAAATACCACTAAAGGCAGATAACTGAACGAATAAGCAGCCAAATTGCCGCAAATTAAGGTTGTGTCTAACAACACCCTCAATCCCTTATTTTCATCATCAGTCAATGAAGCACGCATTGGTCCTGCTTTTCTGTGTTAATGGAACAACTTTTTAGGGTAATTGTCATGTCACCTTTTTTAGTTGTCTTTATGGAAATTAAATACTTAGAAAATTTTGCCAGAGAACCAGGACACTAAAGTGGTTTCATCCAAACACTGGTTTTGTTGAGGAAATGTATATTGTAAATCCATTTTACATATCTTCCTAATACGTGGTTTGGAAATTTTTTAAATCAGTTAACAAACAAAGCTGGTGGCTGGTACTTTCTTTCTTAGATCGGTGCATTCAGTTAGTATTGAGCTCAGCTAAGCTAGAAAGATTACATTAGAAGACCTAAGCCTAGCTCGAAATGGCAAATTTTCTATGGGTTGATCTGATCTCAAGCTATAACAGCAAAGCACTTTTAAAGATAAGGTTGAGCTTTAACTCTAAGTCCATCAAACAAACCAAGATAAGACACACTAGCACTTTTTCAGCTGAGGTCATTTGCAGTCAAAGTTTACAGAAGCACTGTGAAATAATTTGAACCCCCAAAAGTAAAAAAGGATCTAAAAGATGAAAATAGTATCAGAAGAAATTTTATATGTGGAGGAAGAAGAGACCTGTAATATGATTGTAAGGTGACATCTTCATGAAAAAGATCTTGGCCTTTCCAAGTGTAACCAATGGATGCCAAAATTGAATCACCATACATATCTTGGCCACAAATGTAGCTGGCCCTTGCATTCAAACGTCCTCCAAACTTAACAGCTTTAGCATTTAGAAGATCAGATGACATTTCTAACAGATATGACTTTGAAGCAGCAAAGTAAAATCTCGTTTCAGATGAAGCTTTACCAATGGTCCTGTTGAAGAACAAATAATAGTTAGTTCCTGTTTGTCCAAAAAAAAAAAAAAGATAAGATACTCTTTAAGGAGCCTACTTCACACATAGAACATTGCCATCGCAGGCATCATCAATCATATAACAGTTTCAACATACCTTGAGATCAGAATTTCGTTGGCATCTGATAAGCCAAGTTTTTGTGCAATAACGTCAAGGTAATAACCTTTGGGGGAAATATTAAGAATCACTGGTTCAACAGCCTTTGCAGGTGAACATGGGATATATATAGCCATAGTCGTTATGCTTTCAGATTGTTGAGATACTGATGATTCTATGACATCAGGAGGGTACGGGTTTTTCTTCCGAATTGAAAGCTGTCTCTCAGGATTAACAACCAACTCTGGTAATCCTGTAGCAGCTCTCATGATATATGATACGACCAAGAAGGGATGAGACTCCACTTTCGGGTTAATTATTCTGCAGAGATTATTAAGTTTTCCATCAAATATAGCAATAACAGAAGCAGGAATTGAACCGTCATGATCACCAGCTCTACATAAAGCTGCTTTGAAGTGACTGCTCAGAGGATGAAGACCTGAAAGGAACTTATTCAATGACGACAAAGATAAAGGAAGAAAAGATCAGAATGTGAACGATTTATTCTAAAGCAATAGCAGTGTGGCCTCATTATATATAATAGATAAAAAAAAATGAACATATATGAATTATAATGAGATGAAAGAACTTGACAATCGATAAAAGGATAAAGCAGAGTCAAGAAGAGATAGCCATCGCAAGTAAATATTTTGTGCTTGTAGGAGGTACCAGTGGAAAAGGCCAGGTGGAGGGAAACACTACTCCACTGAACTCCCTTGGTAAAGATGAGTCAGGAAGCCAATGCAATCATAGAAAATAACCTTTTCAAACTTGCTCATGTAAAAGTTGGACACAGGTTGGAAAAAGTTAGCTTGCCAATGTTCCCCATGACCAAGGGTTAAGATAAATGTCTTGTACTGTTATCTAGAATCCTCTCTTCATTCTATTCCAGAAGGAAATTGTATACTTCAATGTTAACAGATGATTATCAATCTATAGTGAAACAAGAATTACAGACCACAGACAATTCCATGTTTACATATGTCATGGTTATTACTTGATTATAATTTAATAAAAAATCAAAGTAGCATACACATGCAGACACAGATACTCTGCAGATGTAAATGCACAAATTCATGCCATTGTTGACACACACCACACAGACATATTGTGTAGGGGGCACCAACCTCATTTGAGAATATATATTTGACACGGGCAATCAAGTCTGTCCATGCTTCCTCTGCTGTGAGATTATCTACAGAAGGACGGATGCCAAGCTGCAATTTTAAATTAGAAACAGATCAAACTAAGAAGAAGAAAGAAGTGACAGCTTTATTTGGACAAATCACTGACAATACCTGGACAAAAGGGAAACTTTATAATAATTCTATAACTAGAAAAAAAAAAAAAATCAAAAGTTAAACCCAAAAAAAGTTCTCAGGAAGAGCTGTAATCAAATTAAGAAAAGTAACAAACTGATTTTCTAGGAACAAGATGTATCCCAATATGCATGATGAATAGTTCTAATTATTAGCTATAGGAGTTGATACCAGAATACTAAGAAATTGAGATACTCAAACATGTCAGAATGTTCCTTACATACAATTTAGCTCCAACTTTCCACAATACAAATTCAAAGTTGAGTAACAACAAAAATTTGTATTACCAGGCATAATTTTTGAAATACATTTTTTTTTCTGAAACAGACAGGGAAATAAGATGAGGATGAAGAAATTGCTGCTGTATTATCATCACTGGTTTAAAGAAAGCAGACAATAAGCCAAAGCTTAATAGGATGGCAATAAGATGGCAACCTCTAACAGGCAAAGAGTTCAAAGGCAAAGTTGGGCAGGTGAGCATCCAGGTTTAATAGACACAAACATGGAAACATGACTTGATTGTACATATACAGAAAAAATCAACAAGATATTGCATTCTTAACAATCAATTACAAGGTTACAAATTGACAGTGACAGTACCCCTAGTCTGATATCTGTGCAACACAAAGTTCAGATACAAAATAACTAGAAGTTGTATGTCTAAGATAAAAGGTGTATCAATTGCATTTCTCTCAAAGTACATCTGGAAGAAATTGTAAATATCAGAAAATTGACATTATGAGATTCAAAACCCTGTTAGTTAGAATCAAGTCATTGGTAAAGTTCATTGTTTAAATGGTATGTTTAAATCAGTCAAATTATAGTGAAAAGGAGGGGGGGGGGGGGGGGGGGGGGGCGCGCGGGGGAGGGGGAGAGGGGGTGGAGGAGGGTAACAATAATTTATAAATTGGCAGCGGAGTTCTGATGACAATGTGGGTGATGGTGAAGGTGATGGTAGCAATAGCAGTAATGATCAGCATGTTAGTGGTGAAGCTGCAACGGCAGCTAGCTTCATGAGCTGACTCTTCTGAAAGACTGTTTTGAAAAAACTTCTATGTAGAGATCAAATTCCTTGACAATCATTGTATCTTATTTTAATTCGACATACATCATCAAATTCTTCATCATGAAAAGCCTACTTTAAACTCATAGCTTCCAAGCCACCAACCTTGCTAAAATGAAGCAAATTTTAACACAGGCAATCCTGGCAACATATTATAGAAAACCAATTCAACTTATGCAAAGAGCAGCCATGTATATTTTTCTTGAGTTTCACTATATATCTCACAACCTATTACTGAAACTCCCAATGAGGCGATGACTGTAGCTATTGGCACATCAATCAAACTAAAATCATAGGAAAATCAGTATGGTGAGCCAGGGGATGCCAACCTTTTCCAATGCCATCTGAGCAGCAGACTGCTCAGCATCTTTCTTCTTCTTAAAGGACCCAGACACAACAGAAAAATCTGGAAGCTCCAAGCTGCAGCGATAAAGGCAGGGACCCTTCTGAAGGATTGCCAATCCTGGGCATCCATTTTGAGTAGGCTCCTCTACTTCCTCTACCTTATAAGAAGCTTTGCTGCCAAACTTCTGGTGTATAATAGCCTTAGGTGTAAGAGTTGGCTTTCTTATTGTGTGTGCCAATGATCCTCCAGTGTCCATGTGACCTCCAGGTGTTTGATTAAATAAACTGGGAAAAAGAAAAAGTTCAGCAAAATGCTAATTTATCAGTTATGCAAATAAAATGCCAAGAGGAACTCAATCAGAGTTGCAATTCACTGATGGCAAAATCTGACCAAGCAAAAAACTAAACAAGGGATACAGGAAATTGACACACCACAGGAACAACAAAGTAACAGCAAATTAATGTTTTCATATCTTGCTTGAATTCAAAAGATTCATATAGAAACCTTAGAAAACTTTCACTTAAAGTATTTCATTTTTTTTTTTTAAAAACCCTCAACCTTTAAGGCAAAAGTTAAATGACCCATACTCGAAATTCTGCACGAAAAAAAAAAAAAAAAAGCATACCCAAAAGCAAATATGACATGACAATGAAAAGTACATAACACAACTAACATAAAAAATAAATAAAACAAGAACCCAATTTTTATTCAGCCAATAAAACGTCTATGCAACAACTCGAGGCCACAATATATATAAATAAATATAACATAATTAGTTAAAAAAAAAATCAAAACTTACATTCGTACGTACTAATAAAAATGAAAATTTAAAGCCTCTTAAATTGAAACTTTTAACACAAAGAGAGAAAATTTCAGCAGAAAAGATAAGGCTAAAAATTTGCATATTCTTTTATGCCCCTCAACTTGTAGAAAAAGCAAAGAGATAAAATCGTAGTAAAAGCAATGCATGAGTTAGTGCTTTAACAAACAACTTTGGGTACAAATTACAGAAACAATAAAAGTGAAATTTGAAGGAAATATAAAAGCAAACGAGACACCCAGAAAATTATTGAAGTGAAGATCAAAGGGAGTGGATATGGTACCTCAGAAGCAGAAATGGCGCATACGTATACGTAAAAATGGAGTCTGTATACGTATAAAGAGAATCTCTGTTTGGCTTTTGGGCTTCCTTTCTGTCAGCAGAGGGAGAGAGTTTAAGCGTTCTGTGTGGGTTACTTAGCGGAGTGGGAGAAGGGAGGGATTGGGTAGGAGGCAAGGCAGAATCTTACTGGAAACATACGTAAAAGTCAAGTTAAAAATAATTTTATTTTTTTCTTTTTCGAATACGTAATATATTTTTTTTAATTTCAAATATATTTCTCATTAATTTTTAAAAAATTTTTATATTAACATTCAAGTTTACAAGTTCTTTTTATATTGTTTTACATGTTAATTATATGTCTATTATTCATAAAAATTAAATTTATCTAAAAAAGTATTTTTATTTTTTAAATTTCTTTACCTTTTACTCATTTAATTTCATTATGTAGAATAAGGAAAGTCAAAAATTTTATAATAATAATAATAATAATAATAATAATAAGAGAGTTGTTAAAAAAATGTTTCATAAGTTAATCAAATAATTGATTTGAGGTGAAAAATATGAGAAATATAATTAAAGTTTTTTTTAATTATAATAAAAGAAGAAAACTGTTTTAGAAGAATAATTATAGTAAAATAAGTATATATATTTATAAAAAAAATTAAATAACGCTCATGGAAATGAAATTTTATAATATCACTTAATAAAATTGAGGTACTATTTTGAGAAGTGTATGTCAACACGATATTAAAATGCCATATTTGAAAGAAAATTTGTTAAACGAGTAGATTCGTGATATATAATGATACTGATTTGTTATTTTTTTAAAAAAAAGATATTTTAATAATAAATATATTTGGATGAATTTAGATATTTTACTATTTTTATTGTATACTACATTAATAAAAAACAAAATAATTAATAGTAAATTTAAAATATTTTGTTATTAGATTAAAAAAATATATTTTAAAACTTCTCAAAAGATCTAGATAAAGTTTGGTTGAAGCACTAAATAATAAAAAAAGGGATTTAGATTGAAGATATTAAGTTTTTTTGAGCTTTTTTAATTGGAGAATTTAAGAAAATGATTTTTATGATTTTTTTTATATTCATTAAAAAGTTGATTTATTTTAATTTTATAAGTAGTGGTTTGATTAATATTTAAAAATTTTAATTAATTTATGAATTAATTGTAATTAATTCATCACACATAAAATTATTGGTGTGCAAATTTATCTTATAATTTAGATTTTTCTTTTTGTTAAAAATAAATTAAGTACATATATTGGAAAGAGAAATGAATATTTAAATAGCACGCTCTACGGAAGCGCGTGGGCGTCCAAAACCCCAACGGCTAGTAATTATAAAACGGCTAGTTCTTTTCTTTTCTTCCATTTTTTTTCCAGTTTCTCTTCGCTACTTTCTCCTTCACATTTTCTCAAAAGGAATCATCATCATCATCACCATCATCATCGCTCTTTTTTATCTTTCAATTATCTCTCAGTTTCTTACTGTTTCCGGGAATCTTCCTTCTTTATCAAGCATCAAGAGAAATTTGCAAGAGCTAAAGTGGTCTGTTCTAAAGACTGATTTGCTTTGTTTAGAGTAACAGACCAAGAGTAGAGTAGAGTATATCGCTAGAAAGTGCTTCTTTTTTCCGTTGATAGAAGCACTTTCTTGGAAATTCTGGAAAAGGGTATAGAGATTTTTCTGAGAAAAGGAGATCGGAGGTAATGTGGTCAAACGAAAAGAACCTTCGGTCTAGATCGAGGGGTTTCTTTACCCCGCAGCCGCCTGCATGGAAGAAAACACAGTCGTCTGTTTTGCCAATGTCAGAGAGGAAAAGAAACTCGCCTGCCGATAAGGCCGATTGTTTTCATGTCATTCACAAAGTTCCAGCTTCTGATTCTCCTTATGGCAGGGCAAAGCACGTCCAGGTTAATTATGCCATTAATTTCTCAATGTCAGCTCATCTGCTTTATGTGTCAAACTAACCATTCATGGCTTGTTTCCGGGTTTTTTTCCTTTTTGGTTTTCCCATTCCTTTGGTCTTCTTTCTTTAGAAACATTCTCCTTTTTTACTGTTTCCTTGGTTAATTTCTTGATTTTTCTTTTAGGGGTTCTTGATACATGCATCCTTATTATTTCTTGGTAATTGGTATCAAAGATTCGTTTTTTCTTGTTTCTTTGCCCCAGTGGCCTTATATTGGGTTACCAGGAATATGAATTGCTTGTCAACTTATATTATTTTGCAACAAAACAGAACCTTCGGGGCTTCATGTGATTGTATTTACTTCAGCTTTTATAGCATTAATTATGTTTTCCCATTTAGTAGAATGATTTTGGGTGAATGCTTTATAATAGAATGATTGCTGAAGGTATCTTTACTATCAAAGGTTACAATTTTACTAGTTTAGGGTTTAGAGTTCAATGGTGAGCTTAGCTCACATTTGGATTCGTATGTTTCCATTTAGTGTTTTTTTTGTGTGTACTAATATTTTATTCTGGACCCGCAGTTGATAGACAAGGATCCCAGTAAAGCCATTTCCCTGTTCTGGGCAGCTATTAATGCTGGAGATCGGGTTGACAGTGCATTGAAAGACATGGCTGTTGTGATGAAACAACTTAATAGATCTGATGAGGCTATTGAGGCAATCAAATCTTTCCGTCATCTTTGTCCTCATGATTCTCAAGAGTCTCTTGATAATGTCCTTGTTGAACTCTACAAGGTACAATGGCAATCTGTATTTTGCATCATCTTATCTGCAAATGTGTATCTGTTTCTATCAAGCTTAGTTTCATTAGTATTAAATTGAGTTGAGATGAAGCTTAGGAGCTCATAAGTCATGTCCTTTTGTTTCAATTCATTCTGTTTTGATGTAAATGTCATAAATTTGTTATCTCAAACTACTGGCGTCAGTTGTACTTTATGATAATATGCCCTTCTGTTTATAGTCTTCTCATGGTATGGAGACTCAGGGCATATTTGTTTTATGCAATTGTTTGTTTTTGCAGAGGTCTGGAAAGGTTGAAGAAGAGATTGAAATGCTTCAGAACAAACTGAGGAACATTGAGGAAGGGACAGTTTTTGGCGGAAAGAGGACAAAGATTGCGAGATCTCAAGGGAAGAAGATTCAGATTACTATTGAACAAGAGAAATCAAGGTGGATGCTGTACTCAATACTCTTTATTATTCTTATTCTTTCTACTTATTTTTTCTGCAAATTCATCTATCTTTGGTCCCCTCCTATAATGGTTCAGGATACTAGGGAATTTGGCCTGGGCCTATCTCCAGCAACATAATTATGGAATTGCTGAGCAACATTACAGGTATGCTCTTTTTATTTTCCCTAAAATTGTATACATGCACCACATTTTTTTGAGAGAGATGAGTGTATATATATTTTACATTGAATTTAATTCATTACAGAAAAGCATTGTCTCTGGAGCCAGATATGAATAAGCAATGCAACCTGGCAATATGCTTGATGCACATGAACAGGATCAGTGAAGCAAAATCACTGCTTCAGGATGTGAAAGCTTCATCAGGAAATGAACAGATGGATGAATCCCACTCTAAATCTTATGAACGTGCTCTTGATACACTGATCCAAGTAGAATCACAATCAATGTTAGAGCCGGTGGCAAAGAAACCAGATAAGGGAAGGGAAATTCAAAGACCCTCGACACCATACAGGGATAGAGGTTTGAAAGAAGCTGGCATTTTCCTTCCTAGAAATGAGGACAACATTTCAGGTTTTATGGGCAGGAGAAGGTTGCCATATGCACATTGGGATGGGAAGATGCTAATAGATGAGCAAAATGGTGAATCTTACCGTAGAAATACACTTGAGAAGACTGATAACTTCTCTGGATATGATGACAGAAGTACAAAATGCACACCAATTGGACAGAAAGGTTATTTGCAGTCTTCTCCACCAAGCATGTTCACTGAGCAGTGGAGAATAGGTTCATATTGGGAAAGCCCGTGTGAAGGGTCAGTGTATTCCAGCAAGCTGAAGCAAAACTGGGGGTATTCAACAGGGGAAGAAGTAGGTTCTGCACAAAAGAAAATATATGCTTCCTCTGTAGCTAGTAAAAAGAACTCAGAAGCTTTATTTACCCAACCAAGACGATGTTCACAGGGCTTCAATAATGCAGATCAGAAGAGAGGAGGAAGATGGGGAGAAGATACAGTTCGAAATTCAATTCGAAAACTCTCCTTTGAGCAAACTCTAACCAATGAAAGTGAGCCATCACATTCAATCCAGAATCTTAACAAAAAACCACATGCTTCAAATAATGGGAAGTCTGAGAACTCTGCAACTGGCCGAGTGGAAGAGGAAGTTCAGGAGGGCTTATCTGGAGTTCTATTCACACAGCCCAGAAACTCTTTGTTGTGGCTAAATAATAGAGATCAAAGAATGGAAAGATGGGCAGAAGAATCCGTTGGCTGTCCATTTCGCAAGCTATCATTCGAGAAGAATATAACTGGTGTGACTCCTCATTCAGCGAATGGTCTTAATGGAGAACCATTGTTTTCATCTAAAGATGAATCAGAAATTGGACTGGAAAAGCCTGCAAATGCACCAAATAAGAAAAGCTGGGCAGACATGGTTGAAGAAGAAGAGAAAGAAGAATTACTCAACAGCTATGATGGCTTCAACAGGGAAGAGGTGTTCAATGATGAAAACGTGAATTCCAACATAATTTATCCACGCCCTGATTGTAAGGATCATATTGGGAATATCACTCAACAACTTGAATCATTTGATATGAAAGGTGGGGACAATGCATCGGCAAACACTGTTTCATCAAGGAGAAATCGGCTGCAAGTTTTCCGGGACATAACCAGTTCATGAAGACCAGACTGTTAATAGCTTTAGTTTCATGGTGTTAGTTTGATTTATTCTCTTTGAACTGTCTTTCTGAGTCCAGCTTTACTGCCACAACCACCATTGTTGTATATCACCATCTTCTATTCATTGTACATTGTAAAGAATCATTGTCATTGAAATAAGTATATCCTACATGGTTGAAGCTTTCAGTTCAGGAGAATTTTATTGCCTTCTCAATTACACTTGATCATAGTTGTCTTGTTCATATATAGGCAATGAACTTGACTAAAGTTCTGCTGATCTATTCCTTCTAGATCTGCTCACTAAGAACAATCAATTCACCCTAATAACGCAATGAAATGTACAAAAGCCAAATCTCAAATGCAATTTTAGGATTCACCATTTCACTTCCTGTTAGAGATAGTGAACACTACATTGTATAAACCAAACACCGTTTTTGCACGCACACAAAACCTCCAACGTATGAAACATAAGAAATTAATGAAAAGCTACAACTATACAATAGATATCATCTTGACTTCCCCTAGCTAAAGTTTCTCTGATTAATTCCTCTGACGCTTTTTGGGCATCATCAAACTCTCTAATGTGATCAAAAGCCTCTTCATTTGACATTACCTGCATGCAATAGCCAAAATTGATGATAAATCTTCATAACAGAATTGTTTTGTTTTAAAGATTTACTCACAAGGTAAGGCTACATTTTTACCTTCCAAAGGCCATCACTTGCTAGAATGAAGAATTCATCTGCATTTGGATCAATCATTTCAACCCTTACATCTAGTTCTTAAGCGATATGTTCCTTCAGTTTTCCATCTCCAAAGGCCCTTGTCATCTCCAGCTGCCCATCCACCTGCGGACATTCCCTACTCCGATATAGATCATATCCAGCGTTTTTCCAGTATGTAGATTAGTACTGTATTATCTTACAACAAGAGAGGACAAGGAGCAAGAAGAAGAGTAAATTAGATCATACCTACATTACCTGGCATTTCGGACAGGAATCCATCTCTGCTTTCAACTGATTCTTTCTCCTTCTGTGGCTCATGATCTGTTGTTACTTGTTTCACTGCACCCCCTCAGCATAAGATTGCTTGAGAATGACCAACATTAGCCACAATTCGCTTTTGTCTATCAATTGATATTGCTGTAACAGCAGTTGAGCCACCTTGAGAATGAGCAACATCCTCCAAAATCTCATCATTTGTTGCTATGTAAGCTCTTTTGATTGCTCGTTTCGGGGTTCTCCAGAAGTCAGGCTGTTAGAATTTGGAATAGAACATGAAAATTTTCCTAGACAGGAAAATCTGTTCAATCGAAACAGAAAGTACCAAGTTCATACCTCTCTCAATATCTTGTCAAAGAGGTGAGTCCGCAAGTACTCTGCAACATCACGACCAGAGTGGCCATCAAATATTGCATAAAGTTGAAGGTCATGGCCCTTGATTCATTCCATGATCCATTTTTCCTTTCACTAAATGGTAACCGTTGGTGACATGTGGAATCTGTAGCTCCTCCACGTCATCTTTTCCTCCTTCCCTGGAGGAATGAGGTTCCTCCTACAAATGTTTTGACAGAATAGTGTTAACCAATTATCCCATCTAATCCTTTTCCTTATGTTTTCTGGTCTTTGATTTGGGACAAAACTTTCATTGCATAGTTTTGTTCTAGGCTTCGAGCTACACACATGCACCAATGTATTTGCACTTCTGCAGACCAGATTGATTCATCTTGCAAAATTTTATCAGTTAATCAGTATAGCTTTTCTTTCTCTATTTTCCCCCATCAATTGGCTGAAAGAAAGATTGGAAGAAAATATTGCAGGCATAATTACAGCAGAACAAATGCTGTAATTAACATAACTTAAGGAGTTAACTCTAATTAACTACAAACTTTTATAAACAAGGATTTAGAAAACATCTTAGAGAATTTAGTTTTAGGATTTGAGTTTTAAAATAAAGTCCAAAACAACAAAAACATCTCTGGTTTGCTACATTTCTCAGCACAGGTGAGAATGTTGTTTCTCCTGTCTTAATCTAATTGAACTACTTTGAAGGTATTTAATAGGATTTGGGTGCTTATTCAGACACTGTGGTAAACAACTTAAAGAAAGACGCCTGCTCATGAGGTGTCAAAAGTGAACTTGAAAGTGAAATTCTAAAAGAATTTCGCATGTAAAAATTTTTAGCAACATCATTCAATCGAAGAGACCACTTGGGAACTTGAAAGTGAACTTGTTTAGATACCACAAAGATCGAATTTGATTGAATTTCTTAAAGTGGGAAGATATGATAATCTAAATTTTAAATCAAATTTATATTCTATAAAATTTGATAGTACCTTGTTGTTTTTTTGGGTTGCTTTTGATTTCTTCTTCTGTGAAAGGATTTAAGAAGGGTCAGAATCCATGGTAAATCTTAAAATCCATACATATGTTGCTTACTGTAGAGGGTTGTTCTGGTAACGAGAAAGATGACGTCTTGCAATGAGTGAACGAAATACGTTAGAGGCGGCAGAGAGGACGACTAGAGCAGAGAGTTTGAATTGACTCCGAGTCTCATGATCCAAGAGTTTGGTTTCACTCTTTATGGAGGTTAGCAATTCCTCCGAAAATTCAATGCTTCTTATGGCTGGCCATTCTTGATTCAATTCCTACCAAGCATTTTCTTGCTTCTCGTGGTGTGCCTTTGAGTGATGGCCAACTTCATTGTATTTGGTGTGGTATTGAGAGCGAGACTTCTCACATATCCTGATCACGTGCAGCTCTAGTTGGAAAGTTTTGAGTCTCGTCCTTCAATGGTGGGGTATTTTATGGTCCATTCCTAATTCAATCTCAATTTTTATTCAAGGTGGATAATGGTGTGCGCTGCTACTTTCTGGTCTTTTTGGCTGGCCCGAAATGAGACAGTCTTCTCCAACAAGACATGGAATGAACATGAGATCCTTTTCCTGATTAGATCTCGTTCCTTTTTATGGATTCAGGCTTGTGACGATGATGATTGTATTGATGAAAATGCAGGTGTATGGCTCCCTTTTATCTCTTCTTATCAAGGTCTTCCCATATTCATCATCCTCAGATTTCATGGCAACCACCAGCAACAGGGAAACTTAAATTTAATGTGGATGGCTATGCTAGAGGTAAGCCTGGACTAGCAGGCTGTGGGGACATTCTAAGGAATTCTGCACTCTACGGAGCTCATGGTAATTCTGCATGCTCTAAGACTTTTTTCCTCCTCACCTTATCATGATTCTCAGTTATCAATCGAGTTGGACTCAAAAATTGCTATTTCTTGAGTGCATGGCAACTCTTATCAACCTTGGAATCATTGGCAAATTTTCAATGAGAATGACACGTTATGTCATCAATTGGGTAATGTATCTTTCAAGTTATTTTTTGTGGGAAGGAAATTCTTTTGCTGTTTATTTAGCCAAAGTAGGTGTTGATAAATCATCCATGTTCATTGCTTGGTGGTGACTCAATGACGCTTTTTGCTTATGATTTTTTCTGGATTGGCCATCATGCTGCTGTTCGCTCGTGATCTTTGAAGTTTCTTTCTTCTCCACTTCATCTTTGGTTTGGCATTCTCATGGCGTTGCGGCTTTGATTATTTTCTCAGGCTGGCCCTTGATATTGCTGTGGATGTCCGTTTTTCTTTGCTCAGCTTTGTTTCTTTCTTTTGCCTTTGTTCCTATTGTTTTGATTCGTGGTTTTGTCTTTTTTGCATGGCTGTTTTGTTTTTCTGTTGCTCTGCATCAGTTGCTGTTCTCAGACATGTCAACAGTTTTGCCACAGGTTTTGTTTGGCTCTTTTGTTCCTCCCTATCTTTAGGGGAAGCTTTCTTGTTTTCATTCCTATATTTCTAATGAATTTACCAGGTTTGGCTGAGGAAAAAAAAAGGGTTATAAATATTATAAATAATAAGCCAAAAATTAGAAAATAAATACGTTCTTTTGTTCAAATACAATAACACAAAACTCCCATTTCAAATACATTTCAACTTGAACTAATTCACAAAACACACACACAAGAGAACACACGTTCAGTGGAAATTTGACATTTTACAACAAACAAATAAAGACCCTTATTGAAGTTTGCTTGTAGCAGATAACTCAAACTCCTGACGATGTTGACGAGATGATCATTGGAATTGCTAGGATTTGAACAATGCTCTCATCAATTGGCTAGCCTAGCAGCACAAAACCATAAACAAATTAATATATATATATATATATATTCATATCCATTGATAAAGGAAGAAATAAAAGAAATTATTGCAGCAGTACCTTCCTTTTGATTGGTGTTGGAATCAGCTACCTGATGAAAATTTTGACGCGAACTGTGTGTATGATGGGATTGATTTGGAACAGCACCATCTCTATGATCATTAGATATTGCAGCATTACCTCTGTCATCAGTTTCGATTACTTTGCTTGGTTTTAGAGATACATCTTCATTATCTGGTTTATAATTATCTGGTAATTTCTGAGCACTACTGCCTCTGTCACCAGATGCAAGTGCAACGAAGCACGTTAGTGCAAGGAGTGCTATAAACAGGGTTTTGGCAGCCATTTGCAACAAATATTGCTGAGTAGAAGAAAGAGCAATTCTTCTCCTTCTTATAGTGAGACGGAGGAGAGAGATCTTGGTTAGCTCTCATTGGTGATCGGTTAACTTTTACATTGAAATTAAAATAAAAAAAACCAATTAATTGGCAACATCATTTGATGAGCAGCTAAAGAGTTGATGGATAATCTTATCAAATCTGACGTCCAGAGAAAACAAAACCTTATATATAAATATATTGATGATTATTTTGAATTGAAAATTGAAAATTTATTATTATATAGATTACTCTTAATTACCTGGACCAAGATTGAATTGGTTCAAACAGTTTCTGGAGTTGTCTTTGATTGACGTCTTTTTGCCACATGACAATTGATTTAAATTCATTATAATTAGTCACTACGTAAAATTGCAGAAGGCACCATATTAGTTAAGCCAAATTGTCCTTTTATTAAATTAATTCTATCTGATCTTTTTTAATTAAAGGTGTATCAAATTCTCTTCCGGCCTCTTGTCCTTACCTTCCCACTTCCAATACACGTCCGGCTATACTTATATGAAATTAATTAATTAATTTTCCCTTTATTAAATTAATTAATTTTGCATATGGCTAGGCTTACAAAGGCTATAAAGGATATTTATCTTCTTTTATGTTTTTGAACGTTTCCTTTGGTTTTCTTAGCTTTAATTCATAGTTTAGTTCTCAACTTCTTTAACACGTTCAATTGAGTAAGGTCGTCTTATTGGAAACTGTCTCAAATGAAAATATTGTGTAAAGGGCAAGTAAGGTATTTTGTTTGAAAGTATCATTCTATGTAAAGATATAATACAGCAGGTGAAGTACTTTGAAAGAGTTTAATTATATAAATCAGCTAATTGTTAAATAGAGACTTGTGTTTAATAAACTGCTAATGACAGATGATTTTATCAAATCTGATGTTAATAAACACTGAATCCAATATTGATGACTAATTATATTGATAAATTGGATTGTTCAAGAAATTGTTTTGTTTTGTGCTGACGTGGGTTTGTTACATACTATTGTTTTCATTTATTGAAGTATTTTTTGCTTTTGTAAGAAAAATTATTTATATATAATCCTTGTCGTTTAATTCTTTGGAAAGGGTTCTCTTTCATTGACATTTCTTTGCTACATGACAGCTGATTTAGTTGTATTATTGTTATTACTTCTCCATAATTGAAGTAACCACCATATACTTACGCCAAATATTCCCTTTATTAATTAATTCTGCTTAAAGGTGAATCAAATGCTCCTCCGGCCTCTTGTCCTTAACCGTCCACTTCTAACACGTCTACTCATCTCCAAGGCTATGCTCATAAATTTGTTTTCAGCAGTTCCATAGGAAATATGGTTTTTCAGGTCAAGTAATGGTGGTCGTTTATAACTCAACTGAGAGTAATGAAACAGTAATGGCCGCCACTAAGAATAATGGAAGGAAAACCATACAGCAGCTTTCAGGCACACATTGAATAACTAAAAACACAGAAATTCAGACCAACACAGCAGCATAGGTGTCACCCACAAAGTGCACCAGCCAATAACTGGGCCCCCAAGAATCTCGAAACAGATGATCTATACCCGTAGACAGAGGCACACCGAAGCAAAACCATCCAATACTCTACACATGCACCAATCTTGAAATAATTTTTCCAGTGATTCTTCAAAATTGCCTAGGTCCAACTGAGAGCTATTTGTTGTCTGTATTTAACTATGCTTTATTAATGGACCGTATAGCAGGTATCTTCGTCGAGCTGTGGCGAAATTTGTTGAGGATGACCCTCCTGCAATATATAATGCTCCTTTACGAACTGAAAGGCCGGCCAGAGGATGAAGATAATGATTTTCATATCCTTTCTCTTATCGTACGTTTACTTGTCCTTGCAGGATCTAGTTTCAGGAGATAATGGGCTAGCTGTTATCAACCCATGTTCAGCATTTCCGGATAATTGGAAGAATGCCCCACTGCATGTTAATTACTTATGTGCTAACTCTTATTAAGCCTTCTTCTTAGTATAAATTCAAGACTTAGAGGAAGAGAAAAGGGTTGTAGAAACTAGAAATCAAACATTTTTATCTTCATTTATGTTTTTCAATATTTACTTTATATAGTTTTCTTAATTAACTTTTATTCATAGCTAGTTTAGTTCTCAACTGTTTTAACAATTTCGATCTTGTAAAATCATCAATTGAATAAGATCATCTTATTTGCAAATTGTCTCAACTTATCTTTAAGTTTTAAGCATGATAGGAATTACTGTCTTTAAAATGGAAATCTGTCCCCTCCAAATATTGTCTAAAGAGCAAGCAAGGTGCAATATTGGTAAATTATTTTTAGGATTTAACAAACTAATGGTCTGTGTAACCTTGCAGATGAACTAAAGTGATCAATCAAAACCATCCAAAATCTCACCAGCTCAATAATCTCAATAATTATATGATAATAATGATAGTACAAACTATGATAAAAGAACATTAACATGATAGTGTTATGTGTGTGTGTGTGTTGGATGAAAGGAAGAAACTAAGAGGGATGGAAGTTCTTGGAAGTTTGGAGGAAATATAAGCGAATTTACCGAAGCTGCCTTAGCCTTTATATAGACAATTCAAATAGACGTAGCTAGCACTTAAAATCATCATTCTTTGACCTTTGGATAGTTATTGTTTTGCATTGTTATTATTGGAGTGCACTTCATCACAAAAACAATGCACTTGAGAAAGCAATATAACTGTTGCAAATATTCCTAGTACTTGATGCGTCAAAGATTAGACAATAAACACCTTCTTTTATTCCAATATAATAATACAAAATTCCATTTCACACACATTTCTATTAAAACGTCACACCACACACACATAAAAACACAAAGTTCAATATAACATAAAGTAATCACAAGCTCAAATTAGAATAAAGAGAGGAAATTTGACATTTTAGAACAACAAATAAAGACCCTTATTGAAGTTTGCTTGTAGCAGATAACTCAAATCCCTGGCAGCCTTGGTGAGATGATCACTGGTAATATTGCTAGGATTTGAACAATACACTCATCAATTGGCTAGCCTAGCAACACAAAACCATAAACCAATATTAATATATATTCATCCATTAATAAAGGAAAAAAAAAGAAACAAAACCAAATTGCAGCTGTACCTTCCTTTTGTTGGTGTTTGGGATCAGCTGTCTGGTGAAAATTTTGATGCGGACTATATCTACGATAGGATTGATTTGGAACAGCACCAACTCTATGATCATCAATGTGATCATTAGATATTGCAACACTACCTCTGTCATCAGTTTCGATTATTTGCTTTGGTTTTAAAGATACATTGTGGCATCCCCTTCGGGGGCAACACATACAAGGTATTGCTCTATCCGAGTCGGGTCATAGCTCCAATCCGCTGCAGCGGCCCCTCAGCACCTTGACTTTGCGTTCGATTCCCGCGGAACTCGAACCCCAAACCTTTTGCTTCCCCAGAAGGGAATGCCTTTCACCATTTGAGCTGCAGCCCAAATGGTGAAAGGTGTTCCCTTCAGGGGAAACAAAAGGTCTGGGGTTCGAGTCTCGTGGGGATTGAACGCAAGGTCATGGTGCTGAGGGGTCGCTGCAGCGGACTGGAGCTATGACCCGATTCAGATAGAACAATACCTTACTTGTGTTGCCCTCGGAGGGGATGTCACATACATCTTCACTATCTGATTTATGAACAGAACCATCTCTCTGACCAGATGCAAATGCAACGAAGCAAGTTAGAGCAAGGAGTGCTATTAACAGGGTTTTGGTAGCCATTTGCGACAAATATTGCTCGATACAAGAAAAAGGCAATTCTTCTCCTTTTATAGTGAGAACGAGGAAAGAAGTATTTGTTAGCTGTCATCCATTTGCAAGACTCATCTATTGTATAATTATATTACATATTAAAATTTTAAAAATTCAGTCAAGCAGACGGTAAATTCATTACATATTTTAATTAGATTGTTAATAAGTTGACAAATGATTTTATTAAATTTGATATTTAATGAATGTAAAATCTAATGTTAACTATTAGTTAAATTTATAAATTTGATTGCTTGAAAAAGTTTTTTCTTTTATGTTGACGTGCACCTTTTATGTACTTATTGCTTTCGTCAATATATTAATGAAGTGATTTTTACTTTTAAAAGAGAATATATAATCGTTGTCGTTTAATTCTTTAGAAATTTGTTAGATTATGATCTTAATAACCTGGATCAAGATTCAATTGGCCTTTGTAAAACAACCCTTTTTTCGTTTGGACAGTTTCTAGTGTTCCCTTTCATTGACGCTTACAATTGATTTCAATTTATTTGTTATGTAGAATTGAAAAAGCCATCATAGAGTTAAGCCAAATTGTCCCTTTATTAAATTAATTTTTCCGATCTTTTCTAATAAAAGGTATATCAAATTCTCTTGTGCCATCTTGTCTCTAACTTTCCACTTCTAACAAGTTTATATATATATATATATATGTATGTATATATTTAAAATCGAGGGAAAGGGATTCAATTCCTACAATTTTAAATAGAAAAATTATTTACCAACCAATAAATCAAATGTTCGAATATATTCCTATATATTTCTTAGTATATGAGGTATATCCAATTTGTAGAATTGTTAAGCTAAGATCTGAGCTTATATATCTTGATTAAATTTTGTATATGGCTAGGGTTCAAAGGCTATAAACTTGTCCAAGTTTACAAATTGTTGAACTTGAAAATCTTGGCCTTTTGGGAATATTCTCAATCATGATTGAAGTTCACACTTATAAGCTTGAAAAGCTTGAAATTTAAAGGAGGATGGAATGGTTCTCGAAACTAGAAATTTTTTATCTGCATTTATAGTTTTTTCAACCTTACCTTTAGTTTTCTTAGCTTTAATGCATGCATGGTTTAGTTCTCAGTTTCTTAACGCTTTCAATCTTTTTTGGAAGTGAAAGATTATATACTTTCACTATTTATTATTTAATTTTAAAACTTTAAAATGTTGAACAGAAATAAACAGACATTTGCAGCAAAGAGTTACACCCTTTGGTATTACAAATGGCTGTCTAGAACTTAGCTAGCAGGCTGAAAAATCACATTCTGGTCAACCTGGAAAGCCTTTGCGAGAACATCGCCGGGAATGCTTGGGTTTGAACCAAACACTGAATTAGCAATGGTAATAACCCCAGGGCTCTCGCTGTCAAGGGCTCCAACCGCAACGTCATTCCCATATTCAACATTTCTCTGGACGTGAATAAGGCCCATAGGAAACACAAATACATCACCACCCTTGTTAAGAACTTTCTTGAACAATTGGTTCACAGGGCTGGAAGTGATGAACCCCACTTCCAGGGTGCCTTCCAATAGACGATTTTATCAAATCTGATATTTAATAAACACTGAATCTAATATTGATGATCAATTGCGTTGATAAATTAGATTACTCAAGAAATTGTTTTGTTTTGTGTTGACGTGGGTTTGTTACATACTCATTGTTTTCATTTATTGAAGTATTCTTTGCTTTTGAAAGAAAATTATTTATATACAATCCTTGTCATTTAATTCTTTGGAAATTTGTTACAATATATAGATTGATTAGTCTTAATAACCTGGACCAAGATTGAATTGGTCTTTGTGAAACAACCCTTTTATTGTTTGGACAGTCTCTGGGGTTCTCTTTCATTGACATTTCGTTGCTACGTGACAGCTGATTTAGTTGTATTATTGTTTTACTTCTCCATAATTGAAGAAACCACCATATACTTAAGCCAAATTCTCTTCCGGCCTCTTGTCCTTAACTGTCCACTTCTAACACGTCTACTCATCTCCAAGGCTATGCTCATAAATTTGTTGAAAACAAATTCAATAGGAAATATGGTTTTTCAGGTCAAGTAATGGTGGTCGTTTATAACTCAACTAAGAGTAATGAAACAGTAATGGCAGCCACTAAGAATAATGGAAGGAAAACCATACAGCAGCTTACAGGCACACATTAAATAACTAAAAACACATAAATTCAGATCAAAACAGCAGCATAGTTCACTCCCCCAAAGTGCACCAGCCAATAAGAGGGCCCCCAAGAATCAAAAAACAGATGATCTATACCTGAAGACAGAGGCACACCCAACCAAAACCATCCAATACTCTACCCATGGACCAAGTGCATCCATTGCCAACAGACATCAAACCCAGAGGCCATGACAGCATTACACTTTAATGTAACTCCATACATCGCAAACACAATCAGTACAGCACCAACGTCTCCACGTCCCATATAAGAAGCAGTGGCCAACCCATCGATGAAGCAAACGACCAAGGAAAACCATAGTATCCACTTTTTCCACACCAGACTTGGCCAACGAATCAGCAAATGTATTGTTTGCAGCCATTGGATTGATTTCCATCAACTAATCCAGGACAATTCAGGCAATCTTGATATAATTTTTCCAGTGATTCTTCAAAATTGCCTAGGTCCAACTGAGAGCTATTTGTTGTCTGTATTTAACTATGCTTTATTAATGGACTCTATAGCAGGTATCTTCGTGGAGATGTGGCGAAATTTGATGAGGATGGCCCTCCTGCTATATATAATGGTTCTTTTCGAACCAAAAGGCCGGCCAGAGGATGAAGATAATGATTTTCATATCCTTTCTCTTATTGTACGTTTACTTGTCCTTGCAGGCTCTAGTTTCAAGAGATAAGGGGCTGTTCTCAACCCATGTTCAGCACTTTCGGATAATTGGAAGAGTGCCACACTGCAAGTTAATTACTTATGTGCTAGCTCGTAGTAAGCCTTCATCCCAGCATAAATTCGAGATTTAAAGGAAGAGAAAAGGGTCGTAGAAACTAGAAATCAAGCATTTTTATCTTCATTTATGTTTTTCAATGTTTACTTTATATAGTTTTCTTAATTAATTTTAAATAATTCATAGCTAGTTTAGTTCTCAACTGTTTTAACACTTCGAATCTTAAAAAATCATCAATTGAATAAGATCATCTTATTTGCAAAGTGTCTCAACTTATCTTTGAATTTTAAGCGTGATAGGAATCATTGTCTTTAAAATGGAAATCCGTCCCCTCCAAATATTGTCTAAAGGGCAAGCAAGGTGCAATATTGATATATTATTTTTAGGATTTAACAAACCAATGGTCTGTGTAACCTTGCAGATGAACTAAAGTGATCAATCAAAACCATCCAAAATCTCACCAGCTCAACAATGTAAATAATTATATGATAGTAATGATAGTATAAACTATGATAAAAAGACTAATAACATGATAGATTATATGATAAATATAGTGTATTATGTATGTGTGTGTTGGATTAAAGGAAGAAACTAAGAGGGATGGCTTTGTAGGTGGAAGTTCTTGGAAGTTTGGAGGAAAAATAAGCGAATTTACCGAAGCTGCCTTAGCCTTTATATAGACAATTCAAATAGACGTATCTAGCACTTAAGATCATCATTCTTTGACCTTTGGATAGTTATTGTTTTGCATTGTTATTATTGGAGTGCATTTCATCACAAAGACAATGCACTTCAGAGAGCAATATAACCATTACAAATATTCAAGTACTTGATACGCTAAAGATTAGACAATCAACACCTTCTTTTATTCCAATACAATAATACAAAATCTCATTTCACACACATTTCTACTAGAATGTCATACGACGCACACATAAGAACACACGTTCAATATAAAATAAAGTAATCACAAGCTCAAATTAGAGTAAAGAGAGGAAATTTGACATTTTATAACAAGCAAATAAAGACTCTTATTGAACTTTGCTTGTAGCGGATAAGTCAAATCCCTGGCAGCCTTGGTGAGATGATCACTGGTAATATTGCTAGGATTTGAACAATACACTCATCAGTTGGCTAGCCTAGCAGCACAAAACCATAAATCAATATTAATATATATTCATCCATTAATAAAGGAAAAAAAAATAAAACCAAATTGCAGCTGTACCTTCCTTTGTTTGGTGTTTGGGATCAGCTGCCTGGTGAAAATTTTGATGCGGACTATGTCTACGATAGGATTGATTTGGAGCAGCAACAACTCTAGGATCATTAATGTGATCGTGAGATATTGCAGCACTACCTCTGTCATCAGTTTCAATTATTTGCTTTGGTTTTAAAGATACATCTTCACTATCTGATTTATAATCATCTGCTGATTTGAAAATGGCACCACTTCTGTCACCAGATGAAAATGCAACGAAGCAAGTTAGAGCAAGGAGTGCTATAAACAGGGTTTTGGCAGCCATTTGCAACAAATATTGCTCGATACAAGAAAAAAGCAATGCTTCTTCTTTTATAGTGAGAAGGAGGAAAGAGATCATTGTTAGCTATCATCCATTTGCAAGATTCATCTCTTATATAATTATATTACATATTAAAATTTTAAAAATTCAATCAAGAAGACGGCAAATTTACAGTATGTTTTAGATTGTTAATAAGTTGACAAATGATCTTATTAAATTTGATATTCAACAAATGGAAAATCCGATATTAACTATTAGTTAAATTTATAAATTTGATTGCCTGAAAATTATTTTGTTTTACGTTGACGTGCAAATTTTATGTGCTTATTGCTTTCGTCGATATATTAATGAAGTGAACTTTACTTTTGAAAGAGTATATAATCATTGTCGTTTAATTCCTTGGAAATTTGTTAGAATATGATCTTAATAACTTGGATCAAGATTCAATTGACCTTTGTAAAACAACCCTTTTTTTGTTTGGACAGTTTCTGGTGTTCCCTTTCATTGACGTTTACAGCTGATTTCAATTTACTTGTCCTGTAGAATTGAAGAAGCCAACATATAGTTAAGTCAATTTGTCCCTTTATTAAATTAATTCTGCCGATCTTTTCTAATAAAAGGTGTATCAAATTCTCTTGTGCCCTCTTGTCTGTAACTTTCCACTTCTAACAAGTCTATTAATATATATATATATATATTTTAAAATTTAGTAAAAAGAATTCGAATCCTACTATTTTAAGTAGAGAAATCATTTATCAACTAATGAGCTAAATGTTCGGATACATTCATATATATTTCTTAGTATATGAGGTATATCCAAATTTGTAGACTTGATAAGCTTAGATTTGAGCTTATATATCTTGGTTGAATTTTGTATATGGCTACAGTTTGAATGCTATAAACTTGTCGAAATTTACAAATTGTTGACCTTGAAAATCTTGGCCTTTTTGGGAATATTCTCAATCGTGATTGAAGTTCATACGTATAAGCTTGAAAAGCTTGAAATTTTAACAAGTTTTAGCCTCGACCGAAGTTAAAAGTAAAAGTAATGGGTCATTCTTCTGTTTATTAGAAAATATATTTCAAGCGAAGGCTAAGAAATGTGAGGTTGTACAAGTCAAATAACCAAGGAATGCTAAGGGCATTGCCTTTGATTAAGTAATACTTCACAAGTTTAAACATCACATAACAAGTAAGGCAAGGTTGGACAGAGTTTACGATCTAATTGGATGTCGTAAAAAATCTTACTCTAAATCCATTTTGTTATTGTATGTTTTCCTTTAGGAGATAATGGGCTGTTGTCAATTCATGTTCAGCATTTTCGAATAAATGGAAGAGTGTCCCCCTGCAAGTTAATTGCCCATGCAAGCTCGTATTAAGCCTTCATCTTAATATAAATAAAAGATTTAAAGGAGGATGAAGGGGTTCTCGAAACTAGAAATGTAAAGCCCGACCCTAATTTATGCTTGACATGACATTTACATACATTGGATATCATGTTTGTATATTGAAATGCCCTGGAAACGTAGTAAAAGTTGATAGTATACCGAGCTGTACAATTAAGTAGATCGAACCTCGAACTAGTTTAAATAGAGATTTGAGGATGTGATTGAAGATTTTAGAACCTTAGAATGCCTTATTAAGGTGATTAGGAGTTCGAGGGTGAATTTGGAGTCAATTGGACAATTTCGGGTCTTAGAGACAAAATGGACATTTTACCACCCAGGGACAAAAATTAAATTTTTGAGAGAATTTTGATCAAATTTAAATATTTGGAATGTGATATGAGTATAAGGAGTGAAAATTATGCATTTTGGCAAATTTTCATATTTTGGGACAAAAATGTAATTTTTAAAAAGTTCAGAGGCAAAAGCGTAATTTTAGAAAATTTACTCCACTAAAAATTTGAAAGAGTCTAGCAACTCTATGTGGACCATGGATAAGTGAGAAAAATTGAATGGTGGAGATTACAAGTGAAAAAGATAAGGATTTAAAAATGAACCAATGAAAAATGGACAAGTGTCATTAAAAATATAATATTTTATTTAGCTATAAAAATGTCACGACCCGGAACCTCCCTCGGGTTCATGACAATCGCCGCGACGTCCCGATTGACACTTATTACCCGGAATGCCAACCGGAACCCCGCAAGGCTTACGTATCAGTTTTTCGCCTTCCTTATGAGCAATCTTTACCAAACAACTCATTTTAAACAATTACTAACCATTTCTGGCTGAATTAAATCAAAAGTCAATCTTTGACTCACAAGAGTATTTTGGTCATTTTTTGACGAAATATCAAAATTTGGTAAAAATGTAGTTTATACGTCGAGAATACACAATTCGAAATCGAATTTGAAGTCGAAAGTCCGAAACTTGCTTTTTAAAGGGTTTAAAGATAATTTTTCACTATTCATAATATTAATTAAAATATAGCATTTTCATATAAAACAATATTTATAGAAACACGTGTAAGTAATTTTTGTAGCGTGAGGGTAAAATAAGTTCATACATATAATAATTTACAAAGTTATAATGTACAATAATAATTACAATGACAAGTGGCCCATAAATACACTAAGTGTTGGTGATAGTAACCTACTGTCTGTGAGATAGAGGGGTCAACTGGAATCCTCGACAAAATCGGGTATCTACAAGCTACCACAGGCCTGAAATGTTTGGAAAGGAGGTGGGTGAGATTTTGCAATCCCAATGAGTAAACAGACATTATCGTAAACATCTAAAGGTGAGTAAAATAGAGACAAATTTAAACAACAAATCACAAGCCATTTCATAAGGTTTTCAATTTATTTCTTAAACCATAAAATATTTGTAATTTACCAAAACAATTATTAAGGCTTATGACTTTTATTAAAAACATGGCTCAAGCCAAACAAGTTCTCGGGGATACCTTGGCCGAGGCATCTAACCGAGTCCGTCAAGGTTGTTAAGACATTTACATGTTAAGCACATTTTATTTTTGAAAACAAGCCGTTCCTTGGCGTTGGCCGAGTTACACATTCACGTGGGGGTTCGACGTGAAGTGAACTCTAATGCTACCCCGGGAGTTACCCTCCACGCCTCTACAACCGGAATAACTATATAACCGAGTTTACCGTGCCCCTCTAATAGGCGGTCCATGGAAACCCGTCACTGCAGTGACTAAACCCACCAATTTTAATAAAATTTCGACAGCATAACGTGGCTTTTATTTGTTTACCTAGCATGCATAGTAAAAATACAGCTTACATTTATTCCCAATACAGTTTTTAATACAGCCACATATACTCACAATCTCATAAGCCAATTTCATAAAAATATCATTTATAACATAAGTAACGGTCTCCAATTACTCAATTTTTAGCAAAATTCAAATATCCAAGTAATTCACCGAATATCATCATTTAAACTTATCTATTCGCAAATATCAAAATCTCTCTTTTTAAAGTCATTTTTGCATAAAATTCACAAATAACAATTAAAATAGACTTTAGATAATTTACAATAATAGTAAGTTTACTCACCGTTTGCACAAATTAAACACTTTCTAGGTGCCCCGATCACTGTTCGTCGGGCACGACTTCCTTGCCTTTACCGGAAGGCTCTCCTCCTAGACACATCGTAAAAATTATATAATTCACCACATTGTTGCTAAATCACTAAATAATTGACTTAAATCCTATACTAATGCATGGTATGAAATGCAATGGCCTAAAACGGCTTAAACGCGGTGTTAGCCTATTTTTGGCACTTTACCCGATAAATTGCTAACGTGCTCCATTTAAGCTCTAAATTGTTCCATTCTCTCTCCAACATTTCTAACCATTAAATACCAGCCAATTAACCTTAAAATTCACCAAAATCAGCTCACTTTCTTTCATGACAAATTCGGCCAAAAATGGGCATTAATGTTTTGATTTTTCCTAATCATCATTTTTTTTTCACTTAATTCTTCATTTTTTTTTCAAACCATTTTTCTGGAAATTCAAACAATATTTCCTTGATATTTAACCCTCATGGTTCAGCCAATACATAACCCTAGAGAAATTGAATATTTTTCTAATGTTTGGTCCCTAACTATGCTTAGTTATCACTAAACAACCACATAATTAAAATCAAACAATTTCCATTATTTTCTCATCAATTTTCTTAGAACAAAAAATCAAACAATCATCAATACCCAGCATTAAACCTTCAGCCTTGAGTGGGTAAGGTGAAAGCATCTTGCTTTCTTGCTCAAATGTGTTTCCAAACACATATATCTAACCAAAACTAACTAAATAACCTAAAATCAAATCAATTAAAAATCAAAAACTCTCCTTCTAATTTCGTCCAGCCCTTGATACCCATTTTCAATCTCTTTCCTCAACCATGGAAAATGAAAACAAGAGCATGGGTATGGTAGGAATCAAGCCAAAGTTGAAGAATCTCACATTTTTCAGCTTAATCGGGTGAAATCTCCATTTTTTTCTCTTGAATTTTGGCTAGTTTCCTTATTTTCCCCTTTGTTTCCTTTGCTTTTCCTATGCTCCAGGTTTTGTCCCGATTATGGTGGGAGAAAATCAAGTGGACAAGCTGACTTTTAATGCTTTAATAATAAAGTATTATAATTGCCACATGTCACAACTAATTCATCTAAAATTTTGACTATTTGACTTTTTCTACTAAGTTTCCCACCACAAATATTTCCATGTGTATCCACTCTATTTTAAAATAAAATCCTTGACTTTTGACAAAATTTTTGGTGGTGGAAATTACCGTCTTGCCCCCGATAAGGTAAAATTACGATTTTACCCCTATACTTCAAAAACACCGAGAATTGAAATTTTTCACTGCTAAACCACCTATTATACTTCCAATAATCATATAATACTTCAAATAATTAATCTTGGTCACAATTTCCATCAAATAACCAAATTTAAAAATTTATGTGGCAAAATGACTGTTTTACCCCTAACCAGTAAATTTTCCCGATTGACTCCAAATTGGACCTCGAACTCCAAATCACCATTTGAGTCATCCTAGATTGTGAAATATCAAATTTCATCTTAAAATTTTCTATTTGAACTAGTTCGAGGTTAAATTAACTTAAGTGTACCGTTAGGTACAATACCGGGTTTCGTCTATTCTTAGGGGCTTTTCTAGTGTATAAACATGTTACTTAGTGCATGTATGTTATGACATGTGTTTATAGGGTCGGGTTTTACAAAAAAGCCTTAAATTTTTAGCCTTTCTTCCTCACATGGTCGGCCACTCAAAGGGGAAAGAAGAGAAAGAAAAACCGAAAGACCTTGCTGAAATTTGAAGGGAAAATCAAGAGGAAACAAGGAAAAGTCTTGGAAAAAGGTAAAATTCTTAGTTTTTCTTAGTGATTTTCACTTTCCCACCATTCTTTTTCCATTTTTTTGCAAAAATGAGAAGTGGTTATGACACCCACATGCTGGCTGAACCACCATGGGAGGAATTTGAGCAATGTTGTTGATGGATTTAGGTTAATTTAATGTAGTTTAGCTAGGTTATGTAGTTAAATATCAAGTTAGCATGAAAACCCAATTTTCTCACATTGAAACCACCATAGTCGAACCTTCAAGAGTGTGAAATGCTGCTGATTTTAGTGTTATTTTGAGGCATTTAGATGAATTGTGATGAATTATGGTGCTAGGAAACTTATAGGAAATTTTGGTGCAAAACTATGACTTTTTACCAAAAGGGGTATTTTCATAAATTATCGTTCGGATTGGAAATTTGCACCACATTCAGTGACATTAAGTCAATTTGGGTATAATTAAGGCATAGAAATTGAAAGAACTCGGTTTGGACTTGAATAAGAGGTTTTAGCGAATTAAATCGCGTCCCGTACGTATTAGGCCGAATATCACGTTTCGACGTTTATTCGGACAATTTTTGCATCACATTTCATGCATTCATATAGAATGTAGAGCTTGAAATCAATTTTGATAAATTGACATCAATCATTGAAATTCGTGCCACGTGTGTCGTGTAGGTAGTGAATCGTCTGACAAAGGTAAACAAATCGCATCAGACCAGCAGGACTAGGAGTATTTTGACCTCTAAAAGCAGTGAGTGGATAAACTATCTTCCTCAATATCTAGAGTGATTTTTACCTATTTTTGTATTTATAATGAATTGAATTTTATAAATAGTTTGTAAATTGAAAAACTGATTTTATAACACTGAATGCATGGAGACGGGTTTTGAATTTATATTTATGTATTCAAATTGATATATATGGCTTATGAATATTGGGATGCATGATGGCTGAAATTATTTGGTATAAATTGTGCAAATTGTTTCATTTGTCTAACAGACTGGGTAAAGTTTTAGTTGCGCCGTCATGCTGCCAAAATTTTTATTTATTAATTGGTGGGTCCTTTAGTCGCTGCAGTGGCGGGTTTTCTTGGACCAGCCTATTAGAGGGGCACGGTAACTCGGTTTCATTTTACCTCGGTATGAGAGACGAGAAGGGTAACTCCTGAGGTAAAGATCGAGTTCACTTCACGCTGAACCACCACGTGAAGTTGAACTTAGCCAACGCCAAGGAACGGCTGTTTTCTAAACGAAAAACGTGTTTTATTTGTACATGGTTTTTAACAGCCTTGGCGGGCTCGATTGGGCGCTCTGATCAAGTGTCCATGAGTGTGAGATTTGGCTAAGCCTAGTTTTTAAGAAAACAATCATAAGCCTTATTATTTTGATATATTAATATTTGTTTTGTATGAATGTACTAAAATGATGTTATGAACTACCTTATGGTATCACGTTTTTATATTGTCTCCATCTACTCGATTTTAGATGTCAGGGATGGTATTTATTTACTCACTAAGTTGTCAAACTCACCACCTCAATTCCCCCCTTTCAGGCTCACAAACATCTGTAGATATTAACATTTTGTCGAGGAGACAATTGGAGTAACGACTTTGGTAACCAAAGGTTTACTCATATTTTCATGTTTTTCTCTGTTGTGGGCTCACTTAACATTGTAAATTAAATTTCATACTCTAGTCAGTTGTATTACAGTATGTAATAATATATTTTGCTTTTAAGCTACAAAAATTATTTCTCGAGTTGTCTAAAAATATTGTACAAATGAAAAATAGAATATTTTTATTAAAAATTTTTGAATAGTAAATCAATCTTTAAATCCTTTAAAATGCATGTTTCAGACTTCCGATTTCAAATTCAATTTTGAATTATGTATTCTTGATGTAAAAACTACATTTTTACCAAATTTTGATATTTTCGTCGAAAAATGATCAAAATACCCATGTAAGGTAAAGATTATTTTTTGATTTACTTAAGCCGGAAACGACTGGTAATTGTTTAAAACAGAATGTTTAACAACGATTGCTCACAGGAAAGTAAGAAACTGATACGTAAGCTTTGCGGGATTCCGATTGGCATTCCGGATAATGAGTGTTAATCAGGACGTCGCGGCGGTTGTCATGAGTCCAAGGGAGATTCCGGATCGTGACAAGAAATCAAGCATTTTTATTTGCATTTATAGTTTTTCAACCTTACCTTTAGTTTTCTTAGCTTTAATGCATGCATGGTTTAGTTCTCAGTTTCTTAACACTTTCAATCTTCTTTGGAAGTGAAAGATTATATACTTTCACTATTTATTATTTGATTTTACAACTTTAAAATATTGAACAGAAATAAACAGACATTAGCAGCAAAGAGTTACACCCTTTGGTATTACAAATGGCTGTCTAGAACTTAGCTAGCGGCCGAAAAATCACATTCTGGTCAACCTGGAAAGCTTTTGCCAGAACATCGCTGGGAATGCTTGGATTTGAACCAAACACTGAATTAGCAATGGTAATAACCCCAGGGCTCTCGCTGTTAAGGGCTCCAACCGCAACCGCATTCCCTGGAAGTGAATAGGGCCCATAGGAAACACAACTACATCACCCTTGTTAAGAACTTTCTTGAACAATTGGTTCACAGGGTTGTAAGTGATGAACCCCACTTCCAGGGTGCCTTCCAACAGATGATCTTATCAAATCTGATATTTAATAAACACTGAATCTAATATTGATGATTAATTATGTTGATAAATTAGATTATTCAAGAAATTATTTTGTCTTGTGCTGACGTGGGTTTGTTACGTACTTATTGTTTTCATTTATTGAAGTATTCTTTGCTTTTGAAAGAAAATTATTTATATGCAATCCTTGTCATTTAATTCTTTGGAAATTTGTTACAATATATAGATTGATTAGTCTTAATAACCTGGACCAAGATTGAATTGGTCTTTGTGAAACAACCCTTTTATTGTTTGGACAGTCTCTGGGGTTCTCTTTCATTGACATTTCGTTGCTACGTGACTGCTGATTTAGTTGTATTATTGTTTTACTTCTCCATAATTGAAGAAACCACCATATACTTAAGCCAAATTCTCTTCCGGCCTCTTGTCCTTAACTGTCCACTTCTAACACGTCTACTCATCTCCAAGGCTATGCTCATAAATTTGTTTTCAACAGTTCCATAGGAAATATGGTTTTTCAGGTCAAGTAATGGTGGTCGTTTATAACTCAACTAAAAGTAATGAGACAGCAATGGCAGCCACTAAGAATAATGGAAAGAAAACCATACAGCAGCTTACAGGCACACATTAAATTACTAAAAACACATAAATTCAGACCAACACAGCAGGTGCACCAGCCAATAACAGGGCCCCCAAGAATCTGAAAACAGATGATCTATACCTGAAGACAGAGGCACACCCAACCAAAACCATCCAATACTCTACACATGCACCAAGTGCATCCATTGCCAACAGACATCAAACCCAGAGGCCATGACAGCATTACACATTAATGTAACTCCATACATCGCAAACACAATCAGTACAGCACCAACGTCTCCACGTCCCATATAAGAGGCAGTGGCCAACCTTTCGACGCAGCAAACGACCAAGGAAAACCATAGTATCCACTTTTTCCACACCAGACTTGGCCAACGAATCGGCAAAGGTATTGTTTGCAGCCATTGGAGATGTCCATCAACTAATCCAGGACAATTCAGGCAATCTTGATATAATTTTTCCAGTGATTCTTCAAAATTGCCTAGGTCCAACTGAGAGCTATTTGTTGTCTGTATTCAACAATGCTTTATTAATGGACTGTATAGCAGCTGACGTGGGTTTGTTACATACTTATTGTTTTCATTTATTGAAGTATTCTTTGCTTTTGAAAGAAAATTATTTATATACAATCCTTGTCATTTAATTCTTTGGAAATTTGTTAGAATTTATAGGTTAGTCTTAATAACCTGGACCAAGATTGAATTGGTCTTTGTGAAACAACCCTTTTATCGTTCGGACACTCTCTGGGGTTCTCTTTCATTGACATTTCGTTGCTACATGACAGCTGATTTAGTTGTATTATTGTTATTACTTCTCCATAATTGAAGAAACCGCCATATACTTAGGCCAAATTCTCTTCCGGCCTCTTGTCCTTAACTGTCCACTTCTAACACGTCAACTCATCTCCAAGGCTATGCTCATAAATTTCTTTTCACAGTTCCATAGGAAATATGGTTTTTCAGGTCAAGCAATGGTGGCCGTTTATAACTCAACTAAGAGTAATGAAACGGTAATGGCAGCCACTAAGAATAATGGAAGGAAAACCAAAGCAGCTTACAGGCACACATTAAATAACTAAAAACACATAAATTCAGACCAACACAGCAGCATAGTTGGCACCCCCAAAGTGCACCAGCCAAGAATCTCAAAACAGATGATTTATACCCGAAGACAGAGGCACACCAAACCAAAACCATCAAATACTCTACACGTGCACCAAGTGCATCCTTTTCGAACAGACATCAAACCCAGAGGCCATGACAGCATTACACCATAAATGTAAATCCACACATCGCAAACACAAACGGTACAGCACCAACGTCTCCACGTCCCATATAAGAGGCAGTGGCCAACCTTTCGACGCAGCAAGCGACCAAGGAAAACGATAGTGTCCACTTTTTCCACACTAGACTTGGCCAACGAATCGGCAAAGGTATTGTTTGCAGCCATTGCATCGATGTCCATCAACTAATCATGACCCTCCTGCTATATATAATGCTTCTTTTCGTGGAGATGTGGCGAAATTTGTTGAGGATGACCCTCCTGCTATATATAATGCTTCGTGGCGAACCAAAAGGCCTGCCAGAGGATGAAGATAATTATTTTCATATCCTTTCTCTCATCGTACGTTTACTTGTCCTTGCAGGCTCTAGTTTTAGGAGATAATGGGCTAGCTGTTATCAACCCATGTTCAGCATTTTCGGATAATTGGAAGAATGCCCCACTGCAAGTTAATTACATACGTGCTAGCTCGTATTAAGCCTTCTTCCCATTATAAATTCAAGATTTAAAGGAAGAGAAAAGGGTTGTAGAAACTAGAAATCAAGCATTTTTATCTTCATTTATGTTTTTCAATATTTACTTTATATAGTTTTCTTAATTAGCTTTAAATAAGTCATAGCTAGTTTAGTTCTCAACTGTTTTAAAAATTTCAATCTTGTAAAATCATCATTTGAATAAGGTCATCTTATTTGCAAACTGTTTAAACTTATCTTTAAATCATAAGTATGATAAGAATAATTGTTTTTAAAATGGAAATCTGTCCCCTCCAAATATTGTCTAAAGGGCAAGCAAGGGGCAATATTGATATATTATTTTTAGGATTTAACAAACCAATGGTCTGTGTAACCTTGCAGATGAACTAAAGTGATCAATCAAAACCATCCAAAATCTCACCAGCTCAACAATGTAAATAATTATATGATAATAGTGATAGTATAAACTATGATAAAAAGACAAATAACATGATAAATTATATGATGAATATAGTGTGTATTATGTATGTGTGTGTTGGATGAAAGGAAGAAACTAAGAGGGATGGAAGTTCATGGAAGTTAGGAGGAAATATAAGCGAATTTGCCGAAGCTGCCTTAGCCTTTATATAGACAATTCAAATAGACGTAGCTAGCACTTAAGATCTTCATTCTTTGACCTTTGGATAGTTATTGTTTTGCAGTTATTATTGGAGTGCATTTCATTACAAATACAATGCACATTGTTGAAAGGTAATTCATAATCTGGTGATGATATGAAAAACAAGTGAGGAGCTTCAGTTCTGTAGTGCAAAACAATGGTGTTTCTTCATCAAATGTTCTGAGCTTCTAAAGTGTCTCGTTTTATTCTTTTTATGTTTTAAGTTTGTTGTACTCAAAACTATGTTACTTATGTAATTTTTAGTTTAATTTACTTAAGTCGTATACGCTTCATTATAGTGTCGTTTTAGTTTGTTTCAAGGCTTAATAGTCATGGTTTCTGTTTCATTTTACCATTGAGGGTCATTGATTTGTGTAAAGTCTGTTGCTATGATCTGATTCTTTAAGAAATGTGTCTTTGAATTGTTGAAGTATTTATACCGGAAAGAAAAATGATATCGATGTTTTTTTTCTCCTAGGCTGAGTTTTGTTCATATTCTTTGGAAAATTCTTAGCTTCACCATCTTCCCTAATTTTAAGCTACTGTTTCCATTGATTTGTTTGGAAACTTAGTTTCTGTTTTCTTCACACTTGAGAGAGAAATATAACCGTTGCAAATATTCCAAATACCTGATACGCTAAAGATTAGATAATAAACACCTTCTTTTATTCCAATACAATAATACAAAATCTCATTTCACACATATTTCTACTAAAACGTCACACGACACGTACATTTTTATTAAAACATCACACAACACACACATCTATTAAAACGTCACATAACACACATATAAGAACACACGTTCAACAGCATAAAGTAATCGCAAGCTCAAATTAGAGTAAAGAGAGGAAATTTGACATTTTATAACAAACAAATAAAGACCATTATTGAAGTTTGCTTGTAGCAGATAAGTCAAATCCCTAGCAGCCTTGGCGAGATGATCACTGGTAATATTGCTAGGATTTGAATAATACACTCATCAATTGGCTAGCCTAGCAGCACAAAACCATAAACCAATATTAATATATCTTCATCCATTAATAAAGGAAAAAAAAGAAAGAAACAAAACGAAATTGCAGCTGTACCTTCCTTTGGTTGGTGTTTGGGATCAGCTGCCTGGTGAAAATTTTGATGCGGACTATGCCTACGATAGGATTGACTTGGAACAGCACCAACTCTATGATCATTAATGTGATCTTGAGATATTGCAGCACTACCTCTGTCATCAGTTTCGGTTATTTGCTTTGGTTTTAAAGATACATCTTCACTATCTGATTTATGATCATCTGCTGATTTGAAAATAGCACCACTTCTGTTACCAGATGAAAATGCAACGAAGCAAGTTAGAGCAAGGAGTGCTATAAACAGGGTTTTGGCAGCCATTTGCAACAAATATTGCTCGATACAAGAAAAAAGCAATGATTCTCTTTTTATAGTGAGAAGGAGGAAAGAGATCATTGTTAGCTGTCATCCATTTGCAAGATTCATCTCTTGTATAATTATATTACATATTAAAATTTTAAAAATTCAATCAAGAAGATGACAAATTTACTGTATGTTTTAAATTGTTAATAAGTTGACAAATGATCTTATTAAATTTGATATTCAACAAATGGAAAATCTGATATTAACTATTAGTTAAATTTATTGCTTTCGTTGATATATTAATGAAGTGATCTTTACTTTTAAAAGGGAGTATATAATCATTGTCGTTTAATTCTTTGGAAATTTGTTAGATTATGATCTTAATAACCTGAATCAAGATTCAATTGGCCTTTGTAAAACAACCCTCTTTTCGTTTGGACAGTTTCGGGTATTCCCTTTCATTGACGCTTACAACTGATTTCAATTTACTTGTTTTGTAGAATTGAAGAAGCCACCATAGAGTTAAGCCAAATTATCCCTTTATTAAATTAATTCTGCTGATCTTTTGTAATAAAAGGTGTATCAAATTCTCTTGTGTCCTCTTGTCTTTAACTTTCCACTTCTAACAAGTCTATTAATATATATATATATATATATATATATTTAAAATCTAGGGAAGGGAATTCAAATCATGCTATTTTAAATAGGAAAATCATTCACCAACCGATGAGCTAAATGTTTGGATACATTCATATATATTTCTTAGTATATGAGGTATATCCAAATTTGTAGACTTGTTAAGTTAAGATCTGAGCTTATATATCTTGGTTGAATTTTGCATATGGCTAGGATTTGAAGGCTATAAACTTGTCCAAATTTACAAATTGTTGAACTTGAAAATCTTGGCCTTTTTGGGAATATTCTCAATCATGATTGAAGTTCACACGTATAAGCTTGAAAAGCTTGAAATTTTAACAAGTGTTAGCTTCAGACCGAAGTTAAAAGTAAAAGTAATGGGTCATTCTTCTGTTTATTAGAAAATATATTTCAAGCAAAGGCTAAGAAATGTGAGGTTATACAAGTCAAACAACCAAGGAATGCTAAGGACATTGCCTTTGATTAAGTAATACTTCGCAAGTTTAAACATCACATAATAAGTAAGGCAAGGTTGGACAGAGTTTACGATCTAATTGGATGTCATAAAAAATCTTACTCTAAATCCATTTTCTTATTGTATGTTTTCCTTTAGGAGATAATGGGCTCTTGTCAATTCATGTCCAGCATTAATTTTCGGATAACTGGAAGAGTGTCCCGCTGCAAGTTAATTACACATGCAAGCTCGTATTAAGCCTTCATCCTAGTATAAATACAAGATTTCAAGGAGGATGAAAGGGTTCCCGAAACTAGAAATTAAGCATTTTTGTCTGCATTTATAGTTTTTCAACCTTACCTTTAGTTTTCTTAGCTTTAATGCATGCATGGTTTAGTTCTCAGGTTCTTAACACTTTCAATCTTCTTTGGAAGTGAAAGATTATATACTTTCACTATTATTGTTTGATTTTACAACTTTAAAATGTTTAACAGAAATAAACAGACATTAGCAGCAAAGAGTTACACTCTTTGGTATTACAAATGGCTGTCTAGAACTTAGCTAGCAGCTGAAAAATCACATTCTGGTCAACCTGGAAAGCCTTTGCGAGAACATCGCTGGGAATGCTTGGATTTGAACCAAACACTGAATTAGCAATGTTAATAACCCCAAGGCTCTCGCTGCTAAGGGCTCCAACCGCAACCGCATTCCCTGGAAGTGAATAGGGCCCATAGGAAACACAACTACAACACCCTTGTTAAGAACTTTCTTGAACAATTGGTTGACAGGGTTGTAAGTGATGAACCCCACTTCCAGGGTGCCTTCCAACAGATGATCTTATCAAATCTGATATTTAATAAACACTGAATCTAATATTGATGATTAATTATGTTGATAAATTTGATTATTCAAGAAATTATTTTGTCTTGTGCTGACGTGGGTTTGTTTCGTACTTATTGTTTTCATTTATTGAAGTATTCTTTGCTTTTGAAAGAAAATTATTTATATACAATCCTTGTCATTTAATTCTTTGGAAATTTGTTAGAATTTATAGGTTAGTCTTAATAACCTGGACCAAGATTGAATTGGTCTTTGTGAAACAACCCTTTTATTGTTTGGACAGTCTCTGGGGTTCTCTTTCATTGACATTTCGTTGCTACGTGACAGCTGATTTAGTTGTATTATTGTTTTACTTCTCCATAATTGAAGAAACCACCATATACTTAGGCCAAATTCTCTTCCGGCCTCTTGTCCTTAACTGTCCACTTCTAACACGTCTACTCATCTCCAAGGCTATGCTCATAAATTTGTTGAAAACAAATTCAATAGGAAATATGGTTTTTCAGGTCAAGTAATGGTGGTCGTTTATAACTCAACTAAGAGTAATGAAACAGTAATGGCAGCCACTAAGAATAATGGAAGGAAAACCATACAGCAGCTTACAGGCACACATTAAAAAACTAAAAACACATAAATTCAGACCAACACAGCAGCATAGTTGTCACCACCAAACTGCACCCGCCAATAACGGGCCCCCAAGAATCTCAAAACAGATGATCTATAACTGAAGACAGAGGCACACCCAACCAAAACCATCCAATACTCTACCCATGCACCAAGTGCATCCATTGCCAACAGACATCAAAACCAGAGGCCATGACAGCATTACACTTTAATGTAACTCCATACATCGCAAACACAATCAGTACAGCACCAACGTCTCCACGTCCAATATAAGAGGCAGTGGCCAACCTTTCGATGCAGTAAACGACCAAGGAAAACCATAGTATCCACTTTTTCCACACCAGACTTGGCCAACGAACCGGCAAAGGTATTGTTTGCAGCCATTGGATTGATGTCCATCAACTAATCCAGGACAATTCAGGCAATCTTGATATAATTTTTCCAGTGATTCTTCAAAATTGCCTAGGTCCAACTGAGAGCTATTTGTTATCTGTATTCAACAATGCTTTATTAATGGACTGTATAGCAGGTATCTTCGTGGAGATGTGGCGAAATTTGTTGAGGATGACCATCCTGCAATATATAATGCTTCTTTTCGAACCAAAAGGCCGGCCAGAGGATGAAGATAATTATTTTCATATCCTTTCTCTTATTGTGCATTTACTTGTCCTTGCAGGCTCTAGTTTCAAGAGATAATTAATGGGCTGTTATCAACCCATGTTCAGCATTTTCGGATAATTGGAAGAGTGCCCCAGTACTGCAAGTTAATTACTTACGTGCTAGCTCGTATTAAGCCTTCATCCCAGTATAAATTCAAGATTTAAAGGAAGAGAAAAGGGTTGTAGAAACTAGAAATCAAGCATTTTCGTCTTCATTTATGTTTTTCAATATTTACTTTATATAGTTTTCTTAATTAGCTTTAAATAATTCATGTTAATTTAGTTTTCAACTGTTTTAACACTTTAAATCTTGTAAAATCATCAATTGAATGAAATCATTTTTTGCAAACTGTCTCAACTTATCTTTAAATGATAAGCATGAAGGAATTACTGTCTTTAAAATAGAAATCCGTCCCCTCCAAATATTGTGTAAAGGACAAGCAAGGTGCAATATTGATATATTACTTTTAGGATTTAACAAACCAATGGTCTGTGTAACCTTGCAGATGAACTAAAGTGATCAATCAAAACCATCCAAAGTCTCACCAGCTCAATAATCTCAATAATTATATGATAATAACGATAGTATAAAATTTCATTAAAAGACCATTAACATGGTAGTAGTATGTGTGTGTGTGTTGGATGAAAGGAAGAAACTAAGAGGGATGGAAGTTCTTGGAAGTTTCGAGGAAATATAAGCGAATTTGCCGAAGCTGCCTTGGTCTTTATATAGACAATTCAAATAGACGTAGCTAGCACTTAAGATCTGTAGAATTATTTGAAGAACAAGGAAGATCAAGCTCACTCAAGAACACAGACAATGAAACCCAGAAAATATAAGAGAAAACAGAGGAAATAGAAATGGCTTCTGAAGAACAATATTGGGAACAAACCACCTAGCTATATTTGTATTCATCTTTTTATATGCATAAAAAATAACTATGCCATAAGACTCTGCGTTAAAAGAAATTCACATAACTGTGCACAGAGATCCAGACATAGGATCCTGTGCCTTGCAACAACTCAGCCCAATGGCTATGAAGATTCCAGAAAAAAAAACAAACATGTGACTTAATAGCTTTAATAAACTTTGACAAAAAACGACATAAGAACTTGGCGTTTAAGCCACTGCAAATACTGAAAGAAATAAACAACACAACACCACACGTTTCACTAAATCATAACCAAAGAACAAAAAATGACATCGCCTTTCTTGACTTATTTCCTTCAACCAGCTGCTACTCTGCACCAAATTACCGGCTGCTGCTCTGCACCAAATTACCAGCTGAAATTACTAAGTTTTCAACACTCCCCCTTAGTTCTAGTTGAGTAAACTCCCAATTTGTTCCTCAGAAACTCGAACCGATCCATACTTAACCCCTTGGTAAAAATGTTTGCCAACTACTCATTGCTAGGACAATATGTAACGACCCATCCTCGGTCTCTACCGGCGTCCGAGACCTCCGGAAGATCCCGCTAAGTCTCGAACAAGCCTTTATAAATTTTTCGTGACATTTATTAAATATACTAACGCGTATGTAAATTATTAATAATGACAATAAAGTTCTATATTGGCATTCCATTTCCAGTAATAGCAATTATATCAATTACAAAGTTTTCAACAACGCATAATTAGGAATTGATAATGCGGATAACATGTAGAATTTCTATGTGACTGAACTCTAGACAGCGGAGTGACTCGAAACGGGCTAAGAGATGCCTTTACCTATCTGCCAGAAACTGAGCACGTCGATGATTACGAGCTAGGTTGATCCTTGTCTGCAAAAGAGGAAATAAAGGGGTGTGAGTCTCACAGACTCAGTGATCATCGGCTCAACGAGTAGGACGTAGATGGAAAACAAGCAAATAGCTGATCAGTTGAATAATAAATCACAAGATTTTCAATGGTAATTTCGATTTAAAGGGAGATTTGTGCCTTATAAAATGATGCTGTAAAATCATCGTGCAACATTTAATTTGGCAAAACAATGCCAAAAACATGTGTAATAACTTTAGGTGAAATCAGCAAAAAATTCGACTTATTGTTAAAAATTACAAATGAGAAAATAAAAGTGTGCATGCTCCCAAAACATGTAGTCTGTAATCAAGTTAAATTATAAATCACGTAAATCACTTCATGATCAATAAATAAGTATTCAAAGCTTGTTTAAATAAAAGGAGCTATAGAGAAAATCTTAAAACTTCACCATGCATAAAAATACGTGTCGAAAAATTCATAATGCTCTCGAGTAGGAAATCATAATATCAACACGTGGACCCACTTCCACGTAATAACATCCGGGAGCATCGCTTCCACCGGATTCCCATATAATGCCATGGCAATCTCAACGATGTTGGCCGACATCGGAGATATCAAGCGGTCGCAGCCGCGTAAATCATCTGTGGCCTTGCCACGTATATCACAGACCATGGCCCCAGCCATGTCTAACAGCCCGTCGGCGACCCGAAAATGTCTTTAGCTAGAGCTCACTCGTGCACGAGGGTCACACTTAACCGATGTGACATCCGGCCTACTCTCGACACTTTTGGTTATCAAAAACAGAATGTTTTTCGGATCCATAACAAACTTCTCAAGTCTATTTTCTTAAATCATTTAAAAACCAAAAATTTGATAAACCGATATATTGATTTTTCACATCTCTTGTCTTGATATAAACACTTATAAAAATTTCAGAATACAATCGGCTTTCAGAAGCTACATAAAAATAATTTAATAAATGCATTTACTATGCATGTCACCCAAAAATATAAGGCACGTGTTTTGATGCTAAGCGGTACGAAAGGCTTGTTTCCCAATTTTTTTTAAAATGCTTTACTTATAACTATACATATATATTCAAAACATTTTCTAAAATAATTTACATCCACAATTTCCTAAAATTCTACCAACGCATGCTTTCTACAATTGTACGTGTTCGATAAATCATGCGTAAGTATATATCTATAGATAATATGGAAATTTTAAAATTGACACCCCCTACTCACCTTGTAATAGCGGGATGTTACGTCGCTATTAATTTCGAAGGTGTGTCTTACTCTTTCTTCCTACCGATTGTTCGCTAATTCCTTCGGCCTGCCAACACAGTATAACACCTTATTTATTTCCTAAATATTAAAATTCCACTCAATAGATATATATATATATATATATATCCTAATTCATTATATTTTATTTTAGTATTATTATTTGATTCAATATATATTATTATATATTTTTATATTTAATATTTTTATCTTTTTCTTCTTTCTTTTTTTTTTACCTTTCTTTCTTTCCTCTTTCCTCCCTTCACAATCCGATGGTTCTCCCTCTCTCTTCAGCATCACTGATCAGCAGTTGTAGCACCCTCTCTTTCTCTCTTTCACTCACCACCGTTCACCTCTTCTCCTATTCTCTTTCACCCCAAGCAGCCCCCAAAACCAACAACTAATCTTCAAGATTTTAGGAACTAAACCTCAAGAATTTACAGTCAAAGCTGCTCCTTATCTCCTTCTTCTTCTCTCTTTTTATTTTTTTTTTTGAACAGCTTCTCTTTCTCGGGTTCTTCTCTCTTTCTACAGACTGTTTTCACTCTTCTTTCACTCTTTTGTTTCTTTGCTCCTCTTGGCTCGGCAGCTTGCACAAAAATGGCTATCAAAAGCCATTTAAAAAGGGGTGAAAATTATTTGGGGAGCCGGACATGACTCATTGTCATGTCCACTCCATACCTCTTTATCCCACATGTCTTCTTTTACACACTTGTTTATCTGGCCCCTACCCTCTTCTTTCTTTGCTTGTCTTTTCTTCTTTTTGGTTTTTCATCCGGCCCCCCCTTGCTCTCTCATTTCATGAGCCTTTGTTTTAAGTTTTAATTGACCACATGGGCGGCTGCCCATGTGGTCTTTCTTTCTATTATTATATTTTATTAAGGGTTGTTACACAATATTCAAGTTCTATTTCACCCTCCTTCACTGCATCTCTAAGTGAATGGTATTTTACCCTGATATACTTTGTTCGACTGTGTTGAACTGGATTCTTGGCAATAGCCATAGCAGATTGATTATCAACATAAAGTAATGTTCCTTTGTTTTGAGAAAAACCTAATTCACTCAAGATCTTCCTTACCCAGAGTGCTTGATTCGCTGCTGATGATGTTGCAATGTACTCAGCTTCTATAGTCAACTGAGCAACCACATCCTGCTTCTTAGAACTCTAGGAAAAAACCCCACTTCCAAAGGAAAAACAATAGTTACTCGTGCTCTTCGAATCATCACATGAACCAGCCCAATCACTATTTGAGTAGCCTTGTAATTCACTGCTCACAGCCTTCACATATTTCACACCAAAATCTGCAATACCTTTAACATACCTAAGTATTTGTTTGGTAGCAACAAGATGAGTTATCTTTGGATCTTGCATATATCTGGACAAGAGACTGGTTGCAAACATTAGATCTGGCCTGGTTGTAGCTAGATACAATAAGGATCCAATGACACTCTTATACAGTTTTTCATCTGCGTTTGAGGACTTATCCTGCTTACAGAATTTGCTTCCTGCAGACAATGGAGTTCTGACAGCTTTGCATTGATCCATATGAAACTTTTTTAACAGATCACAAGCATACTTTGTTTGATGAATCATAATGTAACTTGAAGATTGAATAAACTCCATCCCAAGAAAATATGACATCAGTCCTAAATCAATCATTTCAAAAACTCTTAACATCTGAGACTTGAATTCATCTAAAACATTCAGACTTAAGACTTGTTACCAGCAAGTCATCAACATAAAAGGCAACTACAAGTACAACAGACTCATTTACCTTTTTTATATAAAGAGTTGTTTCAGTACTACTTCTGTTAAATCGTTGCTCCAACAAATGAGTATACATCCTCTCATACCACATTCTTGGTGCTTGTTTAAGACAGTACAAGGCCTTCAACAGTTTGCAAACTTTGTTTTCAGACCCTTTTTACACATAGCCTTCTGGCTACTCTACATAAACATCTTCCTTCAAGTAGCCATTTAGAAAAGCAAACTTTATGTCAAATTGATAGTTTTCCACCCTTCTTTTGCAGACAAGGTAACTAACAGCCTAATTGTGTCATGCTTGGCCGCTGGAGCAAATGTCTCCAGATAGTCAGTTCCATAAACCTATGCAAAGCCCTTAACTACTAACCTGACTTTGTATTTATTAACAGATCCATCCTGGTTTAGCTTTGTTCTAAAGATCCACTTCACACCAATGACATTATGGTCTTTAGGTCTTTCCACCAACACCCAAGTCTGATTCTTTTTGATTGTGATGAACTCAGCATCCATAGCTCGTTTCCAATTACTGTTAACACAAGCTTCCATATAGTCAATTGGTTCTGTCAAAGCCAGATTACATCTGCTATAAATCTCCTCTAGAGTCCTAGTTCCCCTGACAACTTTGGACTCATCTTCTCTATCAGAAAACTCATCTTCACCGTGATCCTGAAATTGTTGCTTATCTGCAAGTTCATCATTCTTTAACTCTTAAGCTGTAGCATTTTTCCAGTTTCAAAAATACCCTTCGTCAAAACTGACATCTCTGCAGACTAAAACCTTATTAGACTCAAGACTATAAAGCTTATAGCCTTTTGTCACTTCACTGTACCCAATCATCACAACCACAACTGACTTAGCATCAAATTTTCTCCTTTTTTCATCTGGGACTTTAGCATAACACAAACAACTGAAAATTTTCAGATGTGACACTGATGGTTTGTATCCAAACCACATTTCATATGAAGTTTTATCTCCTAATACCCTGGTATAAGACCTGTTCAACAAGTAGTTTGCAGTATTTACTGCCTTAGCCCAAAAATCTTTAAGCAAATTCCCTTGGTATAGCAAACAACTGCCCATCTCTGCTAGAGTTCTATTCTTCCTTTCTGTTGTGGACTGTAAGTAACAGTCAATTGGTGTTGTACTCCACATTCTAGCAACAATTTATCAAACTCTTCTGATGTATATTCCCTGCCATTGTCACTTTTTAGTGACTTAATTTTCATGCCAAAGCTATTTTCTGCTAGTGCTTTGAATATCTTAAAATACTTCAAAGCTTCAGATTTTAACTTCATAAAATATATCCAACAGTACCTTGTAAGGTCATCAATGAATATTATCTAGTATTTACTCCCACTTAGTGATGGAGTCTTTACGGGTCCACATATATCAATATGGACTAATTCCAATTTCTGAGTAGTCTTCCTTAGACTTACTTTAGGAAATGGTTTTCTAACCTGCTTGCCTAGGTGACAAGTTTCACATAGTTTTTCAGGTTTCACAATCTGTGGTAGGCCATCCACAATTTTGCCTGAATGCAAAAGTGACAGTGAACCATAGTTCACATGTCCAAAACGTTTGTGCCAAAGATTAGAGATATCACACTTAGTGTATAAGGCAATTTGATTAGTGTTAGCCAAATTTAGAGGATAACAATTATTATGCATCTCTACTATGAACAATTCAGAACCCCAAAGATCAAACATAGTACACTGTCTACCTCTAAACAGCAAAGCATACCTATTTTCAGCTAACTGTTCCACACTGAGCAAATTTTGACTTGCCTCAAGAACATAATGCACATTAGCAATGTATTTCACTCCTGATGCAATATTCACTGACACAGTTCTAACTCCAGCAATTTCAAAGAATTCACCATTACCTATTTTGACTCTAGACTTGAAGTTTATGTTTAGATCAGAGAATAAAGATTTGTTACCTGTAAGATGGTGTGAACAAGCACTGTCTAGCAACCAAATACTTGACTTCTTAGAATAGTCAACCCATCTGAGTCATAAACAACACTTCTTCTACTTCATCAGCTTGCTTTGCTAATCAGCTTGAGTTGAATCTTCTGTTTTCTTTGACTTGCACACCTTCTCAACATGACCCATCTGGTGACAAGCTCTACATCTAACATTGGGTCGATACCAACAAAATTTGGTAATATGATTTCTCTTCTTATAGTTAGGACAATGAGGATATTTGCCCCCTATTTTGCCCTTCTTTCCTTCATCAGCCTTACTTCCTTTTCCATCATTCTTCTTAGAATTGCTTATTTTGTTCTTCAATCTCTTTGTCTTAGCCACTAAGGCATTTTCTATCATATTTTCTCCCCTGAGAGCTCTTTTATGCTCCTGAGCTAATAGGGCATTAATTAGCTTAGTAATGAAGATCTTAGTGAGGTCTTTTGAGTCATCCAAAGAGGAGATCTTAGCTTCAAACCTTTATGGGATGCTAACTAGTATTTTATTAATAATCCGTTTGTCACTCACTTCTTCTCCAAGTTACCTGAGCTGATTTACTAGCTTAAGCAACTTGTTTGTGTAATCTTGAATACCTTCATCATCCTTCATCCTTAGTAACTCAAATTTTCTATATAGATTCAGTATTTACATAGACCTTGTCCGGTCATTGCCCTGATATTCCTCCTTTAAGCTTTCCCATACTTGCTTTGGATTGTCATAATTCATAATATTTGCAAAGATGGATTCTGACACTGCTATCTGAAGGGTATTGAGTGCTTTATACCTCTTGGCAACCTCCTTACTATGCTGCTTGATCTGAGCAATAGTAGGGTTGGCATGCCTCTGCAAAAGCATCTCACCAGTCTCAACTGCATCCCATAAATCTAATGCCTTCAAATAGGTACGCATTTTAACTGTCCAGAACAGGTAGTTTTCACCTGAAAAAATTAGAGGAGTAACAGCATTGAAGCCAGTTGAGGCCATTTAATCACTCACTAAATCACCCAAAAAATAAGAGACAACTCACAAGTACCTTAAGAAAACCAGCTCTGATACCATGTAGAATTATTTGAAGAACAAGGAAGATCAAGCTCACTCAAGAACACAGACAATGAAACCCAAAAAATATAAGAGAAAACAGAGGAAATAGAAATGGCTTTTGAAGAACAATATTGGGAAAAAACCACCTAGCTATATTTGCATTCATCTTTTTATATGCATCAAAAATAATCGTGCCATAAGACTCTGCGTTAAAAGAAATTCACATAACTGTGCACAGAGATCCAGACATAGGATCCTGTGCCTTGCAACGACTCAGCCCAACGGCTATGAAGATTCTAGAAAAAAAGAACAAACATGTGACTTAATAGCTTTAATAAACTTTGACAAAAAACGACATAAGAACCTGGCGTTTAAGCCACTGCAAATACTGAAAGAAATAAACGACACAACACCACACGTTTCACTAAATCATAACCAAAGAACAAAAAATGACATCGCCTTTCTTGACTTATTTCCTTCAACCAGTTGCTGCTCTGCACCAAATTACCAGATAGAATTACTAAGTCTTCAACAAAGTCATCATTCTACGACCTTTGGATAGTTATTGTTTTGCATTTTTATTATTGGAGTGCATTTCATCACAAAGATAATGCACTTAAGAGAACAATATAACTATTGTAAATATTCCAAATACTTGATACGCCAAAAATTAGAAAATAAACACCTTCTCTTCTTCTTTAATTTCAATACAATAATACAAAACCCCACTTCACACACATTTCTACTAAAACGTCACACAACACACACATAAGAACACACTTTCGATAGCATAAAGTAATCACAAGCTCAAATTAGCATAAAGAGAGGAAATTTGACATTTTATAACAAGCAAATAAAGACCCTAATTGAAGTTTGCTTGTAGCAAATAAGTCAAATCCTTGGCAGCCTTGGCTAGATGATCACTGGTAATATTGCTAGGATTTGAACAATACACTTATCAATTGGCTAGCCTCGCAGCACAAAACTATAAACCAATATTAATATATATTCATCCATTAATAAAGGAAAAAAAAAAGAAACAAAACCAAATTGCAGTTGTACGTACCTTCCTTTTGTTGGTGTTTGGGATCAACGGCCTGGTGAAAATTTTGATGCGGACTATGCCTACCATAGGATTCATTTGAAACAGCACCAACTCTATGATCATTAATGTGATCTTCAAATATTGCAGCACTACCTCTGTCATCAGTTTCGATTGTTTTCTTTTGTTTTAAAGACACATCTGTAAGATTTCTGGGTTTATGAACCCAGTAATTAGGAAGAAGAAGAAGAACATAGTACTAGCTTTTAAAACTAAATTGAGAATTTTATTGATAAGAGAAACTCAACATTTTAGCAATTACAAGCAAGCATTTATATGCTCATTACAGAGAATGTAGATGTAGCCTCGACCAGTCACTGTCACTGTATCCAATTAACTCCCCACTTTCTTGTTTCACAAACCTCGAGCCAAAATCAAAAGAGAAACAAAAACCTATAGTGCTCTTAGAATCATCAAGTGACCTTGCCTAGTCACTGTCACTGTATCCAATTAACTCCCTACTTTCTTGTTTCACAAACCTCGAGCCAAAATCAACAGTTCCCTTCACATATCTGAGAATTATTTTGGCTGCTTTAAAGTGTAATTGTGTAAGGGCTTGCATGAATCTCGACAGTAGGCATGTAACATACATTAAATCTGGCCTAGTTGCTGTTAAATACAACAATGAATCTATCAGACTCTTGTATATTGAACCATCAGCAACTGCAGAACCATCTTCCTTACAAAACTTATCTCCAAAAGCAAGAGGCGTTGCTACAGCTTTACAACCAGACATATTAAACTTCTTTAATAGATCCTTGGCATATTTAGTCTGATGCAACCACACCCCTTCATCAGTTTGTAAAATCTCCATGCCTAAAAAATAAGTCATCATCTCTATGCCTGTCATTTCAAACTCTTTCATCATCTGATTTTTAAACTCAACCAAGGAATCATCTTCAGGTCCAATGATAAGCAAGTCATCTACATATACAGCAACAATTAACATTGCAGAATTTTCAAACCTTTTCACATACAAAGTCGACTCATTTGAACTTTTCAGCAGACCTTGACTGGAAAAATAGGCATCTACCCGATCATACCAGGCCCTAGGTGCCTGCTTTCACCCATACGGGGCCTTAATCAACTTACAAACCTTATTCTCTGCCCCTGGTTCAACATACCCCTTAAGTTGTTCAACAAAAACATCCTCAGACAAATTTTCATTTAGAAAAGTAGACTTTACATCTAAATGGTATATATTCCATCCTTCTCTAGTAGCTAATGCTACAAGCATCCTAATTGTATCATATCTAGCAACCAGAGCAAAGGTTTCCAGATAATCAATTCCATAAATCTGAGCATAACCCTTAACCACCAACTTGGCTTTGTATTTGTTAATTGAGCCATCAAGATTCAGCTTAGTTCTAAATATCCATTTGACTCTTATTATCTTGTGATCTGCAAGTCTATCTACCAGCAACCAGGTTTTATTTTTCTTTATCATGGAAATCTCAACATCCGTAGCCTTCCTCCAATTCTCATCTACTATTGTTTCTGAATAAGTAACAAGATTAGCAATGGCAAGATTACATCTACTATATATATCTTTCATTGTCCTTAAACCCCTTACTGCCTTACTTTCATCCTCAATGTCTGAATCATCATCTTCCAGCAAAGGTTGATGATTATTCATATCATAACTTCCAGAAACAGGTTCAACTAACTTCTTTTCCCAACTCCAGCAGTGTCCTTCATCAAAACCACATCCTTGCTTATAATAACTTTATTTGCCTCTAAGTCATATAACTTGCACCCCTTAGATTGATCACTATATCCAATATGCACAGCAGTAAATGCCTTAACATCAAACTTTGATCTTTTCACATCAAGAACTCAAGCATAGCATATACAACCAATGACTTTAAAGTGAGAGACTAAGGGCTTTTGTTCATACCAAATCTCAAAAGGAGTCTTGAATACCAATGCCTTGGTAATGCTTCTGTTCTGAATGTAATTGGTAGTATTGACTACCTCAGTCTAGAACTTCATAGGTAGTTTGCATTGCAATAACAAACACATTGCCATGTCTACAATGGTTCTGTTCTTTCTTTCAACCTTACCATTCTATTGTGGACTATAAGCAACTGTAAGCTGATGGTGAATCCCAACTGTTGATAGAAGCTCTCAAATTCATTTGAAATATATTAAGTTCCATTGTCTGTCTTTAGCATTTTAATGATTAGGCTAGCAAAGTTTTCAACTTGTGCTTTAAACTCAGAAAAACTCCTTATAGCATCTAATTTGTTCTTCAAGAAATAAATCCAGCAATAACTGGAATAATCATCAATAAACAAGATATAATATTTGCTACCACTCAATGAGGGATTTTTCATAGGACCACTCAAGTCAGTATGGATAAGCTCTAGCTTCTTTGTGGCTTTCTAACTGCTCATCTTAGGAAAAGGTTTCTTAGTCTGCTTCCCAAGCTGACACATATCACACAGCTTTTCTGGTTTAACAATGTTAGGCAAACCTATAACAAGTTCTTTTGAAGTCATTGTGGTTAGTGAATTATAATTCACATGACCAATTCTTTTATGCCGCAGTTCAGATACATCTTTCTCAACATATAAGGCTAGCTGTTTAGTTTCAAACAGTTTCATAAGATAACACTTATTCCTCATGTTCACAGTTAACAATTCAACACTGATAGGATCAAATATTGTGCATTGCCTATTCTTAAACAATAAGGCGTAACCATTATCATCTAATTGTCCTACACTGAGTAAATTCTGCTCAGCTTCAGGCACATAATGCACTTCATGAATATATCTCATACCAGTTCTAGTTTTCACTCCTATGGTGCCTACTCCAAGAACCTTCATGTAGAGACCATTACCTATCTTTACACGAGCACTATAACTCTGATCAAGCTCAGTGAAAAGATGAACATTACCTATTAGGTGGTTTGAACAGCCATTGTCAATTAACCAGTTACTCTTCTCAACATTCTCATCTTCTACCTTAGCCATGAACAATACCTCCTTTGACTCATCATTTTCTTCAGCCACTGCAGCCTTGCCATCAGCTTCCTACCTTTTGGCTTTACATACCTTCTCCACATGTCCAAGTTGCTGGCAAGATCGACATCTCACTTGAGGTCTATACTAGCAATACTTAGGAGTATGATTGGTCTTTTTACAGTGAGTTCATGGAGGAAATTTTTCATTATTCTTTCCTTGCTTTACAGATCTAGACTTAGTACCTTTAGTACTATTCTTCTTTGAGCCTTCAGATTTAACTCCCAACCCCTTATTTTTGGCTACTGAGGCATTCTCAACAGAGTCTTCATCCTTGAGAGCTTTTCTCTGCTCAAAAGCCAATAGAGTAGAGATCAACTCCTTTATTGAGATCTTAGTCAGATCTTTTGAATCCTCAAGTGAAGTCACCTTTGATTCAAATTTATCTGACATGCTCACCAATATTTTATTGACCATCCTATGATCCGAAACATCCAGCATTCTGAGCTGATTCACCAACTTCAGCATCTTATCAGTGTACTCTTAAATGCCTTCATCTTCCTTCATCTCCATCACTTCAAATTGCCTCGACAACTTCATAATCTGCATCACCCTTGTTCGATCATTGCCTTGATATTCTTCTTTGATGCTGTCCCACACTTGCTTAGGATCCTCCAAGTGCATGATTTTGCCAAAGATTGACTCTGACACAACCGACTGTAGGCTAATTAAAGCCTTATACCTCTTTGCAACTTCTTTCAAGTGTTGCTTAATTTGGGCTAGAGTTGGATTAGCATGTCTTTGAACAAGCGTGTCACCGGACTCCACCACATCCCACAGGTCGAATGCCTTGAGGTATGATCTCATCTTCACAGCTCAGAAAGGGTAATTGACGCCATTGAAAACAGAAGGAGCAGCTACACTAAATCCAGCTGTAGCCATGTCGAATTTTGAAGATACTCCTATCACAAACAATGTGTTATAGGTCCTTTGAGAAGTACGGCTCTAATACCATGTAAGATTTCTGGGTTTATGAACCCAGTAATTAGGAAGAAGAAGAAGAACAGAGTACCAGCTTTTAAAACTAAATTGGAAATTTTATTAATTAGAAAAACTCAGCAATTTAGCAATTACAAGCAAGCATTTATATGCTCATTATAGAGAGCGTAGATGTAACCTCAAAAAAAAAAACCCTATAAAATCGGATCAAAGCACAGAAAATAGAAGAAAGTTTTCTATTGCTTTAACAGCTCAAAACAAACTTAAAAACCACTAACAGTTAAGTGACCGTTTGACCAAAAGAAAAATAACCAAAACGACACTCTCAAGGAGAGTTTTAACAGCAGAAATTAAAACACTACTTAAATGACATTGAACTCAATGTTTTACAATTTAAAATCCTCATTATTGCACCGACACCATATCAATCAATCTTTCAATCTTCAGCTGCTTCCTACCTTGCATGAGCTTTTGACTTTTCTAGATTGCAGATCAATTTCTTAACAACATCTTCACTATCTGATTTATGATCATCTGCTGATTTATGAACAGCACTATCTCTCTGACCAGATGCAAATGCAACGAAGCAAGTTAGAGCAAGGAGTGCTATAAACAGGGTTTTGGCAGCCATTTACAACAAACATTGCTCTGTACAAGCAAAAAACAGTGCTTTTCCTTTTACAGTGAGACGGAGGAGGGAGATATCTGTTAGCTGTCATCCATTTGCAAGATTTATTTTTTGTATAATTATATTACATATTTAAATTTTAAAAATTTAGTCAAGAAGATAGCAAATTCATTGTATGTTTTAAATTGTTAATAAGTTGATAGATGATTTTATTAAATTTAATATTCGACGAATGCAAAATCTGATATTAACTATTAGTTAAATTTGAAAATTTGATTGCTTGAAAAATTATTTTGTTTTACATTGATGTGCACATTTTATATACTTATTGCTTTTGTCAATATATTAATGAAGTGATATTTAATCACTTTTAAAAGAGAATATATAATCGTTGTCATTTAATTCCTTGGAAATTTGTTAGAATATGATCTTAATAACCTGGATGAAGATTCAATTAGCCTTCGTAAAACAATCCTTTTTTCGTTTGGACGGTTTATGGTGTTCCCTTTCATTGATGTTTACAGCTGATTTCAATTTATTTGTTCTGTAGAATTGAAGAAGCCACCATATAGTTAAGCCAAATTGTCCCTTTATTAAATTAATTCTACTGATCTTTTCTAATAAAAGGTGTATCAAATTCTCTTGCGGCATCTTGTCTTTAACTTTCCACTTCTGACGCATCTATTCATATATAACTTTTTTTATTTTTTAAAAATTGAGAGAAAAGGATTCGAATCTTACTATTTTAAATAAAAGAATCATGTATCAATTAATGAGTCAAATGCTTAAGTATACTCATATATATTTCTTAATATATAAGGTATATCCGAATTTGTAGAATTGTTAAGCTAAGATCTGAGTTTATATATCTTGATTGAACATTGTATATGGCTAGGGTTTAAAGGCTATAAACTTGTCCAAACTCACAAATTGTTGAACTTGAAAATCTTAGCCTTTATGGGAAAATTCTCAATTATGATTGAAGTTCACACGTATAAGCTTGAAAAGCTTGAAATTTTAACAAGTTTTAGCCTGAACCAATGTTAAAAGTACTTTTCAAAAAAAAAATGTTAAAAGTAAAAGTAATGGGTCATTCTTCTGTTTATTAGAGCCTATATTTCAAGCAAATGCTAAAAAATTATATCCATTCTCTTATTGTACGTTTACCTTTAGGAGATAATGGGCTGTTATCAATTCATGTTCAGCAATTTCGGATAAGCTTGAAAGGCTTGAAATTTTAACAAGTGATGGGTTATTCTTCTTTCTGTTTATTAGAAAATATATTTCAAGCAAAGGCTAAGAAATATGAGGTAAGTAAGGTAAGGCAAGGTTGGACAGAGTTTACGATCTAATCGGATGTCATAAAAAATCTTACTTGATATATATCCATTCTCCTATTGCACGCTTACCTTTAGGAGATAATGGGCTGTTATCAATTCATGTTCAGCATTTTCGGTTAAGTGGAAGAGTGTCCCACATGCAAGCTCGTATTAAGCCTTCATCCTAGTATAAATACAAGATTTAAAAGGAGGATGAAAGGGTTCTCGAAACTAGAAATCAAGCATTTTTATCTCCATTTTTAGTTTTTCAACCTTACCTTTAGTTTTCTTAGCTTTAATGCATGCATGGTTTAGTTCTCAGTTTCTAAACGCTTTCAATCTTCTTTGGAAGTGAAAGATCATATACTTTCACTATTTATTATTTGATTTTACAACTTTAAAATGTTGAACAGAAATAAACAGACATTAGCAGCAAAGAGTTACACCCTTTGGTATTACAAATGACTGTCTAGAACTTAGCTAGCAGCTGAGAAATGATATCCTGATCAACCTGGAAAGCCTTTGCGAGAACATCGCTCGGAATGCTTGGATTTGAACCAAACACTGAATTGGCAATGGTAATAACCCCAGGGCTCTCGCTGTTAAGGGCTCCAACCGCAACTGCATTCCCATATCCAACATTTCTCTGGAAGTGAATAAGGCCCATAGGAAAAACAAATACATCACCCTTGTTAAGAACTTTCTTGAACAATTGGTTCTCCGGGTTGGAAGTGATGAACCCCACTTCCAGGGTGCCTTCCAAGACAGTCAACATTTCACTAGCCCTTGGGTGCGTATGGGGAGGGTTAAGACCCCATGGTGCAAAGTCTAGACGAACCATTGAGATTCCCAGGGTGTTCAGCCCCGGTAGCTGGGCTACCGTAACTGGGGTCGCCTTGAACCTGAAGGGGTTTGAAGTGTTGCCCGTCAAATTCAGCCCTGCGAGGTGGAATTCCTCGGCTACAACCAGCTTTGAATCCTTGCAAGCCAAGCCATTGAGAACAACTGTCATGAAGCAGAAAAGCATACAAGGATATTATTAATCAATAATTTTGGTTCGGATACCAAAATTTGCCATCATTTTTTAACTGAGTTTAATTTTACCATCCAACTTTAATTTATTTTGGTTCGTTTTTTATAAAATTCATAGGAAGAGTTATTCTAAGAGATACTTCATTTATCAGTATTTAAGATAAATTTATAAAAAAGAAAAATGAGGCAAGGAGAATAGAAAGAAATTGCAGACATGCAGTACGTACCATTGCTGTTGGGGTCTGCAACACAAAAATCTTGAGGAGGAGCACTATGGACAGATGCAAGGGCAAGACAGCAAGTTAAGACAAAGACAATCTTCGTAAACATTTTGGAAGAAGGAAGCATGCATGCAAATGCAGCTTAATTATGTCAGCTTAGGTGATAATTAACACAAAACTATAAATTACTAGTGATTTTGATGAAAAGAGGAAGCTGCAACTGTCTCCTTTTATAGTGGGAGGAACAGAAGAGAAATGAAGTTACCGTCGGGAGATGGATGGAGTTGAAACATTCATCTTTGGACATGTTGTAAGCTTATTACTTGGATATATGTTCAGATTTTTGTCTTAAACCTCCACAGAGATTGACTTGTTCCTTGTTTCTCGCGACCACTTCTCCTTCCCACATCATTCTCAGCCTTGTCGCAGTCACTACTTTCTTCCGCGTGACAGCTAATACCAACTCGCAAAATAAATAAATAAATAAATAAAAGCTAAATAGTGACAATTTTTATCATTATTAATTTAATATTTATGTATTTTCAATCAAATTTATCTATGTCCTAAATCAATTGATAGTTTATTCTATAGTTATTTATTATTTTTTTGTGAATTTGAAAAAAAAAATCAAATTTTACTCTTTAAATAGAGAAATCATATAACAATCGATTAACCAAATACTCTCCTTCAAACAAAAAATTCATACAACCAATAAACCAAAAACTTAAATACTATTTATTCATATTCTTAAAACTTGTACCATTTAAAAAACTAGATTTAATTTGAAAGTGGGAGTATTTAAAAAATAAATGAAATATTTCCATTACTTTAAAATTAATTTAAGAGAATAGCCAAAAACATTGGATTTGTAGGATTCAAGATTCAAAACATAATCACCAATTACGAATCAATTGCAAAAAAAATATAATACAATATCAATATATAAATTTTATACATTAAATCTCAAAATGCATTGTAGCATGAATGAACCCATTTTCAACACCAACAAAAAATTATAGAAAAGCTACTTCATATGAATTCGATGCACACCTAGGATAAAAGAAAATTTAGACAATATCACCTTCAATCTTCTAGCATCCTACTAAATACAAACATCCATCCATTCAAGCTTTAAAAGCAATAGCATAATCTCAGATACGAGTTACAACCATACACATCATGTCAATCTAAATTTGACATCTCAACAACATAAGCATAGCCAGCTAGAGCCAGCCAACATAGATACAAATTTCAGACCAACTGAAAGCTTATAGGGACTCCTCCCCTCAAGCTGGAACTTCCTCTTCTTCCTCCTCCTCCTCCTCCTCGTACTCATCATCTGCAGTGGCATCCTGGTATTGCTGGTACTCGGCAACTAAATCATTCATGTTACTCTCAGCTTCAGTAAACTCCATCTCATCCATTCCCTCACCAGTGTACCAGTGCAAGAAAGCCTTCCTCCTGAACATTGCTGTAAACTGCTCACTAACCCTCCTAAACATCTCCTGGATTGAAGTTGAATTTCCAATGAAAGTGGATGCCATTTTCAGACCCTTTGGTGGGATGTCACACACACTAGACTTGACATTGTTAGGGATCCACTCAACAAAGTATGATGAGTTCTTGTTCTGGACATTAATCATTTGTTCATCAACCTCCTTAGTGCTCATCTTACCACGGAACATTGCAGAAGCAGTTAGGTAACGGCCATGGCGTGGGTCAGCAGCACACATCATGTTTTTGGCATCCCACATCTGCTGAGTCAGTTCAGGCACAGTCAAGGCCCGGTACTGCTGTGATCCTCTGGATGTCAAGGGGGCAAATCCAACCATGAAAAAGTGTAGTCGTGGGAAGGGAATAAGGTTCACAGCAAGCTTGCGGAGATCAGAGTTCAGCTGTCCAGGGAACCGCAGACAGCATGTGACACCACTCATGGTAGCAGAGATGAGGTGGTTAAGATCACCAACTGAGTCAAGTTAAACGAAAAAGAACATAAGCACAGAGGCCAGATCACGTATACTCTGGAAATTGATTTCATTAAGAGAAGCCACTCAATATATTTGAAGTAGCATAAAAAAATAATAGTTATTATCCCAATTCATAGAAACCAATATGAGAGCATTTATTCCTAATGTATCACATTCTTTTGTGTTTGGGGACAAAAAGCAAATGGTGGGTGTCTCTGGTAAGAAACATACTTATGAGCAACCCAACTAAAATTTAATGAAGGAATAGGGCTCATATGCCACCAATTCCTTAATAATTGAGGAACATCCTTTTTCACAAAGACCCAGAACTGGAAGGTAAAGCAACATAATCAAATTAATGCCCACTACATGTTTTAATTTTAAATTGTTGAAAACAAAAGGAGAAACTTGCGTTAGGCAAAGCTAAAAATCCTTTGCTGCATACACTAGGCATTTAGAACTATAAATCAAACTTACAGGTGGGAGTGGCAAGCTTGAGAGTTCGGAAGCAGATGTCATACAGAGCCTCATTGTCCAACACCATGCATTCATCAGCATTCTCAACAAGCTGATGAACGGAAAGGGTAGCATTGTATGGCTCAACAACTGTATCAGATACCTTAGGAGAAGGGAATACCGAAAACGTCAACATCATGCGATCTGGATACTCCTCCCTAATCTTGGAAATAAGAAGGGTACCCATCCCGGATCCAGTACCTCCACCCAAAGAATGACAAACTTGAAATCCTGTACCATAAACACATAAAGTGAGATTTGAGAGCAGATATAGCTGTTTTTTTTTTTTGTTTTGCCTTTGCAGGAGGAGGAAGCTTAGAAATGCAAATAGAGAAAACCAAAGTACAATTTAACAAAAAACTTTCAAAACAAGCTGCAACCATAATCAGTTCAAAACAATAACCACGTTGCTTCAATGGCTTAACATATTCCTCTCTATATATATACATAACAAATTTGCTTCAAAAAGGATTCGTTCATAGATATAACAGACAAGACATAATCCAAACTAAAACAGACAACAAATCTGCATTAAAAACATATAATCTTTTAAAACCCCAAAATTGAAAGAAAGGAAAAGAAGAGAAAAGAGCCCGGACAACACCCAAAATGGTTCACCAAACCCAAGATAAAAGAAAAAAAAAACAAAAATTTACAAAGCATACTCAGAACTCAGAATTGAGGAAGATCCACCAATAAAATGCATGACAGAATTCTCCAAAAAACGAAAAAAACCCTAAAAAACGCACCAACCTCAACAAATTAAACTAAACCCATAGGTCAAAATGTGTTTTAAAGAAAAAGGGTAAAGTCAAGTTATAGGATTGATACCCTGTAAACAATCACAGTTCTCGGCTTCTTTTCTGACAACGTCAAGAACAGAATCAATGAGCTCAGCTCCCTCTGTGTAATGACCCTTGGCCCAGTTGTTCCCAGCACCAGACTGCCCGAAGACGAAGTTATCAGGCCTAAAGATCTGACCAAAAAGACCAGATCTGACGGAGTCCATAGTGCCCGGTTCAAGATCCATGAGAACAGCGCGGGGTACATACCTCCCGCCACTGGCTTCATTGTAGTAGACATTGATACGCTCCAGCTGCAGATCGGAGTCACCACTATACTTTCCAGTGTTGTCAATTCCATGCTCGTCGCATATCACTTCCCAGAACTTAGCCCCGATCTGGTTCCCACATTGACCTCCTTGGATGTGCAAGATTTCTCTCATTTTCTCTTCACTTAGTTTTTTTTTTTTCCTTGTCGTGGGGAGAGTGATGGGAGAGGGAAAATGGGTTGTTTTGCTTTTTGTTGGGAAATGGAAGGATAAGAGTGAACGATGGGCGCAGCTGCGTTGGGCCGGCTAATAAAGTTTTGCCTTTTATAGGTGAAAGAGAAAAGGACAGATTTTTGTTCTCCGATTTGGAAAAATACTTCTATTTTTGGTGTTTAGTCCTCTGGAAAAAATAGTAAATTTATTATTAATAATAAAATATTAAATTATTTTGAAAATTTATATTATAAAATTATCATTTTTAATGTTTTCAATAAAAATTTAAATCACTTCAAGTTAAAAAATAAATAATTATATTGTCATGTACAATTTTTTTATTATTATTGTTCCATGCATTGAAACAAAAAATAGGAGAAAAAATTATTATTAACTTCATAGGCGGATTAATAGTGTTAAACTGATTTACAATTTTTTAAAAATTGTGTCTTCATAGATATAATCATATAAACTAATTTTGTATTTATTTGAACACAATATCTTATATTAATATTATCTTAAAAAGGCTTATATTAATAGTTCTTGTGGGAGAGTTTTACTTTTTTGTTAATAATTATATTATTGGTTAGGGATTTTATCATTGCAAGTGTGAGTGGTAAGATGATTGTAGAGAGTACACTTATGATTTGAATGACTGCGTTTGCTTTGCATTTCCTTACACGTCTTTTTGAGTTTGGACTTTAGGAGTTAGGAGCTTCTCTATTTTTTCCAAACATGCCATCAAGTCAATGAACAGTCTGTCCTTTCATAGCAAAAAAGAATGACTGAATGACTAATCTTTATATTATTATATATATATTTTTAATTTTTTTCGCTTGAAAAATAGAATTCAGAAAACTAACTTAAATTATTGTAAAGATTTTGAAATGAGGTTAAAAAAAACCCAGTACGTATTGAAGTTTAGATACAAAGAATTGTTGACGTGTCATTATTATTTCTCTCTTGGAACAGTACCCAATGACTTATTGATCGTTCTTTCGTTCGTAAATCTAGAAGTATATTAAATTTATTGTACTAGAAATGGCAACCTGATGATGTTCCTCATTGTTCCCTCCTGCCTCGTCAATTGACATGATGGCTTACTTGCAACACAACTTGTCAACCAGTTTTAAGATGCTTGAGACAATGTTGGAACCAACAACAGAAGAAACTACTGCCACTATCTTTAGAAACATAGTTCAGTTGTAGTTGAAGCCGTCTCATAAACAGGACACCCAAGACAACATGTGTATGTACAGCATTGACGTACAATGAAGACACACAAGACAAGACCATTCACCCTTCCATCTTTACCCACCCAATTTTGTTGGCAATAGTGCATATCACTAACAAAATAAGAAAAATAGTTTTGCTTGTGTCACAATGACAAGAATCCCTACTATATTACAATTTCCACAAGCAAAAACTTGTTTAAAAATAGACAGAGTTCAAGTCGGAGGTTTTCCTTCCCTCTTCAGTAATTCCTGATGAAAGTAGACAGTCAGAATTTATATTTTTATTTTCTACAAAAACAATTGATTTGGAATTTACCTGTTTCGTAGCAGCAATTGAAACGCGCTGCCTTTCTTTTTTCTCCCGTTGGCACTCTCCACACCAGCTTGAGAAATCTTTCTGATATTTCCTCAGCTCTCGAAAGACCGAACTAGAAGAAAATTTTGCATGCATTTTAAACTCACTGGGACAAAAAAATGCACTAGTTCTAAATCTCACAATACAATTTAAGGAATGTGCACCACAGTGAAGCTCAGCTTATACATTGTAACTTGTTGTCTAAGCTGAAAACTCTCAGCTCTCAGAAAATGAACAACACCATACATTATTTCATCTCAGTAGGCTTTGTTAACAAGTTTCAAACAACACAAGCACAATGCAGCCCAAAGAATTTCAGAACAAAACCCTTATCAATACTTTTGTTAGAAAATATGGCAAATAAGCCCCTAGATAACTCCAACTTAATAATTTCTTTCCAACAAGTTAGATTTATAAAAAATACATAAAGGAACAAAAATATGACAAGAGAATTCAGGGAGCACCATTCTCCAAAGATGCAAGTGCCAACTATATTAAAATTTCAGTCATCCACTCTTATTTTGTCTCATTTCAACTCCTAAAAGAAGTCTAAATTCTAAATGTAGTCCAACAAATAGACCAATAGTTTAAATTCTAAATTAAATTCTTCATATTTCAGTATTAAATATTACATAAAGATATTCAAATGCAAACCGATGAGCAAGTTGAATAAAAGTGGTAATCTTTTTCCAACTTAGAGAAGTAAGTCATGTTCCCATTACAACTTTAAAAGACACTATTGATCCCTCCAAAAGGCTATTACATGTTTGGTACGCTTATACTAAGGGTGTAAAAGAAAGATACCTTCTGCACCACAAAAGTAAGTTGACCCGATGACCAGATGTTGTGGCTCTTGCACCATGCCTATGGCGCCCACGATGAAGAACTGCACGTCCTGGAACATGGGAATAATCCAAAATTTCCTGTAATGCAGAACAATGAGAAAACATTAAAAAAAGATCATTTTGGTACAATGACTAACAAATCAACAATACAAGACATACCGCATCTATATAAATATATATATACCCATATATATATGTATATATTCTTCTATGAACCAATATCTGCTAACCAATTTAAATACTATGGCCTATCACCTGTTGTCTAGGAAAATTATATTATGGAGACATCAGCAATTTATTTTGTTTAAGTAATCTGTTATTTCATGTTCTCATTTGGGTTAGTTCTCCTTGTTGCTACATTTTAGGGAACTTTCTTATCAAACTGACACTAAACTTCATCCTGATGCTTTGTGGAACATGCAGTTATTAGAGCTGAATGGTTAAGCCAGAGGAAAGCTTCAGTTCCTGTGCCCTAAAATGAACAGTAGTAAGAAAGAATTAAACAGAAAGGGTAGCATACATCTGACTGGGTTTCTGTATTGACATGTTTATCGCAACGAACACCTCGAAAGAACAAGTCTCCTCCAGAAAATTGTTTACCCAAGCAAACATTTAAGGTGACTTCTGAATCATCCACATGGAAACCTACAAAGACAAAGCTACAGAAGTTTGTGAAACTACAACCTTAAAAACAAGATTTTAACAGAACAAGTAGATTAACAAAACAAGCATCAACAATGAAAATTTAATATGCACCAAAATTAAAATATTAGGAAGAAAACATAGCCAATCATGCTCATATTATAGGCTGTTCTAAGAAAAACGATGATGATCATGAAATGTAAGAAACTAAATGTGCCATCAGTTACTGAGGAAAAGAAAGACCTCAAGTTATAAGCAACGCATGAAGCTCGTGATTTCAATGCCTTAAGAAATGAAGAAAATTATTTTGTACAATACCTTCTGAACACTTAACTGTAGATCAGTTTTCATCTACCATAGCTAAAGATTTATTCTCCTAACGGTAGTGGATGATAAACGGCACAGATTACATAAACTATAAACCACCATCATTCTGATAACTTATGGAAAGGATTTAATCGAAAAAAGAAAATAGAAACAAGTTAGAACCTACCAAGCTCAACATCCCTGTCAATTCCATATTCAACAACAAAACCATGATGAGAATCCAGCGTAGATCCACCCACATCAGAAAAGAAAACTGCAGGTCATTTCCAAAATACATATTAAAAACAATAAGGTATCATCTTTAACTCTAAAATATATTTTAGCATGCACTTAAGATCTCATGATGGATGGAAAATTAAATACCTTTGGAAATAGGTCGAATAAAGTCCTCCATCAACTTATCAAGCATGGTCTCCAGACCGAAGTCATCTAAAACAGCGCCAAATTTGTTCATTGTGTTTGGACGCATGATTCTGAATTTTGTTTCATGGACCCATTTTTCAAAGTTTTCTACCTAAGCAATCAGAACCTGATAAGAAAATATAAAAACTAAAAAACAAGAAAGTTTAAAGTAAAAAATGCCAAATGAGAAGAGGCAGAGATGATACCTCAGATAACAACAATTCACAGAAATGGGGTTGAAGCATTTCAAATGTAAAAACCCCAAGAGCAGGCTCTGCCATTATACTTCGAAAACCTTCCTCTTTATTCTCATTAATTGCTTTGAGAAATGAGGGGACAAAGAAGTTAGAGGCATGCATGGCGTACAACTCCCTATGCAGTGGCTGCATAAAGTAGAAATCACTTAAGCAGAAAAGAAATATAAACCTTATAAAGATTACACACAAAAACGCAATCTGCAAAAGCAAAAATAAAAGGCCACACTACTACTTATTTTAACCATGGCAACCATAAAGGGTCAATCATGATATATCTCACCAACAACATAGTATGGAAAGTTTGCAGGCATAAATTAAGTATTCCCCAATGGCACAAGCACAAGCAATCCTAGTCAAACCTTAACTACAATATGTACCTGATAGTGTGATATAATCTTTTGCCTGTATTCTCGATGCCTTTGAACCTGTTCAAAAATTTTAAACGGTGAGAAAAAACACAGCTAAATGGAAAAGGAAAATTAAGAGAGAAAAATAACCACAAATTAGAGCTTCAACAAAATGTGAGAATGACAAACATTGACCAACATAAAATGCATAACATTGCAGAAAAATACAGAACAATGACCAATTATACAGACACAGATTGAAACTTAAAATTAGTCCAATGGCAATAGGGAACGCAGAACCCATGTATCAATTATGACGGATGATTTAATATCTCATTGCATCCAGATCCAACTCAACAATAATAGGCAACTGATAAATCCACGATAAGACAATAAAGAATTCACTCCTTTTTTCCCCCTTGTTCCAGCATTTGTTCACCACTATTTCTCAATCAGCCAAAAGGGATTTGAAACAATCAATCCTTCTTAGCATGTTCGTTTAATTTAAAATCTGCCATAAACCAATCATTTCCTGAAATTAAAATTTTAAATTTTAAATATTAAATATATTCCTTGCAATCTATTACAAATTTATCTGATTTTCACCTTCATTAACATAATGCTTAAAGTTTAACTAGAAAATCAACATAATTCAAAATTTACACTATCATTTCATTTCATCCCAAAAGAAAAAGAATTCACGGCAATTTAGAACGTAAAATACGACATTACACTCCAAAGGAAAGAAATTTTCGAACCTCAAAGTAAAACATATAATAATAAAAATTAAAAAAAAAAGCTTACGCGAGTACGTTCGCCTTCAGGAGAGTAACGAAGGATAATATCGCGCATGTAATTAAGCTTGGAGTCGCGAGAGAGTGAGAGCATCGGAGGAGGCAAGTAACGTTCCAGGGAGCTGAACAGAAGCGGACTGAACTCCAACTGCAAACCCTCGTAGGTCTCCGGCTTGTGCTCCGTATTAGGGTTCAGCCGTAGCCGGTGCGTCGTCGCCATGTTCGGCAACACCGCCACGCCGTTTCCGTTACAACCAGCGCTCGGGGGCGTTGGCTGTTGGGGCTCTTTTCTAGTCAGATCGAACGACATGGTTTTCTATATTGTTTCTCGATTCGGTAGAATGCGGAATCGGGCAATGCCCAGGTCATGAACGGGCTTGTTTCTAAGCTCCTAAACAAACAAAAAACAAGGAATTTTCTATCTGAAAAAAAGAGGAGAAAAACAATTTCAAACACATTTCCTTGAGCCTAACAACAATTTCCAACCATTTATATCAGTATATTGAAAAATCAAAAGAATAGGTGACAAAAACCAATGCAAAGAAGAAAAACAATGGAGAAAGGAAGCGGCGAAATGCCGGACACTCTAGAGTTAGGGTGTTAGGGTTTTAAGTTGGCACCCGGATTTGTGCAAGGCAGGCGACGCGATAGCCCTCCGGGGTCGAGATGAAGGTTACTTTAAAATTTTGCACATGTCAAAATTGCCTTTTATAGATTTTTTTTTGGGCCATGGATATGGACTTTTCATTATCCAATTTACTTTTTCTTCAATTTTAGAAGCTAAACCCATATATACACATGATGTAAAAAAAAAAAAAAACCTCTTAAATTATTAAAAAAAATTAAATAAATCTTTATTCTATTATTTCGTTAAATCAATTATTTGCATTGTTATTTTAAGTTAAATAAATCTTTATAAGTAATAATCGACTAATTGTTATTAATTAAAACACCATCTATTATTTTATATCCATTCAGTACTGACATGAAGTTAACGTGAAAGATAAAAAATGTTATATGATTATATGATCATGCTAAATTAATATATCATATTATCATCAATTATGATATTTTAACATATTATATCATTATTATGTAACATAAAATGATAATTTAATTAATTTACTCATTAATTATAAAGACTTATTAGACACAAAACAAAAATATAAAAACTTATTTAAATTTTTTAAAATGTTATTTGTTTTATTGATTAAAAAGTAGATATTCAATTTAAAACGAGAAGAATATATCCATCGAAATTTGTTTTTAACAAGTTCATAAATGAACCTTAAATGAATTTGTTCATGTGCATAAATGAATCCAATTCACCTTTGTTCACGCTCAATTCTTTTATTAAACGAGTTTTAATTTTTGTTCGATTAACTCATTCAACAAACATAAACAAGAATAAATTGAGCTTTTTTACAAACTCATGTCATACATGAGAGTCAAAGTAAATTATATGTCTCTTATCACATAATTGACTAATACTTAATAAAATCATGTTCTTGATCTAAGTCCAAGACGCGTTACTAGCAATTTCCTTTGGAATTGTCACTCGAAGTTGCACTTGCACCTTCCTTCTTTGAATTGCAATTATGGAAATACCGTCACCATGACTGCTTTTCTTTTGATTGAACTTTTAAATATCTTTCATACGACACCTACTCAACATCTCATGTCTCATAGTCACAATCTCTTAATATATAAGATATTTGTAAAACTAAAGTTTTACAAAAAAAAATTACAATTAATGATGATTATTACTAGACTCTATCCTTGATTGAGTAAAACTTTTCTTTTTCTTCAATATATTTGTATTATGTTTATTTGATTATTATATATATATTTATATAAATTATTATAAGTTTTGTCCTTACTACATAAATGTGAATTCTATGAAATGCAGCATCTCTTGATTTCTACACCCAACATTAGTTGAAATTGTACCATTGAGGCTTCATTTGTCCTAAAGCTACATGAAGGGCTAAGTCATTGAAAAATAAAATTGTCATAGAATCTCAAAACAATAACCCCAATAATAAATTAAGCTCAATGGTTCCCATTTTAAAAATTTCCATGACAGACAAAATCTTCCAATGTGGCATGTTTGCTTTTCATTTGTCTTGAATCTCATAGGATTGACAAGTGAATGTACAAATCATGGAGAGTGGAGAGCAGAGCTTTGGCACTGACCATTCAGCTTGCAAATGGCGGCATGAAACCATGCAATGGCACAAATGTAACACTCAAATTGCAGAGTTAAATCAACAAATGTTGTATATATGTGAATTTACAGTTCAAATTACAACAAAATCAAGTTGCCCTGCCCGACAGACACGTTGGCACTAAGCCCTATCATCAGCCAGGCTTCAAGCAGCAGATTCAACCAGAAGCTAAATCCACACAACCACTTGAAAAGCTAGAGAGAAGATGCTGATGCTTTCTACTTTCTTCTCATACAGGCTGCCACACCCCAGAAATCAATGTGTAGCATCAGGATTGGGACAGGAGAGAGAGATCATGTGCCCCATTTCAGCATCTCCTTAGCCTGTCAAATCCAATATATCTTACTATCAAACACCATACAAGTGTTAGCAACAGGGCAAGACCCCGCCCTCCTACAAGTCCAGCTAGAACGATCACAGACAGAATCAGATACCCTGATTTCCCTTTTCTATCATTCCCCACTTTGTTTTTAACTAATCCCATTCCTGACTCCTCAACCCACAAAAGTTGAGCAGAAGCTGAAATCTTGTCTCCTAATTCCTCAACTTGCTTGCAACTTTCTTCCTCTACCTCTCCCTGTGATTCATCTTCTCCATCATCGACCGCCGGCCCTAGTTTTCCCTCTTCACTCTTGTCTGATTTATCTATTTCCACTCCCGATTGAGTACATGGTTCATCCTTGTCATTACTCTTCCCCTGCTTCTTTCCATTACGCAACTTCTTTGGCACTAATCTCTTGATCAAATTTGCTTTGATTCTAGCACTCCGACTACGCTCACTTCTACATATCAAGATTTCCCTTATTTTCTCCATGCCCTCCACTTTCATCTGCGTCTCCAAACTTTCACTGTCACGCCCCTTATCTACGGAATCAAATTTCGATTCCGCGATCTGAATTTCCTCAACGCAATCATCTTCCAATTCAATCAACCCATAAGAATCAGAAAGGAGAGTTCCTTGTTGTTTCACAACCAATTCCTGCGCTGATCCTTGATCCCAATCCCATCTCTTCAAAACCAACAAACCCTTTTGAATCCAAGAATCCAAGAAAAGCATCTTAGACTCTGGTCTCAAGAAACCAAAAAACCGCGTCCCAACAAACTCTACTAGCACAAGCAAGAATGCGGCCACCATGAACCAAACCGCAAGGTTCCTGCTACTGACAGCCAGAGCTACCACAAGAAAAATTTTAAACGCCGCATGGAACGCAATCCCCTCCTCGCATTCTCTCTCGACCAACACCAACTGCCCAACATCTACGTCGGGAGATCGTAGCTCTTCTTTGTATGGAGGGGAAGGGAATGATTCGGGAGGCGAGGAGGGCTGATGCAGGGTGGGAGGGGTTTGGATCTGGGGGGGGCTGGAACTGGTACTGGGACTGGATTTCCTTTTGGAGGATTTCCTCAAGCGATCACGGTTCTTGACGAAGAGATCGATGAGGGAGGTTGGGAATCCAGTTTCCACCACAAGCGATCCGCCGCGTTTGGGGGATTGTTGGAGGTCGGCAACCAGCCGGGAGATACGAGTAACTTTGGCTTTCTTCCACGGAAAAGGCATGGCACAAAGAAAAACCAAAACCCAAAGAAAGAAAAAAAACAAAACTAGGTCTTTTCTTTTCTTGTCTGTTATTTCCTTCCTGGTTGTTAAGTTGATTGTTTGGTTGAAGGGAAAGGGAAAACGAATTAAAAAGAAAATTGCGTATGAAGGACTACATGATTATGTTTTAAAACCCAGGCGAGGCAGGAGACAAGAAAGTAGAAGACGCGTGGGGGTAGACGGTTTGGGTTCAGAGGAAAGTGGAGCGATGTTGTTGCGCCTTTTCTCTTTCTTTTGTCGGTCAATTTTTAGTTTTCCTTTTTCTTTTTTATAATTTATTTTATATAAAAGATGGTAAATTTGTTTTTTTTGGTTAATATTTGGAGTTTGTTTTCTAACTGAAAGAGGAAATTCTAGTTTTAAAGGTTATTTAGATTTACTAAATTTGATCCTTTAGTTTTTGCCTTTTTTTTCTTTTATTTTATATATAAAAAATAAAATTTTTAAGCTGTATAAATAATTTAATAAATTTCTTTAATTATAGCTTAATATATATATAACAACCCCATTAATTGTTTTCTTTAATTAAAGTGTTTTTTTTTTAAAATTAATAATAATTTGATTTTCTTTGGATAATGATAACTGGAATTTTAGTTTGTGATAATAATTTTGTTTTTGATTTTACCAAGTGATTAATTTATCAATTTAGATTTTTCAAAAAATATTTTATTTAAAGTTAATAGTGCTATTCTGTCTTACATTACCATGTCATATTCTACATTGACATTCATACTAGAATTTCTCTTTGGGAAGTGAATCCATCCATGAACACAAATAGAATCACATTTATGTTGTGTATGCTTCATGGTATGAGTTTGATTGGCAGGCAGGCAGGCAGGCACTAACAAAGGAGGAAAAGGATAGGCGGATTACTTCAATTAAATAATACTAATAATAGAAGATTTCAACACACAATTGAACATTTGGATGGTGAAAATGGAATTCAAAGCAATGGGAGAGCAGAGATGGGGGAAAGTGGGGCACAATGATTTTGGAATAGGACTAGGGACATTAAAACGAGAAGCATGTGGTGGTGCTATTCATTATGCTTGCTTGACTAAGTTTCTGATCTTTTCCATACTTTAACAAAGCTTTTCACTCTTCTACTTTCCCCATCTTTTTTTATTTTTATTTTTATTTTATTTTATTTTTGTTGTGGATGGGGTTATATGATTCTTCCTCACGTCACATATCACGTTCATCATGTTGTAACGATAACGACGGGACTGACATTTTTTTTTTTGAAAAATATAACAAAATTAATAGATACGAATGTGATAATATTAATTAAACTTAGATCAAAGCACTTTTATCCTTACAACAGTTGAAAGTCGAAACCATAGGCATTGGAAAAGCATCTTTGCTATATTTCATAAAACAGTGAGCTTCCCAGGAGGGAAATTCGTCTTTGCACTTCGACACGATATTTAACAGCGCCAACTTGTTCTTCCTCACTGTAAAACGCAACTGTGTCACCAACCCTCAGCTGTTTGCTGCAAACAAACTCTCGCCATCCCTTGGTAAGAACCGGCTTCGGGTACTTCTTGTCGCTCCTAGTGCGAATTCGAAACTTCCAGACATGGCCACTAGTGTCCTTAACGTCAAAATCCACCGTATGCTTGTCACTTAGAGGAGGGAAATGATGGAGGGAGTGGCTTGGGATCGCCAATCGTTTCTCCAAATCCGTCTTCGTAAGATCCTTTGAGAATATCGCCATTGATGGAAGTAAAACGAGTTGCGGAGCTAGAGAAAGACCAGAAAACTGTGGTTTGTGCCTAAGAGAGGGAATTCCTCCCATATATAAAGAAAGAAGCTATCGAGTGGCTACTTCAACTACTCCATTGACTTCACTGCCTCGTCTTCTTTAAGGAATCCTCTAGGAGCCTTCCTTCTTGTTTCTGACAACTTCTTCTTCTTTAAATTATCCTAATCCCCCAGGAGCCTTCCTTGTTGTTTCTGATTGTTGAACTTATGGCACTTTGATTGTGACTGTATGTTCTACGTCACCCCTTTTGGCTATGGCCAACAGAAAAAAATGTTTAAATGAATCTGTGAGAGACAATTTATGGTGGAAGGAAACAAAAATTATAACATTAATAAATAACTTCTCTAATCAAATTGACTCTGCGAAAGTCCCCAACCAAATATCACTTAAGCAATTCCCATCATTTCAGTTCAATCAGAATTAATTAACTGCATTCAGTGATTCGTTTTTCAAAAGGTTCAACATAGAAACACCGTCCAATTATAATCAGCATAGAGCCAAGTCCAACAAAATGTTGGTGAAGTCCACTAAGCATCATCCTCTGCATCTGCAGCCTGTTCAGAACCCAAAAATACCAATGATGGTATAATTTAAAAGACAAATTAACCAATAAAAATAAGATGCTAATAGTATTTGCTATTAAATTGCTCACTCGGGTTTGCATTAAATTTTGTTGACATTTGAAATTTATTGAAAATAATAACGCCATTTATATTTTTTGTTTAATTCTTGTTAATGGATTTTACTCATATCATAGTACCATATTTTAGAATCATGTATATCAAATTTTAACAATATATTAAGATATATAATATATTATATTTACTATACCATTGAAATTATTATTATCATTATGTTGTAGTACTATTTATTATATATTAATTAAATGAATATGTATAAAATGATTTTCATATAACAATATAATGTATTATTTGATATTTATAGTACTATTAATTGTTTATTATTTACTTGTTAAAACTAGTTTATGTATTAAATTGGGAAGCCTTAAACATGAGGTGCAGCTGTGATTTCGATTTTGGAAGGCTGAAACCCACCCTTTACTTGGGCATGCATTTCAGCCTGAAAATAAAGGAGCTTTTCCTCACAATTCACACAGGAGGAGAATTAAGCATCCATTGAAAACAAAACAAAAAAAAAGTGTTTGTGGGGGGGATCTTCACGACTCAAGAGCTCCCTGGAGGGTCTTGCATTGCTGCACTAGCAAGGTTTCTCTCTCTTTCTTTCTTCCTTCTTTCTTTTTTGTTGTAAATGTGATTCATTGCTTGACAAAGTTTGGAAATGAAATGAAATATGAAACTGATTTGGATATCACATGAAAACTTCATTAGATTTCATGGAGTCATTAAACGAAGAATTTCATTGTTCAAAAGACTTTTTTAATTAATTTTTACGTCGCAATGATATTAATTTTTTAAATGAAAGATACATGTATTTATCATCGAGTCAAATACCTTTTATTCTTTTGAACATTGGGATAAACTTGGGATCGATGGAAGCCAAGTTTCTTCCAAGTTCTGAGGTGGTGGAGGTTTTCTAGTTCTGTAGTTAGTTTCCAATAGTATTAAATACTACTGGAATTGAAGGGTGGAAATTCAAGAGTACTGTAATATCTCTTTCACTAGGCCATGCCACATTTAATCTGTTATCCAAATATTCATGCTTGGGAAGTTATAGACGATTTACATAAGTGGTTTTGTGATTCTTCTGAAATTATCCATTGAATTTTTGTTTTGCTGCTGTTTCTCTCTTATTTGGTTGATAATTCATACAAGACAGAAGCTGCCAGGATGGTCAAAAAGCCTTTTACGGTAGATTTGGACAAGCCGCTTGTATTCCAGGTCTGATCCAAGCCCCTCTACTTCCTAAAACAATGAACTCCTAATTTGCTTCACCAGTACTTGGAGTTCTGGTTCTGTTTCCATGATCTGGTGTTTTATTAACTGAGAATTTTCACAGGTTGGCCACCTTGGGGAAGCTTATGACAAATGGGTTCACCAACCTGTTGTTAGCAAGGAATGCCCTCGATTTTTTGGCAATGACTTTTGTGAGGTATTGAACCCTTGTCTTTCCATTCGGGCAGTTCTAGAATTACAAAACAGAATATATATGGAGATATTGATATTCACATGCTTCATCATTGTTCTTTTATTCTCCCTGATTCTTGAATGAATGGTGTGGACAAATTTATTGCTTGAACAGCTCTTGACACGCACGAAATGGTGGGTGATCCCACTCGTTTGGCTACCAGTTGTATGTTGGTTTGTTTCCACCTCCATCCAAAGAGGTCTTAATCCTACTGAGGCTGCCTCAGCAGTCGCCGGTGGCGTCTTCATTTGGACATTGATTGAGTATACTCTGCACCGCTTTCTTTTCCATATGAAAACAACAAGTTATTGGTCAGTTCTCTTTCTGTCTGTGCCCTCTCTCCATTTCTCGCTGTATACCGTCTTCTTAAGCAACTTGGCATGCTGAAGCAAGTTCGGGAAAATTTCCTTTCAGGGGTAACACCTTGCACTTTCTCCTCCATGGCTGCCATCACAAGCACCCAATGGATAGACTACGACTCGTTTTCCCCCCAGCTGCAACAGCAATTTTCTGTGTGCCGGTATGTTAATTTGTTGCAAACTCTTTTCCTATCTTCTATACCGAGTGTGCTATAGTTATGAGATTTCTCTTTTATCTACCAAAGAGAATTCTTGTATGTATTTCCAGGTTTTGGAATAGGAAATCCGAGTGTCAAATTGAAACCAATTTCAATTGCTTATGGATTACTTAAGCTGATTCTGATTCAGCATGTGTTTTTTGATTGCCAGGTGTGGAGCCTGTTTAAGCTTTTTTCCACTCCATCAACTACTCCAGCTTTATTTGCAGGTGGGTTGCTGGGATATGTAATCTATGACTGCACCCATTACTACTTGCACCATGGAAAGCCATCTGAAGGGTTAAGTCAAACTCTCAAGGTAAAAACTCTTTTTCCCCTTTTTATGCCAATTTATTTGAAAGGAAGTGCCTGCTGTTGTTAAGGTAAAAGAATAAAGTAGAGAGCGAAATATATATCAGGGAAAAGAATGAGGGCCCTCATAGTCATAGTCATGTAGGCCAACTTAACATATATATAAGATTATGATATAATACCCTTGGGGTTAAAGAAAACTCCTTGAATAATCATTTCTCTTGGTGTTTTGATTTGACAGAGATATCACTTGAACCATCACTTTAGAGTTCAAAGCAAAGGGTTTGGGATTACTTCTTCAATTTGGGACCATGTCTTTGGAACATATCCTGCAATGACGGCAACAGAAAAAAGTAGATGACTCGTTTATATTGTATAGTTGGAATGCAACCAACCTGCAGGCTTGGCTTTTTGTATCATAGTTTCTTGTTTGCTCTATCTCCCATGATTCCTCCTCATATGTCATTGCTTGTTTGGAGGTAGACAGCAACTCTTTTTGTTATGTCCCTGACATTGGAATCTAATGATTGAAGCAAAAAACCATAGATTTGGAAAAGGAGAAGACCATTATATTTGGTGTTGCCAACTGTTGGTGAAGAACTATATGTTTCTAGCTCTTTTTTTTTTTTTAATTATTATTATTACTATTTTGGTTCTCCTACTAGGCAGTTGCATTTTATAATATGATCGAATTTTAGATATATATGTTATAAATTTTGAAAATTTAAATATAATTATATGCATAGACTATTAGTTAATTTCTGTGTATTTACAATATATTTAGATAGGTAAAAGTATTCTATGTATCATGCAAATTACAAGTTAGTGTATATTATAGAGAAAGCTAACTGGTTAACATATATATTGTGCTATTTATTAAATAATTCTATTCAATAAATCATTTAGATATAAATTTACCAAACATAGAAAATTTTGCATAGATTTTGAATTTGAACGTATAAAATTCATAATTTATCTTTTCTTTGTAAATTTAACTATAGTCTAAGGGCATATATGCATGGGAAATTAACATTCAGAAACTTCATAAAGAAAGAGAATGAGAAAGCAAAGGGAAAAAAAGGTTTTACTCGTTATATTAAAAAAAGGGAAAGAATTATAATTTTTGAAACCTTTAGAGAGAAAAAGAAGAAAAAGGGAAATAAAAGCCAATTGGTGGAGAAAGAAAAAGATATAATATATAGAATATTCTTTACATAATAAATATATATACCTTGAATTAGCATAAAATATATATTTCTACAATATCATATAAATTACAATTAAAGTAATTGATTGTTGTACACGCAGTGCACGTGGTCGGCGTTAGACATTCATGTGACATTTTATTCCAATGTTGGCGTATCCATGTGGAAATTGCCTTATAATCCACTTGCATAATTTAGATAAAAAAGAAACTAATATATTTAGAGTAACAACCTGATAATGGTCTTGCCCTTTGACCAACATCACCTCCATGACTGGTTGTTGAAATAATATTGCATATATTTTACATATCCCAATCTCAATTACTGCATATATTAAATATGATATACTATCAGTTACCATCCGTACTTACTGAATTAATAATTTATATTTGATACACGTAAACATAATCTCATTTCATAAATGTAAACAACAATATTAAATTTAGTGATACTATATAAAATTTTTAAGCCATTGATACACGAAATATGAAATTTTATTAAATATAGAGCAGAAGTGGGGAGTAGGAAGAAGAGTAATTAAATGTAGCAAGAATGAAAGCAACAGCTTATCGTTTTGGTCCAAGCCGCTCGTGGAATAAAGGATACAAGCCAGTTTACTTTCCTCATCAAAAGGAAACCAAAAAAACCATGGATAGATTGGAATTGAAGCACTTGTTTCATAATCTATTTGTGTTATTCATCATTGTTTCCTTTTCTTCCTCCGTCCATGGAGGTAGTGAAGCAGTTGGATATGGCTACAAGCTGAAATCTGTTTTCGTCGCTGCGAATGGAAAATGGTTGACCGCTGATCTTGGTCTTATCCGCAACTCCTCTGTTTATGGACCTGACATTCAAAATCTTTGTCTTTTTGCCAGGTAAGTGCTAGAGGATATGGGATTGTTTCTTTTAATTGTGTAATGTTGTTTTTTCCATGGAAAGTAAAGATTTTCATGGTCACTGATAGGCTCTGCTGACTGCTTTCTATGTGAAGCTTTGAGACAAGCAATCGTTTGAGAATCAAAGTTACAGATTCAGGCCATGAAAGATGGGAAATCGGACAGGAAATCATTCCCCGTCAATCTCAATTCCCACACCGGTCATTGCCAGAAAACCATCGGAGCTCATCCGCGAAGTGCCAAGGCCAAACACAGAAGAAGCAGAAGGAAAACTACTACGTGTCGGACCCAACATCGGACCTTATCTTCACCCTCCATAACACCACGCCATTCGGGTTCTCGGTGAGGCGCCGCTCCTCAGGCGACATTATTTTCGACACATCGCCGGACGCATCCGATTCGGGCACTTTCCTGGTGTTCAAGGACCAATATATTCAACTCTCCTCCTCACTGCCACAAGGCAGGTCTTCACTTTATGGACTGGGAGAGCACACCAAGAGATCCTTCAAGTTGCAACATAATGACACTTTGACTTTGTGGAATGCGGATTTGGCAAGTGCTAATCTGGATGTTAATCTTTATGGATCACATCCCTTTTACCTTGACATCAGATCAGCATCCGCAGATGGCAAAGTATCAGCAGGAACTACCCATGGAGTTCTGTTGCTTAACAGCAATGGGATGGACATTGTTTATGGTGGAAACAGGATAACTTACAAGATTATTGGAGGTGTCATAGATTTGTATGTTTTTGCTGGGCCACTGCCGGACAGAGTCATGGAGCAGTACACCCAGCTTATTGGCCGCCCTGTTGCTATGCCTTATTGGTCCTTCGGTAAGTATGCACCCTTCTTTCTTTTCTTTTCTTTTTTTTTTTTTTTTTTGAAGTTATTCTCCTTCTCCTAATTCCATTGAATTACTCATTTGGCCATTAATTGCATCTTAAAGGATTCCATCAGTGCCGATATGGGTACAAAAATGTTTCTGATCTGGAGGGTGTGGTTGCGGGCTATTCAAAAGCTAGGATTCCTCTTGAAGTTATGTGGACGGATATCGATTACATGGATGGATTCAAGGACTTCACTCTTGACCCTGTCAACTTTCCCAAGGACCAGATGAAAAAATTTGTTGATAAGCTTCATCAGAATGACCAGAAATACGTGGTCATCATAGATCCTGGTACGTATGTCTGTCAAGACTCTCTAGATATTAATGCTGAAATTCAGATTGCATTAATGCATGTTTGAACAGATCAGATTTGTTAAGCATTCTCGAAACAAGTACAATAAATTTTTTACTTCATGCAATCTCCACAGGAATCAGTGTAAACAGTACATATGGAACCTACATCAGGGGGATGCAAGCTGATATATTCATAAAACGAGATGGCGTCCCTTACTTGGGACAAGTTTGGCCTGGTCCGGTCTACTTCCCAGATTTTGTAAATCCTCGCACTGAAACATATTGGGCCAGTGAGATCAAAATGTTTCGAGATTTTCTCCCTGTTGATGGTCTCTGGCTCGATATGAACGAGATATCCAATTTCATAACCTCCCCTCCAACCCCAAATTCTGCCCTGGATGATCCTGCATACAAGATTAATAACCAGGGAATCCAGCGGCCTATCAACAACAAAACGGTTCCTGCCACATCTCTACATTTTGGTAACCTGACAGAGTACAATGCCCATAACCTGTATGGTTTACTAGAATGCAAAGCTACTCACGCAGCATTGATTAATGTAACCGGCAAAAGGCCATTTATACTTAGCAGATCAACTTTTGTAAGCTCTGGAAAGTATGCAGCCCACTGGACGGGTGACAATGCAGCCACTTGGGAGGATTTGGCATACACAATCCCATCAATTTTAAATTTCGGACTCTTTGGGATTCCAATGGTAGGAGCTGATATTTGTGGCTTTTCCGGGAATACCACTGAAGAGCTGTGCCAACGATGGATCCAGGTAAGGAAAAGTTCCTCAGCCTTAATTTTGAACACCAACTGCTATGCTCTTTCATCCGATCAAACAAGTTTCAATTTGCCTAATTTGATGCAGCTAGGGGCCTTTTACCCTTTTGCTAGAGATCACTCTGAGATTAATTCGATTCGTCAAGAGCTCTATCTCTGGGATTCAGTTGCTGCATCAGCTAGGAAGGTGCTCAGCCTCCGCTATCGCCTGCTCCCATACTTTTACACTCTAATGTACGAGGCACACAAGAAAGGGACTCCCATTGCAAGGCCCCTTTTCTTCACATTCCCCCAAGATATTCGCACTTACGAAATCAATTCGCAATTTCTCCTAGGAAAAGGTATAATGGTGTCACCTGTACTGAAGTCAGGAGCAGTCTATGTTAATGCTTACTTCCCATCCGGAAATTGGTTTGACCTCTTCAATTACTCCAACTCAGTGAATGCAAACTCCGGAAAATACTTTACCCTTGCCGCCCCACGAGATCATATAAACGTGCATGTTCGAGAGGGTAACATTATAGCCATGCAGGGAGAGGCCAGGACAACCAAAGCTGCTCGGAAGACACCATTCCAACTCTTGGTGGCTGTCAGCAGCACCGAAACTATTAGTGGACAAGTTTTCTTGGATGACGGGGAGGAAGTGGAGATGGCAGCAGAGGGGGCCAAGTGGAGTTTGGTGAGATTTTATGGAGGAATTTCATCTTCTGGCGATGAAGTGTTTGTCAGATCAGAGGTTGAGAATGGAGCATTTGCTTTGAGTCAAAAGTGGGTGATAGATAAAGTGACATTCATAGGGTTGGAAAATGTTGGGAGCTTGAAGGGGTATGAATTAAGCAGTGGCAACAACAAAACAAACTTGTATGCAAATCCAATTGTGAAGGCAAGATTAGGCAAGAATGCAATATTCCAAATTGTGGAGATCTCAGGACTGAGGCAACCTCTAGGACAGGAGTTCAATTTGCAACTCAAAACTCAGAAAAAGCAGGTTTTGAGAAGAGCAATATGACTGCAGAGTGCAGGGTCATTATAAATTCCCCCAAAATAAATTAACAATAAAATGATGGTCCTCAAGTTGAAAATGGAATCAATCCCTATGGGAATCAAACTTTGATCAGGGTAAATTAAATTAAGCCATGATTTTCTTTTTCCCTTTGGTAAGGAATAAACCATCTTGTGAGGCCACGCAGCTGAACTCAAAGCTGGAGCCCAATCCTGAATGATTTCGGCTAGTTGGGCAAAGAACCACCTGAATGCATCCTGCTTGCATGACTTGAATAATGGATAATCTCTATTTATCGGGAAAACTTGAGCTTGCCTCATACCAACTCCAAAAAGTCATCTCATTTATCCGAACCAGACTCAATTAGATTTGATCAAAAAAGAAAAACAATCTAAATCAACTCAACTCAAACCTTAATTGATTAAAATTAAAAATAACTTGAATCGAAACGACTCGTAACTGAATTGATTTGAATACAAAATACCCTAAATATAAACTATTCAACAGATTGATATGAAACAACTCAAGTTAAATTAATTTTACATATCAACAATTTGATTGAAATGACTTAAATCTAAATGATTCAAAATAATCCGAACTCGTAATGATTCAAACTCAAAAAAACCAATATCCAAACTCGGAATTACTCGAACATCTTTCAATCCAAAACGACCCAAGCACCAATTGCCACCTCTAAGGAAAAGGCAGTTGGTTCAATGAGAATGACAATAACTAACTAGAAGTAAATTGGATTGAGTGAAAGGAATTCAATTTGAGTGTAGGAGATTATTTTCAAGTGCAACCAAATTTAGGTTGTGAAGATTAAATTTATCTTTTTCATGTGTCTTGCACAGTTAAATGATATGTACCAGACTAAACTGTCTTATGAAAATTCATGTGTTATGTGTCCTGCTCATAATATATATATATATATATGTAGATTCAACTAGATTACATTGTAATGATTAAAACATGATGAATGAACACTCCATTTGGTCCATTCTTTTGTTATTTTTCTTAACAAAAAAAAAATAGAATAGAGATATGTGATGCAACAACAAATGAAGATCGAAATTTATTTGCTAAATCAATAACAATTAAAGTCCAATTCCATATAGCGCTAAGGAAAAATAATGAGGAAGCAAGAAAGGGAAAAGAGAACAAAATGCAAAACCAATGCTACTCATCACTCAAATGGTTGGACTTTGGAGGAGGGAGAGCAAACTCAATTTGTTTCACTGTTTTTACTCCAAAATTACATGAAGGGAACAAAACATGGACGGACGGGACCGGACCGGACCATTATATTCCATTCCAAACTATGTAATGATTAAATGATATACATATGTAGATTCAACCGTGACTCCCAAAACTATTTAACGCTTCCTTCCTGCCGCAACATTTCTACCTGAAGCAAAAACAAAACATCAAACAACTCTCGTTGTTAGCATCGAAAGCAAAGGACATCCCTTTTATCTTTCCAAAGCAATTTGCCTAATAAAATAAGGGGATGTTATGCAATTTTGTCAAAAACCTAGCATGCACATTCATTCAAATGGTAAAGGAATTTGGTGACAACTGATGAGCAAAAGGCTCTAAAATGAACCCCAGCGGAAAGCACTCAGAGATATACATGCCATTTGTTGTCGTAACTCAAACCAAAATGAGGTTTTATGAAATTTGAGGCTGCCCCAGGTTGCTGATAATAGATGCCACCTATTAGGCAACTTGTAACAAAAAGTATCACATGAAAGATATTGCACCCAATATCTCTACAACCAACCAGTGGTAAATGCTTCAAGATTAATGACTAGGGAAGAATAAGATTATGCTTGTCAGATGTATAATTAGATATTTTTATTTTTATTTTCTTACTTAAAACATTTCAATAATCAATCTAGAGGCAGAGAGAAACAGAATAGATTCCTTACCTCAATTTAATTCTACAACGCAACTGCATAGGCTGAGAATTGGTTCTGACAAGTCCCCCAGTGTTCCCTTCAAATGTGGTCTCTATTACTGTACAAAACAACAAACCTCAACCAGCCTCTGCCCCAAACCTTTGCACTAGGAACTCATCCAGTTGCCCCCAGTTAGGGGTAGCAGAATTGTTCAAATTATCAGACGGCAATGATCGAATGCATCCAAGAATGTGTTTAATATCACGATGCAGCCTGCCATGAAAATTATTAATTAAACCATTATAAAGCCTGCCTGCTTGTTATCATAAAAAAACAAATAGAATCATATTTGAAGTTCATATAAAAATCCACAAACAGTAAAATACCTATCTGTTGCCTGAGGAGTGGTGATCTCTAAGCGTGAAAATGCTTCTGAAATTTGTGAATGGAAGATTACAACAACTTGCCTGCAAAGCATAGCATGTGCAATTGAAGGGAGCAATTCACTTTCATGAATAAGTATTTCTTTCATTATTCAACAAGAGAAAATAAATGAATGTGCAGTTGCTTGATAACAGTACAATGTTCTTTTCCAATATTCAGTAAGTTTACATGTAGTAGAGCATGATCTTATCCCAACTCACCTAGAGGGGGTAGATGACTTTAGTGTGTAACAAAATTTAATGTCAGTAAACAGAAGAGAAAGGGAAAAAAATCCACCAGTTAAAGGACAGGGCAAATCATAAATGCTGCTAAAAGTTTCCACCAATCAAGATTTTACGTATATCATATCAGTATAATGGCAAATTTGATGAACAATAACCTTAAAGAAAGTTGTAGAAGTGCAAAAGTTGCTCATTCTTTATACCAGGATAAATGGATCTCTTCTCATAAATATTTGCCGGAATAGACTAACACGTAATTCAAGCCTTTCCCAGCCAAACATCATCAGGGCCAGTCATTTTATCAAAAGATTCATTGGCATTGTAACAAGGATCCTCAAAATATAGCATAAGATAAAAATCATTTACAACAGGACTTTAAAAGGCTTTAAATGAAATTGCACCTACTCCTCATATCCTGGAAGGAAATCTATCATTCAATGTCCATCTAGGAATATAAAATGAACCTAGGATAGGATTGCCATTCAACACTCCCAGAAACTTTCCATTGTTCAAATTTACCTCCTGGTCCAAAGAACATTTTGAAATTTCTCTAAACAGTTTGCAAACGGCATATGAATAGCCATTATACTTCTTAGACAAAGTTTGTCATGGCATAATAACCTTTTCTCTTAACAGGTTACACAACGGTGTAAAGATGAAACAAGCAGGTTCCTGGAAATTGCTTAAAAGTTCAATTTGCCTCACCTGAAAATTGCTTGAACGTCTGCTTCATGCAATGTTCGAGATAAAACACGCTGGAGGTAGCCAACTTCCTGCAAACAAATTGAACAGCCAATCAAAATCAATTCATCCTTGGCAATTATTGTCCAACATACAAACAAGTGAACTAGTGACACTTGAACAAGAAACCTAATACAAAAGTTAAAACTTAGATTAAGATGTACTTGTTAACACATTCCTTTAAGATCACATAAAAATGTACTATGCTTGCAGAGACCATGGTCCCTCAAGTAAAATACTACAATGAAAATTAAATATACACAATGATGATTTAACATCAGTTTCCCATTATTTTAGGTCATACAAAAGAAAGATAAACATCAGTGATGTTTTGGAAAATAGTTTCAACTGTTTTAAGCTTATAAACTAACAGCTCGGTAACAACTCAACCACTAAATGGACATCAATAGGGAAAAAGAATAAAACATGATAAGAAAGATTGTCTTTTTGAAATAACAGAGTAAGTAAAAGAAAGCAGTTTTATGTAATCACTGCCGGTCTTATCCACCAAAACCAAATCATCAAACAGAAGCACACACCAGAATACGAGGTTCTGGATCTGCCAACCAGGAACTTGCTAGGCATATAAGTAGATAGGAATAGTACTATGATTAAAGCTAAGCTTGTGTTGGGGAGAGCGACTTTCGAGACAAAGGGTTCAGTTAAGGACTTAGAGGGAGTGCATCAAATGCAAATTTAATTTGGGCAGAAATGACAATGAAGTCACAATAAGAATCAGAGATCAAGACATACTGTAGAAAGAAGTTTCGATATCATAATCTGTGAGATTGAAGAATATAAGATTTGATCTAAAATAAATGCACGTGTCAGATAGTGGATGTACTACATAGCCCTAATCGAAATTGAAGATCTTGATATGTTTTTCTAAATGTTTTCTGTTTTACTTTAATGATTAGTAATAATGTTCTCACTTTATTAAGTGCACATGTTACTAGAATGTGATCTCATAATAAGTTTGAATTGCTAAGTAGATGGCTGATAACATATATATGTATCCAAGGCTAGGATTAAAAACTAATGTAACTCTAGTATAAATAGTCCTTTAGACACATTAGGCAGCTGTAATAGAGTGGAATATCAACTATTACTGGTCCTACAATCCTAGACCCTAGTTTTCTTGTTCCAACTTCAATTTTACATCAGTTTTAGCCTTTATTCTGGTTTTTTGTACCATATCTACTCCTGTACCACATCGTCATGCCAAAATGGGCAGAGAATGTCTAAAAAAGACATAAAAACTATAAAAAAGAAACTTACCTTTTCTGCCTTGGTAAAGCACAATGGCAAAATAGGATCCATGATCCCAATGCCAAACAGTTAAAAAGAGGCTCAATGAAAAAACAAAAAACAGCAACAACACGAAAACAAGCAATGGGGAAGGAAGACAGGCAAGCAAGATACACCATCTTTGGGGAAAAGAGGGGGGTGGGGATGGAGACAAACAAAAGAGAAAAGGGAACGGGTGGTAGATGGGCTTCAATGGGGAGGAGGGAACAAAAAAAACAAGATGTATTATTTATACCGTAACTGGGAACCAAACACCATTTTTGATGTCAAGTAATAATTACCTTAGAAAACTATCAAAAAGATTTAAAAATATGCTGCATAAAACACTAATTTCAAAACCTTTATACATATGTGTATGACACTCAATTTTTGCACGATTCTTCTACTAATAAAGTGCCTTTATAAACTAAATCCATCACAGACCAAAATGAAAAGGAAAGGGATTAAACAAGGTAAGAACCCCTAGAATTAAATTGAGCTAATCATGGTAGCTACCTTTGTAAGGGATCGAGCAAATTGACTGGGCTGTGGTTCAGCATCTTCTGGCCTATTCCAGCTTTCAACAATCTGGGGCAGTCCACGCAGATGAACCAACAACCTCTCTCTCATTATCTGAACAAGCTTTGTATGTATTTCATCTCGATGAACCTTATAATCCTGAATTTAGAAAATGAAACAGTGTCAGAGATTGGGCAGAGAAAAAGGCAAATTGAGCTATTAGACTACAATTGCACATATGATTCACATGTATCACTGAATTCTTGTCAGCAAAAACGTACTACCCCTGTCACCATCCTGGTCACTATGCTCAAGACTCAACCAATGTCGGATAAACCACTTAACAGTAGCCATTTGACACTTCAATAAACAATAGTAGAACAAAGAAACAGAACGACACAAATAAAGACTAGCTACAAATGAAGTTTATGAACTGATTCAATTAAACTAAAGGGCACCCTCTTAGCTTTTAGTTTTCTTCTCAGATGCTCCAATTTAATTTTACCAGCTAACCAACACAGCTTTAAGAACTATGCGTCAGTGACAAAGATATCTCTATCAAGATTGAAATATATAAAAAGTTATTTTCTGTTTAATAGGAAATATGGAAAAAAAAAAATCATATCAGGCAATTGTAACAAAACATCATATCCAATCTATGATGCTCAGATTCAGGAGTGTCGGATAAAGGTATGTGTCTGACCCAGGTACATATAATCTTTTCTAAGATTTTCCATAAAATTTGGTGGGCAGAAAACCACAGGCAAACTATGTTATAACAATAAACAACAAAATGCTGCAACATGCCCCACAACCCCCAACCCCCCCCCCCCCCCCCCCCCCCTTCCAAAAAAAAAAAAAGAAAACAAAAACAAAAGCAGAAAGGAAGGATAAATAAATAAATGGACAGGTGTAGATGTGGTAAAATGCAGAAAAAGAGATGAAGCCTTATACCTGTGCTACTCGATCAAACTCTAACAACAATAGTGACTTTCGAGGCTCGGGAACTTTCAGAAACAGGATTTGCCTGATTTCTTAGAACAGAAACATAGCAGTCATCAATTACTTGGCAACATTTTTGGTTAAATTTCAATCATGAATATGAAACTAACAAAAAAGGAAATGTATGTATGAAGTAAGCAAGAGAGCAAAATCAGTACATGTTTGAAAAGAATAGGATGTCTTAACCATAACTGTTAGAAGCAAAGAACATAAACAGTTTGAACTCATAACATTCCTTGGTTTTACAAGGCTCATAAATCAAATTCATCTGACAGTTGATTTGCCATTATGCTGCTTTCACATTTCTAGTTCATCATTTATGAAAACAGATTTGTAAAAAAAGCAACTTAATTCTTTGGATTCTTGAAACTTGATCTTCTTTGCATCAATTTGGATCTGTTCACAGCAGTTTGGGGGGCAGCAAATCAATTTTCGAGACTGGGTCAAGCTTCTTATGCACAAAAAGTTAATGGGACAGGTTCAAATCATAGTTACCACGAACATAGTATGGCCTGAGACGTGACATGAGGTTGGGAACAAGGTACAAGGGTTAATTATTTTATGCTATGATGGGGGTAGTCTTCATTGGTTCGCTATGTTGGATCATGGTACACTGCCCTTTTGTTACTCACTAAGTAGCTTCTCTTTCATCTGCTTCTATTGCTAAAAGCATTACATCGACCATCTTTCTTTTACTTGCATATGGAATCACATCCGAGCCACGCAACTCATCATTTCACGCCACATCAGTCCTACCACCACACTAAAGTAGGCTGCTAACCAGATTTTCTGTTAATATATTTATAAATGTACACAGACCTCAAGGCACTCTATCATTTACATTGTGTTTGGGTTGCAGGTATGGAAGGAAGGGGAAGGGAAGGGAGTGGGAATACTACCTCTCACTTTTTGGAAAAAATTTAAATGGGAGAGGGATTTAGTGGGGTTTATGTACACCTCCAAAGCCCTCCACACCTTGATTTCTTAAACCCTCAAAACTGGAGAGTTTTGAAGAGGAAGGATCTCTCATTAAAAATTTTTTACAGCAAAGACATTTATCCATATTTTAACATTTCATTTTAACTCATAAAGTATATAATAGGGAAATGATATTATAAGTTATTATTCCCTTCACTTTCCACTCCTTACCAATTAAGGTTGGTGTACCCCTCCCTTCCCTTTGTCCCCTCATCTTTAAGCTATCCGAACAAAGGGAACCGTGCTTTCCCCTTCCCCCTCCCTTTCCTCTCCTTCCCTTCCCCTCATGGCTCCCAAACATAGTGTTTTAAGTACTCAGATTTCCATGTATTCATGTCTTTGATGTCGCTCTTCAACTCAAAACCATTGACTTTATGATTTAGCATATGTCTGTCCATGCACCCAAAGCACATGCACAATAAAAAATTAACAACAAAAAAAGGAAAAAAAATATAACCCTCCTAAACTCAAGAAACAGAAAATCTAATCAGACCAAAAAGACACCAAAGTTATTTAAAAATTGAAAATATCCTCAGTCTGCGAACAGGATATAGCTAAAAGTTGCCAACAAGGATGATGCAGCTGATGCATTTCAAAAAACTTTCCTATCAGAGCAGCATAAACGATTTAAAAAAAGTAGTGACATAAGGATTATATCATAGCCTACCAGGAATAATAGCATATGTGAAACTAATGACTTGACTTGCCAAGGCCAAATGTTTAGAAGTAATGGACTTCAAACCAGAAACCTGCAATACCACACAAATTCAATAAAAAAACCTATGACAATAGCCTAACCTCAAATTGAGTTCATGTAAATTAAATCATAGACTTCTCAACATTTAGTTCAAGATGTTTCTAGGCCACAACTTGGGCTCATGAATACATGCACAAGGAAAAGCGACATCTGATTAGACCCATCTCATATTCAGAACACTTCAGATTTTAATCAAATTATTCTCAAGTAGAACTTCTGAGAATGCAAATATCCTAGTTACCAAAACCACTTCATACCTGCATGGCTCCAGCACCCAGGACAAGTTGGCAAGTTCTCGTATTGAAAAATTTTAAAATCTCCACAACACGGTGAACCACTTCCAAGGACAGTGATGGCAAAAGATGATTCATGTCAATGTACTCCGACAGCATCTTCATCAATATTAAGCCACTGAAAGGAGCAACAAAGAAAAACAAATGGTATCATGGCTTGTTTCTTATGCAAATTTTGTCTAATTATTATTAAACATGTATCCAGTGTATATACAAAAATACAGTCAACATAGTCACATTGCTAAACATAATAGAGCAAACTATTGCTCCTGAGAGAGGATTAAAATCCCAACTAAAAGCTCAAATCACAAGGAACACATTTAAGGAAAAGGAAAGCATAGGACTGTAAGAAGAAGAGAAAAAAAAATAACAATAATAAAACAAGATAACTAACCAGTTTACCATGTGATAACCAACACCTCCACATTCAAGCATTTGAGTAGTAGGTTTTCCACGTTCCTTCAAGTTACCGCTGTTACTCTGAGATGAAGTTACTGCATCAGATTTCATTTTCTCAATCACCTCAGCCTTCCCTTGGGCAGCATTTAGTGCAGTTGTGCCACTAGAGTCAGTCTGCTCATTTTGCTCTAACGCACCCTGTAATCCAGTGTCAGCCACTTGTGAACCTTCATTGCTTGCAACCATATCACTGTAGCTTGCCATATTACTTTCAGCATTATCCTTGTTTCCAGAAATTATTGCTTCAGAATGAAGTAGTGAAGACACAATTGCCTGAAATTCATCAGGAACATCAACTTCTACCCATGTCTCCTGGTCAAGAACTGCTTTCATTTTTGTCATCTGCAGTAGATGATAAAAAAAAATTATTCCAGTATCAACAGAATGCAATACAAAAAACAACTGACAATTGGAATCAGGAACTAACTCGAGATTCATGCTGGAAATCAACAAAAGATTTGGCCTGTGACTGTAGTGTTCCACGTATGCTATATCCTAACCTTCCGCCAATCTGTTGAAGTTCACATAGAATACCATCACCACCACAGATAGGTAATTCAAATCCATTATATCTTCTCTTCTTTTTTTTCTTTTCCAGAAAATCCTTTATTTCAATATAGAGAAGAAAACAATGAATACCTTCTCTGTAGCAGTTATAAACTCTTGAGTGATGTTATATATGCTCAAAAACTCTTGCAATCTCAACCTAGGATGAAGAAGAGCACGAACCCCAAGCAGCTTTGCCCACCTTCCATGAGCAGCATCACAAGCTGCAAAGACTGCTTCAGTGTTTTCTCTTAAAACATCAGCCCTGCCAAGGATCAAATTTTCCCAGAGTATTATAAATAAGATACAAATGCCAAACAGACAAGTCTTGAGTTTTTTATTTCACCAATTTAATTTAAATTACAACAAGCTAACATATTTGCACTACATCATTCTGCAGCATTTAGACGATTCTGAGTTTCTTTTCTTTCAACAATTTATTTAAATTAAAATATTTTTGCCCTAGAGAATTTGATTCAAATCTATCAATTTTAAAGCCAAACGTTGCAACTTTCACTAGAAAGGTCAGAAAATTATCATTGTTCACATCTTGAGTATGCAAAGGTTTTGGAAATTGAAAAACGATACATATTGAAAACAGTTAAGAAGATTTTGCCACAACTCTCTTCCTATATAAATCCACAATATTTTCCATTTACCAATACAATTGTGGGAAGAAATAGGAAATTACCATTTAAAACCCTTGGGAGCATATTCCTATCTACCCCAACCACCAAAAACCACCTCATATGCTAAGAGAATATATTCCACCACAAACAATGTTAGAACATTGCTAATTAGCAAAGACACTAGAGGGCTAAACCTGAAATTTTTTGACAAATTAGAGGGGCTTATTGCATCACTTGCTTTCCCTGGGGATGAAAGAGCCTTGGCACTACTCCTCAAAGGTGCATATGGAAGAATTGGACCACCTTGACCATTGCTCTCTTGAGAAGATTCTGCCACCATGGCACCAAGAGCAATTGCAGAAGCAACTGAATCAGCAGCATAATGACCATCAAGGTTGCACATTATCCACTCAATGGCTCTTTTCACTTCTGCTGCCCGCACTAAATGTGCCTGCATTCACTAAAAGAAATGAAATCATATTACATCTTACTTAAATACTGAGCAAAACAAAAAAATTTTCATAAAGAAGCAACTATACCAAGCTTAACATCATATTAAAAGTTAATCAAGCATAAAAAGATACTGTGACAGGCAACCTTTTTATGTCAAATAGAAAAAGTGCTCCCCATTTTTGTTGGGGAAAATATATATCCAAAGGAGACACATCTTGCAAGCCGGTAACACATTCAACGGTTTTGTTGGCTGAATTCTGATCTATGGGCCAATTACCCTCACATTAATAGCAGAGAAACAAGTAACAGCTCAAAAAGCCTGGTTATTTGCCAGCAACCTAATCAAAATGACAAAAGAGCATCCTACTATTTTACTAAATTGGTTATCTTATTATGGTCTCATACCTTTGTTTTAATTTATTTATGGACAATAATATGATCTAATCTCAATTGAGTGGTCTTGTGGACTTTTGACAATTTTGGATCACTAAGATTACAAGAATATTGATTAGTAACCAAGGTCTAGGATTAATTGATGCAACCCTAGAATAGTCTTCTAGACTCATTCTAAGAAGCCACCCTGTTTTAATATCATCTCTTATTATAGACTCTAATGATATCATTACAACTTCATTTATTTATCAATATTTAGCCACTGTTCTGTTTTGTCTTATACTTTCAACCTTGGTTTAAGACCCTAATGATCTCATTACAACTTTGTTTATACATCCAGCCATCTTGAGGATAAGCTTTCAGCTTAAACAAAAATTTGAGCCAAATTTCCAAACTCAATTTCCCTCATTTGTTGGACAGGCTCATTTGGCTCTTATCCCCAAAGAAAACCAAATTTAAAAAAGTGAAGAAACAATGAATAACAAGGGTGCATAAATGACACAATACCCTATCTAAAAATCAAATGTGATGATATCACAATCCTGCGCAGGATAAATGCCTCAAATGCACAAGACAGTTATCCAAACCCACGTTGCAACAGGAGCTCAAGCCTCTCATAGGATAGGTCCACCCTCAGTCCCCACAATCCTGTCAAATGGACAGCCGTAAGGAGCGGACATATTACCATCTGCTATGAAACATATGACCTGACTTTGACACCCTAGCAACTTACACCAATACCCAGAAATCACTCTTTTTACCTAGTCAATGTTAGAACCTGTTCGTTAGACATAGTTGATTAAATGATAACCAAACCATGGCTCATCTCATTTACCAATCAAATCACAGAAGGCCTTGACCAGAGAACGGCAAATGGACAATGAACTATTGATACTTCAAATCTTAATTCAGATGCTTCAGTGAATGTACACAAGATTGACTTGCTCAGAATGCCATTATAACAGTAAACTCAGTTCTCTTTCAGTTTATCCTAGTCATGATCATTTGCCTCCATCAAACATTTAAATTAGTTTCCAAGAAAGATCTTTATCATATTCAAGCCATATAAACGTCTCAGACCTTATGCAGGATTTCATAAATTATGCCTTCCATATCATTTACAACTTCAATAAATACTTAGTCTGGTAGTAGGCAAGTATACATTACCTGTACAATCTTGAAAATAGCAGCCAAAAGTTGAACAAAGCTTTCAGATGACAAGCTCCTCAATTTGCTTGCAAGTGATGAGCCTCCACCTTAAGTCATCAGATGGTAAGCATTAACAACTAGAAGCAACGGAATAGACACACACACATGCAAACACAAAAATCACCGCAATCCATAGAGAAGGGGGAAGAAGTTTGAGAACTCCACAAATAAATAATTTTACACATGCTGTGTGCGAAGATAAACATGGAAGATTTACTTATCCAAGCAGTTCCTACCATCTACGTCCATAGAACGCTCTGCAGTTAAATCAGACTCCAGAGGTCGAGCAACAAGAACAGGAAGCAGCTCTGCAACAGCAGTCTTAATAGCAGTTTTCATATCAGCAGTAAGTGTATCACGATATGTCCTCAGGACAAAGGGGAGCTTGGCCTGAAAAACAACCACCATATTGTGAGATGGTTTTTTCTATAACGGATTTAACCTCAGATTCGACCACTAAAAGTAGAAAGCTAAAAGTGCATGATAAAGGTAAGAGAGATAAAAAGGAAATGGGGTTAATAGATTGGATTATGCAACTGCATGTCTGCAATAAGTCTTCCTTATAGAACTTTCATGAAGGAATTGAAGAAAATAGTTCTGGGGTCAATTACCCACTTGGTTACCAAAGTTTCACACTTTTCTGTTTTAGTCACTCACCTTTTAAAGTTGTGTTTTGATCACCAAGATTATAGAAGTTATGCATTTTTTTACTCACTCCCTGCTTGAGACTATGGAAACTCAAACCTGACATTCCTCATCACCTATTTTTGGAGACCAAAACATAAGTTTTGAAAGGTGGTGCAAAAACAGAACAGCTTGAAAACTTTGATGACCAAAATTTTTGTTGAATTTTACTTCATGTTATTACATGCCACATGCCACTGGCAAAAAAACTGACTCATAATGCCAGGTATCAGTTCTTTTAGTGTCTAGTGGCAAGTGACCAAGAAGTGCACAAATTTTATAACATTAGTAACCAAAACGTAACTTTTGAAAGTTGAGTGACCACAATAGAAAAGTCTAAAATTTTGGTGATCAACTGGGCAATTTTCCCAAAAATAATTATTGTAAGATAATTTTCTATAGAACCAAATACACGCACTAGGTACAACAGAGACATAGGATAGAAAAGAAATCTTCTGTTTCGAGCGACCAATCACACGTTGATCTGAAATATACAGGCAGGGTAGGGCTCTTCCCATATATATATATTCCTCCACACAACATTTACTAATCAACATTGAAGCATACAGGGGTCCAAGTACATGCATGACCCTAACTAAGTCAAGGCCATTTCTGCCTATGACTTATTAGTCTAGAACATATAGGCCTCATTTTTTTAAGTGAGCGTAAAGCTCTCAATTTTGGCCAAGCCAATGAGCTTGTAATAAATTCATGTTCGGCGTAAAGCTGGGTTAAGTTAGCTAAGACGAGCCTGAATAGATTTTCTGAATCTCACGTTGAGCTCAATTATTATTTGAGCATGATAAAGTTTAGTCAAGCCGGGTTTGAATAAGAAAAACCTCAGCTCAGGTCAGCTCATTTACACTTGTAATCTAAAACTTTCAACTGTGAAATAATAATGTGATTTTGCATATAACTGTACAACTAATTTGATCATAACACAACATTCAGAAACATAAAGGTTATTCTGATATATGTTGAACAATTTTGAAGTGTACAAATTTGAATATAGAAAGCTCTTTCTAACCCATATTTCAATAGAAATCATTGCTACTTTAAAATTTTCCTTCAGATTTAGCTTTCAAAGAAACTCTTCTTGGGCAACTTTCAATGCTACATGAACAAACTACAAGATTTTAAGTTTTAAGAAAACTGAAATCAAAATATTCTTCCACAAAACAATGAGACACCAAGAGTTATTCCTTCAGCAATCTTTTGAACATATATTTGAAACATGCTTAGATTCTCAACTAAACACATCAATCAATTAGTTCCTCCCAGGGACCCACGAGACATATATGACCTTGAAAGACTTCAATATTGTTCCATCCAATCCTTATCCTTCCAAATTCCTTCCAAGTTCTTCAAATTGTCTACTAGCTTTACTATTCTTCCAAGATTTGGTGTGATATAATCACAGCCACCAAATATATTTCAAAAGTAAATTCTTGAGCATTTAAACAACTTCAGAAACTTTGCCAGAAATTAAATAGATAACATAATAATAAAATTGAGGTATCACTTGATATCTTTTTCATGTTCTATAAGATCAAAAAAAAAAGGGACTAGTATAACAGTTATGTCATCAACCAGGCAAGATGACAATTTGATATCTTTTTAACTAATTTGTTACAATTAATAAATTCTGAATTGCATATATATCTAAAATTTCACATGTAAACCTTATTGGTGCTGGCGGGTTGCTTCTGGCACAGCGTGTTTTTACATTGTCCTAAAGAGCTCTTTGTTATCATTGTTTCTGGCCAGATATTTACAAGTATTTGTTCTTAAATATAACCTTAAGTTTAATACAAGAGTACATAAAAAGCAGTTCAAAAAGTTAAACCAATCTCACCAATTCTAGACATTTCAAAACAATGATTCAAGTTGAAGTTAAAGCGCAAGCCTAAAGTAGAACATCACATTAGGCAGGGCTCTTAAAAAACTCCTCCAATAAATAATAGTAACAGAATACATTTCAGGGTTGCTCAACTTTCACTAATTTGAAGCTTTTGCTTACTATGAAGTCATTCATGGAACATAAAAAGACCAAGCTATACATCTCTGGTATACAACTCAGCTTTGAAAACAACAAAAACATAATGAAATGGGAAAGAGGGAAAATCACTCACTGTTCGAAGCAAACCAATGATGAGGGGCAGAAGATGATCTCGAAAATTAGTGGTTTCCTCCTCATCCAACTTAACCTGCTAACATACCCATTCTAGTTATAAGTCCAAATGCATCATCAAACTTACTCATAGAAGTCTCTGTAACAATATATAAAGAAATAAACATGGATAAAGTATGAACAAGCCCTCAAACTCTGAATTTGCACTTACCATCAAACTATTATTTGTTTCAATCAAGCCATTAAATCACTATTTTTATGCAATCAAGGTCAAACAATTACAGAATATGGAAAATTCCGTTTGTTTCCAAGCAACTGCCTACCTGTCGTGATGTGGTAGGTAAACCGTTGACTTTGATTTTTTTTTTTTTTTGACAAGTAAAATCACCAGTCAGATTAAGACAAAAATATATGTGGTAAAATTATTTTATTTATATCAATAACTTATCAACTAATTTCACTGGGCCCCTTTCTCTCTTCCCCCTAGCTCCTTATCACAGCACTGTTGCAGGCAAAGCAAATAGCTAAGGCCTTTTTCAGTGTGTGTGTGTGTGTGTGTGTGCAATTTGAAATCAATTTTCAATAGCCAACAAGGAAAGCCTATGAAATTTTTTCAACATATTCCATTTCTCACAATGAAACCTCTTGTTTCACAATAATTCCTGAAATGACATACAAACACTATTCAATGATGCTCAAGCCAGTCATAGCAAACTCCCAGATGCAGATTCAAGAAAAGTCAAGATATATTCCAAAATTATTGGGGATTGTGGTCTGTATGACTGCATTTGACATTGGATTAATGAGGACCTTATTAACTAAAATAGATGATAATAAGTCCCATTTTTAAATGTCTTTAGATTTGAAAGTTGCATGTTTTATGTTCTATTGTTTTCCAAAGCTTTTAAGAACCAAGGGTATTATGGCAACTTCCAAATTAATCAAAATTGAAGGTTTTATTAATGGATTTGGAATTAATTCAAATCAAGACTTCGATAGAGCATAAGGATTAGTAAAGTCCTAGATAGAGACGAGTAAGAGTGCCAGTCCATATATACAAACGTAACCTTTCTATTGGGATGTTCAAGAAAAATAAAACTAAGCTAAGGTTCTTAACATATTTTTTACTCATTCCCAAATCAAATAAGCCCATGACCTAGCAACGAATCCCACACCAACTTCATCTTGCTGAGACAACAATTTTAAACCCATATCTTATTTCTATTGAAGAACCTAAGGGAAAGGATGGAGGAAACCATACCTAGTTGGTGTCAAAACCTTTTCCAGCATTCTTTGCTCTTGCATGTGATATGCAATCACCTTAGGTGTGACTCCTAAGGAACCCTACGTCAAGTGTGATACTTAGATATTACCCCTTCACTTTTAATTGATTGTCTGCAACTTTCGCAGAGAATGCAGACATGATATCAGTTTATCTTGTTACTGTAAAACCCTAAGTACCTCTTCTTTTAAGCCATAACCACGCAAACCTCAAACAACCATCCAACTTCAATTCTAATCAGTAAATTGCTGTTCAATAGTACTGTCCACAGTAACAGAACCGCTTCTAAACAGCTCTAAAGATCCCTGATTTCTTCTCTGAGCTAAATCCCGACTCAAACATCATACAAACCTAACTGCTTTTGGCAGTGGGCTTGGTTTTTTGTTTTGACACAATTGCCATGTCATATTTTCCTTTTTTAATTCTAATTATATGCCACAGAGTTGCCGCATCATAACTTTGATAGACAGTTATTTTGCCCAATTCCACTCATCATCAATTTCAGGTAAGATCAGACAAAGATAACAGTTTATTAGATTTATTGAACAAAAATAAAATAGTTTCATGACTCGATTGCACAAGTCAATGAAGTTGAAGGGATTTTTCATGCATTATCTCAAATAAGTAAAATAATATTAGTAGAAAGGAAAAGTAATTAAAATTAAGTAAACACAAGCAGCATAGTATGTAAAGACCAGGGCAAGTCAAAACATTCAGACAATCAGCAACAACCTTATATTCCCCATATCAAATGACAGGAGGAGCAAAGCTGCAAAATATCAGACCACCTCAACCATAATAGCAGCAATATCATGAATAACAGTTATTGTGCAAGTTTATAGCAAAGAAGAGAGCAATCAAGAGAAGGCAGGCAAATAATTCCCAATTTTATATAGTACATGAAAATTTCATGACCTTCAAGAGATGATAGTTTTATGAGCCTAGAAGGACATGCAAACTTTTAAGTACTAGAAAGAAAAGAAAATGACACAAAGAAAAATGATGTAAACAGCACTTTAACAGTTCAAAGCAATTCTAGCAAATTGAGGCTCCATTTGATTCCTCCTTTTGCTAGTTTCATTTTGCTACCAAACCTAAAAGGCAAAGAGCATACAGATCTAAAAGAAAATAATATTCGTGAACAATTAATAGTTTTGAAGAACAAAACACATGATTTTACTATTATATAGGATAGTTCTGTTATTCAGTGTCCCATTTTAGTTATTTGCTCATTTTTAATCAATTATTTGCTTTTGACTTTTAGCAACTTTTTAGGAAGCAAAAATATATAGCAAAAAGCAAGTAGAAAAAACATCAAACCAAACTGACATTATTTATAAGCTGCACAAACTTCCTTTTTCTTCACTTTTAATCCATTGGGATCTACAACACCCACAACTCTTCAACATAAAACCAATATAAAGTCCAACTAGTTTAGTAGTTGAGTTGTGTCAAGTTTAAAGTGGATATGAAGACCATCACATGAAGAATAGCATATTTCCAAAGCCATCATGGTCTGTGTCAGATATCCTGGTAAGTTACCATGAGTATTGCATCAAAAGTCAGCTTTAAAAGCCCTCAAGTGAAGCCGTTTTCTATTGTTTCCAATTTAAACTTGAATTGAAAGGCAAGAAAAATAATGCAAATAATAATAATGCAGGTGCACTCCTTTAATATTGACAAGAAATACCCAAATTAATGACCAAGTGCAGCACAGTGCACGATGATCTACATCTACATCAGGTCTACCAAACTTCTCATTGCAAAATGAAAATTAAATTATAAGGCTCCCTGCCACATAATTGGTAATGCAACAACTTAGCACTTGTAGTGTTTCACTGCTTGGACCTTCCTAGGACTGCCTTGCTCATAATCAGTTGAGAAAAATGAAATGGTATTTATCATGCACCATTACTAAAGATACAAGCAGCCAAACAGAAGGATTCAAGTTCAAAAGAAGAAAAGAATGTAATTAAGCTTACTTCAACATCTTTTCCATTCAAGGAAATGGATGCCCTGGCTTTTGCTTTCAACAATATAACTGCATCTGCATCTCCAGCATCATGTATTGAAGCACGAATAAATTCTGCCGAAAGAATGCTGCAACAAGGAATAATGAATATTAACATACTACAAATTAATAAATCATTTCACAAGCAGAAATCTTGTGAATAACATTTCCTCTATCATTAATGTCGCCATAAATTGGCAAAAACAAATACATAAATAAATACCTGTTTATGGAATCTATAGAAGCCACTACATGATCTCGAAGGTGACGAAAGCAATGTAAACCAGTAAGCTCATCCCCATCCTATCAAAAGGCACAGATTCATAAGATAACTAAAATTTGAACTCCAGCAGTGCTTCATTCTGGTTTTGTTGTTTATATGAGATCTTATTAGCTTACACGTACAACATGCGGAAATTCATAAGATAACTAAAATTTGAACTCCAGTAGTGCTTCATTGTGGTTTTGTTGTTTATATGAGATCTTATGAGCTTACGCATACAACATGCAAAGAAGGTGATGGTCCCCTAAAATTTTAAAGTAATCGCCTAGTTCGGCTAACCTACATCTGCAGGTAGAGGCGAGAAGAAATTTCCACTATAATGAAGAAGATGATAAAGATTACAATGAGCTTTAGTGTCCAAAACTCATAAGCAACCACTACAACACCACAACCTGAGTGCAATTACTCTTAAAGCTCCTAAATTCTCTTTTCTTTTCTACCAAAACAAGCTGAGTGTGCCACTAAATTCTTTTACAAAACACACTTTTATACCCCACATTTCAATTTTCCTCGAATGACTTTAATGAGCTTTAAACCAAATTGAAAATAATGGGAACAAAAAAGTCAAGTAAGGGCAACAAAAAAAAAGGTTCAGGGGGGAAACCGTGGCATTCAACTTTCAAAATCATTTCCAACAAATCTCCACCTTGCCTTGAAGCACAGTCTCTTTAGGTGATGCCAGGATTGTTGTAACATTATCATATACTCATGTTAGTGACAAATGGATTCTTAACACATTTCGCATTAGCACTTCTAGCGACTTGTTTGCCACACATGAGAAGTGTGATGGCTGAATACTAATGGGTGATGATCATGCTCATAAAGTTACATTTGCACGATCCGAATCAAGATGTTTTGACGGTATTGCCAGTAGATTGACAAATCTTGAGCACATCCCCGAAATGAAGAACCAAACCATACTTCCACTTAAGTCTTCAGCTCAATAGCTATAGATGGGGATCTATTCACTAAATAGCACACAATATTTTCCACTTCAGCCTAGAAGTCCTTATTGAGGCTAGCATTTGATATCATAGATTGAGCCTGCTCCAAGAGAGTCCTATTCATGTCTTTTGCAACCCCATTTTGCTGTGATGTATGTCGATAAGTGTGGTGTCTCACTGTTTTTTCTCACAGAACTCATCAAAGTCACCTGAGCCATACACCAAACTATTATTTATTTGCAACTGATTGATTTTCTTCCCAATTGGTCTTCAATCAAAGCCTTAAATTGCTTAAAATGCTCTAGGAATTACACCCAAACCTTCCTCAAGGAATCATGGATAAAAGTTAACCAATGTTGTAACCACTCTCACAAATAGTCAAAGGAACCCCAAAGACCAGCACAAATGTAGTCCACTGTACCTTTGGTACTAGGAATCCTATTGTTGAACTTCATTCAAGTCTATTTTGCCAAACACATAATGCTTGAACAATTCTAGATTTCCAATATACTGCCCACGGAAAAAAAGCCTCACCTACACATCACTATCAAATCTCTCTACCATATGCCCATGCCACAACCAAGTGGTGTTTGAATCTGGATCATCAAACGATGACAATACTGCAGCACCTATAACAGTAGTACCTTCCAAAAAGTAATGTTCATGCATCACAATCAAGGCACCAAAAAATACCCTCAAACTCCACCTTCACCTAAATATCAAAAGCCTTTCTTGTCTGAAATGCCCATTGAAATCAAGTTTTTCTCACTTCAACAATGTGCCAAACATTTAAAGATTCTTACAATACCATCAAACATCTTGAAACAAACTATGCCAATACACACCACTTTACCAGTGCAATCATCTGCATCCCAGCTATCCCATCACTATAAAAGATTGATGTGCTATGTTTCTAAAAGAATTGCTATAGCTCTAATTTCCCCATTAGGAATCAGACTAGATTAGAAGCCTGTCACCACTTCATTCAAAACCTACTAACAAGCCCATTACTTTTTATCAATATGAGGTGATCATAGCATTATATAAGACTGTGATTTAGGCAATTCAATCTTCTGTGATTTAGGCCCCCAAAAAAGGTTGTTCATCAACAGGTGATCAAAAGATTGAATCACTATGCATATCTTGGTGGTGTTTCTTTTTGGCTAACTCTATTTCATTTTCTATCAATAAAAAAAAGCATAAAATCACACCACGCCAGTAAAAGAGTTAAGCTACTAAGCTAAGCTGTTGTTAGGGAACTTAGTTGTTAACCAATGATGCTAACCAAAACCACCTCCTGTTGCCAAATTCGAAAAATTAAGTATTTGGTGGAATTCATCACTAGAAAGACCAAGCTCAGTGATGTTTTGCAAAACAAAAGAAACATTTTGCACAGTATATCATTCCTAGGGATTTCAGTAAACCTATTAGGCATGCAAAGTAACATAAATTTAAAAAAATAAAAAATAAAAAAGCAAAGAATATGATTTCGTTGAAAGATGAATGCATACCAACAAGTGCTGCAGGTCATCAATAACATCCAAAGCTCCAGCACACTCTGCAGATGCAACAAGCTGCATAACCGAGAAAAATAAATCAAACTCCTCTCCAAGCATTAACAAAGTAGCCTCTTCAATTTTATATTGTTGTCCTTTCTTTCTTGGTGAATGACACTAAATAAGAGAGAAAAAAAGGAAATTTAAAAGCTGACCAATTTAAGAGCGGATAACGCTTGGTTAACAGATAGAATAAGCTTCAATTTATGTTGGAGAGCAAACAAATTGGTCCTATTGGCATTCAACTCCTGAATCTGCCTAGCAGAGTCAACCAAATCCGTGTCTAAAAGCCGAATAGTTTCCTTTAACTCGCGAATCCGACTGCAACCTTCCACAATCTTAACATTCAAGTCCTGCAACTGCCCTTGCGCTTCAAAGAAAGAATTGGAGCGCAGCGAAATCTCCTTGACCAAATGCAGCTCCACCACGTCCAGGTAGTGTGACAACTTCTCCTGAAGCACAATGTTTTCAGAAACATCGGTGAAAGGGCAGGCTGCCCGGAAAGTGGGTCCATCTTCGAGTGCGAAATCTTCCTTAAAAAAGAGTGCCGGGACCTCCCTCAAACAAGCGACGAGCGCCTCCCCAATGTTGTCGACATCGAGGGTCTGCTCCTTGGTGGAGTGGTTGCGAATGTCCTCGAAGCGATGGTAGGAGTCAGAGACGGAAGAGACGTAGGATTGGAAGTCGGATCGTGTGAGGTCGGAGGAGGCTTTGGTTGAAATTAAGGGCGCGAACTCGGGAGGGGAAACGGACCACCAACCAACCCAAGAGGCCTCCAATCTGGCAGCGTGAGGGTTGTTGAGGATCGAAGAGAGACTTTGGCTACCCGCATCGGTCACGGAGAATGAAGGGCTTCGACCTACAGGGGACGACCTTCCCGATGGGGAAGGCTGCGGATCCATTTTCAAGATCTACAAACCATCAAACAACAAAAATTGGGTCCTCAATTTTGCTTTCTAATCATCAAACTGTTTCTTTCCGTTAAATTTGTTTCTCGTTCCTTCGGATCGAAATTCTGAAAACAAATGATAAAACGCAAATCCAATGTGTTGGTTTGAATTGAATCAATGGTGATTTTGGGATCTGGAAAGAATGGGAAAGAAGCGAGAGATCTGAGAAGAAGAGATGGAAGTGCAAAGCGTGGGAAAGAAAGCTGAAATGGCTGGATCGGACCTCCTTCTTGGGTCCCGCCACTCTTCTCAATCCGAGCCGACCCGCATTAGCTGCACCATATTCGTCAATTAATCATATAATTAAAATATTAATTCAAAACCAAAAAATGAAAAAAAAAATCAATAATCATTGAATATATATGTGTTATTTTTTCAAGAATAAGACGTAAATTTATTATCACGGTTTGCTATTAATTATTATGAGTTCTTACTAAAAAATGATCATTCGTAAAAATAAAATAAAATAAATAATTATTTTTCTCAATCAAATATATTATTTTAATAATTATAATTTTAATATTATATTTTCAAGTTCAAACTTTTTATAATTAATTGTCATTGAAAGAAAATATTTCATAATCGAACAGAGAATCATAATTAGGGGCGCAATAAACTTTAAGTCAGAAAAATATAATATAATATCATAATATGTAAATTATAAAAGGTTATCATGCAAGGAAATTATGATATTAACCAATTTAAAGTGACCTTCGATTGTTTTTAAAATTTTCAGAGAGATTAATCAATCAAGTCATCTTCTTAAGTCAATTAAAGTGAATATTTTAATTAATTAAAATGAAATTTATTGAATCATTAAAAACTAATGTGGAATCAAAGTTAATATCTATAAATATATAATTGACTTTTATTAACAATTAGAAACATGATGATAGTTAAAAGTGTTTATTAATAAACCGTGCAAGAATTATGCCGTCTGAAATTGTAAATATTTAATTTTATATTTTTAATTTAGAAGAATTCATATTTATGAAATAAAAAAAGAAAAAAATCAAGACAATTTAAAACAAAGTGCAATCATCACACATGTGTGCATTAGTAAGTTGGTAGCTTAAAGGGTTGAGCCACCACTTCTATTTATGGATATTTATGAAATTTTTTTTCGATCAATCAAAATTCACGTGTTTAAAAAATAAAAATATATTAAATTAAATTTTTTATGTAAATTATTTATGTTATTGTTTGGAGTATCAATCGGTATTTTTTAATGTGATCGAACCGTTGACATGAATCAATTAGGGATTCAAGATTTATAATTAATAGAAGCAAATATTTTAAGTTATTAAAAAAAATTTTGTGGTTGAAATACAAATTAATATAAAAGGCCATAAACAAAATTAACAACTTTATTCTTATTATTGCATAGAAACAATATATTAAATTGAATTAGTTTATTTTTCCAATAAAATGAAAGAATTAGAGGATAAATAATTTCGCAAAATGCCAGAAAAAGCAAAGAAGAATTTCTCAAAGTAAATAATTTATACATCTATCATCTGGTGATGGCCATTGGCTATGGATCAAATTCCCAAGAAACACAAAACCTCATGTAGGAGGATAAATGGACAATGTCACTGTTACTTAAACAGTGCTTTGGTCATTGTGAGAGAAAAGCACTGTTGAAGGAACAGTCGAGAGAATAAGCACATACTACTAATTAATAATTAATTATAGAATTCAATTACACAAAGTAGGAACACAGGCAAATCATAAGGTTTATATATATATGCATGCATGAGGTATGATTTGAGATCTGGGAATATTGTATAGTCTGAGGTATATGCTCATGTATGGGGAAAAACCCTACATTGTTAACCGGAGAAGATGCTTCTTGTTGGACCCTAAGCGCGGTTCACGCTTGGCTTTCACCAAACGGCTCAAAACTTTGGCATACCGACTCATCATCCCTTTCAGATTCAGCCCCCCTTGGACCCCATCCTGCTGGTTTTTCTTCACCAGCTGAAGCTGTTTCTCTTCTTGGTTGAAATGTTGACCCAGTGAGCTCCTGCCTGATGATCTGCAGCTGGTCTCCTCCTTTGCTTCTCCTCCATCACCGTTGATGAGTTGCTTCAAGCTTTTATGATCACTACTCTCTTCCTCTTCTTCATCATCATCATCATCATCGTCGTCGTCAGCTGCTTTTCTTGGGAAGATTTTCAGAGAATTATCCCATTTGGAGGAAGCAATGTTGGATGTATCATTAGGTTCCTGGAGATCCAATGGCTTCCGGGTTCTCTTGGACAGTGTAATGTCATAATGGCGCTTGCTGGGATTGCAGTGGCTCCCCATTATGGGTGGAAAAACAAAGCAGGCATGGGATGGAAGGGAAGAAGAAGGGGGTGAGGGATGGGTAAGAGAGGTTTGCTTGGAGGGCAATCAAATTAAAGGGTAGTTTTAAAGGTGAAATGTCTGTTTTCGTATTGTCCCTCTCTCCAAACTGCAAGATTGACCATTCCCCCAATGCACAAGCAGCTGGTAAATGAAGAAGAAGGTGAAATGGCACCAACCAGCTTCTAGTTCTTTTCTTCACACTTCTCATCTCCTTCACACTTCATTACTCTCGCTCCTTCCTTACCAGCATTTTTTCTTCTTATTTCTATATAAAAGGACTAGCAATGGCTGTCCGTACACTGTTGAGAACGTGATTTATAAACTTATTTGTTAGACTTATGGCATGTTTGGTTCAGGGAAAGGCATTCCTAAGGAATTTTAATTCCTTTGTTTGGTTGAGCAATAGCACATGGAATTGCCATTCCATAAGAATGGTTATTTTCCAAAATCCTCCAAAACCAATAAATAGCTAATACCATCCTCTCCCATGGTATTAGATATTCCATAGCTAAGGAATAGATTCAAAAAATTATAAAGACCAAAATATCTTTAATAAATTTAAAAAATTACAATTCTATTTATATAAAATATTATTTTTTCTCTCCTCATTCCCTCCCTTGATTCAAATTTTTAATAAGATCTTAATATTAAATTATAAATAAAATATTAATAATTTAAAATATTAAAAATAAATTATAAATAAAATATTAATAATTTAAATTATCAATTATTAATAAAATAAATTATAATTATTCCTATTTAAAAACAAATTAAATTAAAAATAAAAAGGCATAATATCATTTAAAATATATATAAAATATTAATAATTAAATCATTAATTATTAATATTTTAAATAATTAAAAATTATTCATATTTAAAAATATAAAATAAAAAATTAATCATAATAATATTTAATTTAAATAAAATATTAATATTTCAAAATATTAATGATTAAATTATAAATAAAATATTAATATTTAAATTATCTATTATTAATATTTTAAATAAATAATCAATTATTAATATTTAAAAATAAAATAATTAGTCATAATAATATTTAAATTAATAAATTATTAATATTTTAAATATTAATGATTAAATTATAAATAAAATATTAATATTTAAATTTTAAATTATTAATATTTAAAAATAAAATAAAATAAAATAATTGAGTATAATAATATTTAAATTAAATAAAATATTAATATTTAAATTTTCAATTATTAATATTTTAACAAATAAAATAAAATAAAATAAAATAAAAATTAATCATAATAATATTTAAATTAAATAAATATTAATATTTTAATTAAATTCTAGATTATTAATATTTAAAAAATCTAATAAAAATAAATAGTCATATAAATAATAAATGGTGTTTTGATCTTTTTATTTTCTATTTCTTTCTATTCCAAAGTTATTATTACCAACTAAACACTATAATAACTCATAATAATTGAGTAAGGGTATTTTTGTCTTTTTCTCACTTATTCTTTTTTTATTCTAATCTTTTTTCTACCAACCAAATACTGTATTAAATAGTAATAGTCATTTCTGCTCTATTCTATTCACTATACCAAATAAAATAATAATTATTTTTTTCTATTCATATCTTATTCTATTCTCACAAAATACTTATTCTATTTTATTCCTATTTATTCCACAAACCAAACGTACTATTAAGTTCTGATCTATGACACATATTATCAATTTATTTTTTTATTTATATTTAACGTATTATCAATGCATTATATATACATTATAACTCAATCGCAAAATTTAAAATTCTTTTAAAATAAATATCTTTTAAATGTATTTATTAACAAAATTACAAGATTTGATTTATTGATAACATATAAAACTTCAAAATTACAACTTTTTCTTTAATCAAAATGAAAAGGGTTTTTTTTATCATTATGTTTTGAAAATAATTATTAACCTTTAAATATGCATTGATGTGGATATAAAACCTTTTTATTGATAGTTAAGCTCAAAACCGACATCCAAATTCAAAAAGTAGTGTTTTCTTTTTTTTATCTGTAAGGTATAATTTCTAATAATTTTTATTTTATTTTAATTTTCATTTTCAACGGTTTAAAATTTTTCAATGATTTTCACATCCCAAATTTGATAATATGACCAGAAAGATTACCATGTAAACCCTATTAAATATTTTCCCTCTAAATGGAAAGAGTACACATATCTTCCTTAACATAAACTTTTAAGAATGCTTACTATAAATAGAAATTTAAACAACAGGGTACCATCATTCCAACAAATCATAACACCTAATAAATTATATAAAACTAATTAAAAGTATATATGCATATTTAAGAATTAATTGTCAAGACCTAGACTTCTATCTCTCTCTCTAGCTTTCTCAAAAGAGAAAAAAAGTAAACTACATATGTGAGCTTTGATTGTAAATGTGTCAGGTACGGTGGATGTGCCAAAGAGAGAACAAGGGCATCCCCATACCCCCAGCACAGGGCAGTGGGAAATATTTGTTTAATTTCATCAACTGCTAAATCAAACAAATATACATTCTGGTCAAAAACTGAAAAAGATCTATAACTCTTTGGTCCAACGGAGGCAAAAGGGAATCTCCTTGGCTTACTGGACTGTACAGCTATATTCAGCAAGGACAACTTCAATAAAGACTGTATTCTAATACCCCAAAATCTCGCCAACTTGCCCGATGATGCTGTTACAACAATTTTTACAACCTACCTCTGTTCTGAGTTTCTCTACAGTGGGAAGAGGAGATCAAACTGGCCTAGTAGATTCTCCACTCAATTCTCTTCTAACCAGCTTCAATATCTCCATAATCTGAAACAAGAGAAATAAAGTACTTATGAACATCAGATTTGGAAACGCATGGATGACAAGTATACAGAAATTACAGGCATGGCTAAGCTACGACACAATTATCAGAACACCACAACAAGCTATTAATTGTTCATATATGTTCTTTTCTTCAAAAAAAATGGCAATTCAAGCATTCATATAAAAAACAGATTAATAAAGTGATTACTTTTTCTCACTCCGCTACCATCAAATTGACCTTTCAACAGATTAAAATTGCATAAATACGCATTCAACCATGAATTAGCTTAAATGGTATTCTTTTTTCCCTTATCACTATTTCTGTCTTTTCGCAACTTCAAGTATAAGCTTTGGTTAAATAACTAAAATCATCCTTCTTTCTTTCTTTCTTTTTCTGGGAGAGTTTGAGGGCGGGAGATTCAAACTCAGGTCATCCTCTTTGGGAGAGAGATAACGGGCAGGATTTTGTTACAGTTCAGTCATTACATTAGAAGGATAGATAGGAGGAGATGGACTCAAAAAAGAATATAATCCTGGGAAAGTTAAGGAATCACTCCTGTGAACATTATCAACAACATTAAATAAAACCCTCAATTTTTTAAATCTAAAGTTTTTCAGGTTTTCCTTCCTGCCATAAATAGGAAGAAATAAATCTTAACATAATGAGGCAAATTGTGAACAGAGAGACGGAGTTATTTAGGTTTGCATGGAAACTCCATGGCATGATTCTTGCATTTTTCTTCGGTCACATAACTTTTTTGCCCGTCACTAAGTTGAAATAACAAAGTTCCACCATGTGAGGTTGGCTTAATGGACTATGTTGTCCCTTTTTATAGCTTCCCCCAATGTCCTCTTTGGTCTTCCTATCTCACTGTCCACACAGAAATGCTCATTAAATCATCAAGTTCAGTCAATTAAAACTTGTTTGCACAGGATATCCCTTGGTTTAAACACAAAGAAAGCATTTATCTAATTTCCAAAGCATGCTTTCCAATGCTAAGAAACATATGCAATAGGCAAACAGCATTTGAATAATCCAAGTTATTATTGATCTTTGTGACCTAAGAAATGTTCCATAGACGCATGGATATGTTTTGACTCACTTTTAAGAAAAATAACAATATAAAAGTTCAGTAGAACAAAGAAACAACTTACTCCGGTATAATGTTTCAATATTGGAGAATAATGATCAAGCGCTATGTATATTTTCTCAAGAAGACCTAAAAGAACATCCACCTGATCACCCAAGAGATCCACCTTCAATACAAAAAAGAACCATAATAAATACAATAATAATAATAATAATAATAACAATTTACCAAATCGAAAAGCTCTATAATGATGTATAATGCAATCAATGATACTAAATGATCTTCTCTGCTTTGGTTTAAGTTATTTCAATGTAAACTGTATACAGTTGATGTGAAAACTAAAACAGGGTAATTTATGTAATAGTTTAACCTTGAATAAGAAGCCAGTACACAGTCCATTAGGCGATCAAATACATTGTAGACTACCATATCACTACACTACCCTTTGGTAGTTTTCTTCCTAAACCACAACTAATCGAAAGGGGGAGACAAGAAATTCACAAATAAAATATCATTACTCATACCATAGAAGACAAGCTCCAGCTCGGTTTATCACTATCAAAAATATAAGCCAAGCATCATTTAATTCATAGTTATTCCTTGTGAAATTCATTCTACAATGTCAAATAGGTATAAAGCCATCACAAAATGGAATACGTTAACATTTCCTAAATCTACCTCAGTTTCAGCCTTTTCAAGGTCAGAACATCTCCTTTCAAGCTTCTGCTTATAATGCAATCCCTTTCTTTTCAATACATTCGCCGTCTGAATGAGAGAACTGAATTGGGAGTTCAAATTCTCCAACCTGAAAATTGACCATATGCATATTACATATTTGAGTTAATAAATGCAATAGCGAATTCCCTTTCCAAAATAATGCAGATGCTTTTCAAAATAAAAGAAGTGTATAAAAACTCAGCAATAGAGTAACAAACCAAATTATAATCTAAAGATAATAAAAGCCAATGGTTCATATAGGAACGTAAATTTGACTGAAGGACACAAGGTCACACACTGACCAAAGACCAGGATATAGACCAGAGTGAAAGTTATTTTCAAAAAAAAAAAATCCAAATTAGCTTAACTTGATGGATATACAATCTATACATCACTATGCCAAACATAGGGTCCTGAAAGGGCTGATTTAAAAAATTTCAACCATTCTGCAAGAAGCAGGGATTGGCAGAGCTACCTCAGTCAAATTGTAAAATCCAAAACTGACAGATGTCATAGACAACTAGCAACAACAAATCATTTATATCAATAAGGATCTCTCACAAAAATGAAAGTTATCTTATTAGTTTCAGTTGATAGGCTTAAAAGTGATGAGAATGAGCTTAACTGAACTTTTCTTGACAACATTAACCAGATATTTGAGTGTTGGCAATCTGGAAGTAGCAGAATGCTATGAACCGAAATTTAATGAATTCCAAAGTCATGAGTTATACACCTTTTGTCCACAAGTTTTGAAGAAGAGACAGAGCTTAAGTCCATCTTCCATTACTAAGCAAGTCAAGGTCTGAGGTAAAATTCAATATCATACATTTGAGAGGAAAACAATGCAATTCAACAGTTACAACCACAATGAGAAAACCTAGGATAAAATTCATTTGGTTACAGAACAGACAACGCATTGCAACTTAAGGTTTCTTTCCACTTAAAACCTTCTAGTCATTTGTAAGGACAGATAAGAGAGGATAGAACTGAGACAACATTCCTGTCTCTTAAAGCATAAAGAGTGTTATGTGACCCATCAACATTTCATAAGACTTATCCAAGCATTTGGTAATTTATCAATAGGAAAATGAAAAAAGGTAATGGTGATAAAGAAAGTACCTTAGATTACTCCTCTTCATATCTTCTGCTACTTGACATTCAAAATCAGCAAATGTCTTATATAGTCCTTCAACAAGAATAATTATTGATTCCATCTGTTTTCTGTGCTCATCATCGCTTTCCCTCAAATCTTTCACTGCCTGGTCAAGCTTCTCGTTTAATTTACATGTTTCCACTTGTTGCAATTCAAGTTTCTCCAATGCTTGAAGGAGATAAACTTTCTGAACATTGAATTCTTCATTGCACTTAGAAATTATCATTTGCTGCTGGTTTGTCTGATCCCTTACAACATCAAGTTCTTGAGAAGCCAACATAAATTTCTCCTTTTCTCTTTCCATTGCAGCCGATGTTTCATTAAGTAACTTCTCCTTTTCATCAATTGTTGATGCCATTAGGAGCATATGCTGCCGTAATTTTTCTTTCTCTTCAACTTCCAGTTTTAGTACCCTTTCTTTCTCGCATGCGTCCTTGCTTAAGTCATGGAGTTTCTCCTTGGCTTCTGAGAAGGCTGCTCTGAATACAATTGCACATAGTCCTTCCATTATTAAAGATTCCAAATCAGAATCTTCAAATTCACTCTTGCTGGCATGTCTACATATAAGGTCATAAATTACTTTCATGATGATGTGCTCCATCTCTAAATCTTCGCTGACCTGCTTGGTCTGGCTGATCACCTCCCTGATGAAGCATTTATATACATCCCGACTAATTGCAGATTCAATATGTGCATCTTCAACTGCAGATTCAAGGTTTTCTACCTTTTTCAGTAAGTTATCCTCGGTCAGAGAGTACTGTGAGATTTTCTCCATGGCATCAGAAACTTGTGAAGAAAGGCAGTTAACTTCCTTTTTCTTATCAGAGAGTGAATCTCTCAGTTGATGATTTTCTGAAAGAAGAGGTTCTAATCTGTCCTTCAAAATGCTGAGAGTCTCACCATTATTACTTAATAAAGGAAATTTCTCATTTCCAACAAGAATTTTATCCAATTTCACAATGACATCTGGGATCTTTTTCCTCAAGACATCAAACTCCTTATCCTTCCTGAATGGCAAAGAAGAACCCCTTTCTTTCAAATATTCCCGTTTGAGGCTAAAATATTCTTCAGTCATCTGTTGTAGTTGGTAGTCATGGTCTCTCTTCATTTTTGTCATCTCAATCTTGAAAAAATTCACTAATTCCTCCTTTGACATGTGCTTCAGTTGCGCAGCATCCAAATTTTCTGGCACAGCAATTACCGACTCTTCATGCTTCCCATTTCCTTCCCAAAGAGATGAAACATGATTCTCTGAAACCTTTCGATGTAAATGATCGGTCCTTTTATTGTTACTCAAATCATCATTGATCTCCGAGGAACTATGAGAATACAGCATCCCAGTTTCAGGATTAGACAGTGATTTAGAAATGGCATCTAATTCCTGACGCAAACTGGAAATCTCATTGAACTTCTCGATCCAATTTACATTTCCATTACCATAACATTGAGCATTTTGATCCCATAATCTTTCTTCAAACTGTTCCTTCAAACTCCGAATACAATTTGTTACCACCATATGTTCAACATCTTCCTGATATTCTCGCTCTAGCTGACACTGACAGAGTGAAACCCTGGATGAGTACATAATATCATCGACTTGCTCATAGATAGTGTCTAGGGTTATTCTTAAAGAATCAAGTGTTTTATCCACATGAATCCGGTCTCTGGTTTCATCCTCTTGCAGAATACCACCCAATCCCACCAACTCGGGACCTGAATTAATCCTCCTAATAGAACTATGCCCTCTGAATTTGTCAATTTCTATCCTGAGATTCTTAAACTGCCCTTTAGCTGCATTTTTAAGACTGCCCAAAGATTCTCGGAACCGGTCATGCTCACAAAAAGAATCTGGCAATCTTGAAAATACACCATCTTTTTCAATGTTTGGTTCATAGTGCTTCAGTAAAGACTTGTTTTCATCTGAACAAACATGGTAAGGATTCATCATTTTCTTCAATCTTACTAACTCCAACTCTTTCTGAGCAATCCTATCAGCTGCCTCTTGCTCAACAGCATTGATCAAGCCCCTGATGACTGAGTCACTCACCAGCCTAGAAATTGTCAACCGGTCCTTGATGTCTTCCACATATGAATCAAATTCATTGAGAAAGTCAACATCCAGTTCCTCGCCCTGTTTTATAGTATCACCAATGTGCACCGACCCATTTATAGATGCATCACAACATGAAACAACACTAGCATTCACATCTCTACAGCTCTCCATAGCCATTTCAGAATTGCCTCTCACCAGCAGGATTATTACACTGCAAACAAAAACAAAAAAAAAAAAAAAAGGAGCAAACTAAATCAATAGCAATTAATACATGTTGCTCAAGATCACCATAAGCTTCCACGCTTCAACTAGCTGTAACTAAATTTGAAACTAACTACTCCATAAAAATTCAAATTTCATCAGTTTACTTGGTTGAGCTCAGATTTTCAGCATAAAAAACTATTGAAATGAACTACAAGGCTTCAGATCTTATTTCTTTTCCCCTTTCTGATGTATTCTTACCAGTCAAACAATGTCAATTAGCTCAAAGTCAATTTTTTCTAAAACAAATGCAAATCACGCTAACAAAATCTGACAACTTTTGACACTGAAAATTGAGCTTAACACATTCATAAATATATTGCATTTGAGAAAGAAATTAAACACAAGGATAAATTAACAAGAAATATAAGCTCAGGATTCTAAGACGAAATGAACAAAAGCAAAGAATCACAAAAAAAAAAAAAAGAGGTTAAAAATTTAAACACAATTAAAGTAAAAAAAAAGGCAACTTACAAGATTTTCTGGGAGAAATTAAAGGTGAAGAGAAGAGTTCAGGGAGAAAAGCTGCTCCATTTAGAAATCTCTGTGCTTCTCTCTGTTCTTCTGGTGACGTTTAGGGTTTCTGAGAAAATAGACTAAAAAAGTCCAGATAGATTTGGTGAGCGGGAATGAAAGGAGCAGACTATGTAATGAACCTTGGGATTAAATTTATTTACATAATCTGCCATATTTGACCTTTCTTCCTCCAAAGGAAATCTTTTTTTTTTTTTTGGTTTAAATTTCATTTTTTGGGAAAGAAAAATTAATTAAAAATACTTGTATGTATTTAAGCATATGCTTTATGTTACCAATTTTTTGTCTTATCTGTAAAGGTAAATATTTATACTTACAACATTAGAAGAATCTAGAAACCCAAGCTAGTGAATATAATTCTTTAAAAAATATTAATTACAACTTTTTTATTTTTATACATGTATGTAATTTTTTTTCAAAAATTTAAATATGTTTGGAAGATATTCACCTGAACATATATTTACGTAAAATAATATATTTATGTCAAACAAAATGAAATATTTTGCATCAAAGATTTAGATATGTTTCCCTTTCTTTTTATTCTAAATTTCGATTCAAAATTTAATTTAAAGTCTCAAATCTTAATAACTAAATGTTATACAACATTTAGATAAAGAAAAAAAAAAAGAAAGGACATAATGTGAATGTTACGCAGCCTTATGAGAATAATTTTAGGAGAATTGAACAAGAAAAGTATATTATCCAATTTTGTTCATGGTAAGGAATTCGTGGCAGAGTACATTAATTAATTTATTAAAGGATGCTTGAGAGAGTAGTATGCTTTCCTTTCTATGGCCCACCTGCACAAATTAATTAAGCTTATTATGATTAATTATTATTAATTAATCTGACAATCATAATCAGTGTGATCGAGGAGGAAACGAGACAAGAAAGGAAAAGAAAACAATCATGATGACCATCGTTTAAAGCTTGTTTCTTTCTTGTTACTTTGTTTCCTTCCTTTTCATTTTCTCCCTACCTGGCTTTTGTCATTTCATGTTAGAGGCTGTAAAACCAACCCCAATCCACAGCTCCTTTATAATGCTTCAACTTTATTAAAAAGTTTGAGATTTAAATTTGGAAAAACTTAATTTATAATAATTCTAAACTCAAAAAAATTCCAACTCAAATGTTATGTTAAAATTGTTATATATTATTATATAAATATAAAATAACCTAAAACTAATTTAAAACGGCTCAAACTTAAAATAATTTAAATTCGAGGTACTTCTAAATCATTTCATTCATGTGTAATTGGGAAAAATTAAGTTAAAAAAATAAAGAAACTTAAAAGAACAAAGTGAATGCATGAGCACTTTACCTACCATTTCAAAGAAGAGAAAAAGGGGGGTTTTTTCCATGAATAAAGCATATGACACATTCCAATGGGTGAAATAATTGATGGGAAATGCTTTTGGTCAAAGGTTATAGGAGATTTAATTAATGGGATCCAAAGCTACAGCACTTTCTAATTATTTATATTCCATTCTATATGAACCTTTGAATTGCTTTTAGTCTTTAAAAAAAAAAAAGAGTTGATCAATTGCTTTAAGGTATTAAATTAACAAGGAATTGACCCTCGATTAAATTAAGTGTTAATTCCATTAAAAATTCTACTCCATATTATCTTGATTAAATGAATTTACATATATTTAAAATTTTCAAACTTACAAGATCCTTTTTAAATTCATGTAATTATGTCACCTATAGAAACTTTTTAGAGTTATACTAAATTAAATATTTTATTAATATTCACATCATTTACATTTTCATTCAAAATGTTTATAATCTTTAGTTGTTTTTTATGTAATCAACTATCAATAAAAACATGACCATCAATTGATCGATTTCATCAACCAAATTCCTTTTTTTTTTTCATTTCATTTTAAATGCATCCTAGTGAGGCTCTTAGATTTGACACAAAATGAATTTTAATAAGTATTATATTAATTACAAAACATTTATAAATAAACAATATATAAAAAATAAATTTTAATGTTAAAATTATTATTTATAATCGAATTTAAATAGTAAGTATCTAAGACCATTATTTAAAATTTACTCCAGTTCATAATAAATAGTGCTTTTCCTATTCAAACTTAATTATAAAGTAGCTTAATTTTACTTAATTAAATCAAGTAATGCAGAGTACATATCTGATTATAAACTATTATTGATATGTGTCTACTAGACTATATTTTAAAAAAAAAATTAGAGATTGAATAGAATAATTAATTTGATGAAGCAAACTTTCATAAAATAGAGGAGTTGGCATTTGGCAGAATATAGATGGATTTTGTATTTCATTAATGCATGGTAGCTGGTGGTTCCAATAAATTGATGTGCGAATGAGTGGAGAAGATTCGACACTCTACTTAAAATTGGTAGCAGTTGGGAAACACCCCATTTATTTTGTTTTTGTGCATATAAAGCCAAACCCTGCACAACTAATGAAGTACTACGTCGGCATATTATTATAAATAATATACAAACTCATGGAAATGATTCCTTAAAATTAGCTCAGGCTTCACTTCAATCAACAAGCAAATTAATAAGATTCGATCAGCCGTCCTAAAGATTTGCAAATTAATTATTAAGATCACAACTTATAAAAGAAACCAACCCAAATTGATTAATTTCCATGTAATTTAATTTAAAAGTTTAAGCTGAGCAAAATATTGGTTACTTAAACTTCAATTTAATTAAAAAAAAAACAAAAGTAACACAAAGAATATATATTTTAGATAAAATATCTTGATTTTTTTAAATTTTGATCGAAATTATATTAAAATTTATTAATTTTTAAAATAAATATTTTATATTAAAAAATTATTTTTCGTTAGACATGTAGATTCAACTATTAGTCAACCGTTAATATTTTCGTCAGCTTGCTGACATATAAGAATAGAAATATAATTTTAATTTTAATTAATTTTTATGATTACAATTATATAATTTTACTATTTTTTATTAAATAAAAAAAACTCTCTATTAAAAAGTATCGATTTATTTTTTTATATTTTAAAAATATACTAATAATTTTTTAAATTAATAAAAAGATATTTTAAATTTTTATTATTTTTGTTAACAATGTTTATAATCTTGAAACCAAACGTCCATTTCAAAACTTAGAGAATGAAGTTATTTTACCCAATACTTTAACTAATGTAATTTCTTCAAAAGGTATTTATTTTGAAGGTGTACTATTTGCGAAAGAGTATTGTGAAGCTTCGAGCTATAAAAGCTGTACAGCAGAGTATTTATATTCTGTTTTTTTAACAAGTCAAATAACTAAAATAAAAAAAAATTAACCAACTAACAAAATATTTTTACAATTTAATAAACAGTCCGTGTAAAAGTAACAATAAATAACACAAATATAATTTTGTAACAAAGCATGTAATTCACACGTGCTCCTTTCCTTTCTTCTTAAATTCTTAGGCCCGGTTGATAGTTTCTCTCTTTTATCTTCAATCGCCAACTTCTTATCCGATTGATACCGTGACCTGGAGGGTCCCATACTGATGGTGCACGGGGAAGATGATGACGTGTGCGCTGTTGGTCTGGTCGGTGGGTGTATGTATCAGCGTCGAGCAAGGACAAAACAGTGAACGCATTTCCTGGAATGGGCCATATGTTGATTGGTGAAACCTAGGAAAATGTAGACCTTGTTTTCGGCACCATTTTTGCATGGCTGAAAGAAGGAGCCAGCTTATCTGTATGATTAATTTCATTACTTTTTTTTCATTTATTTATCTGCTAATTGTTTATTTTCCATTATTAAATTTGGATAACTTAAGTGCAACCATCACTGGCAGTTGTGTTATAAGGGTGGCAAGTATTATCATCTCTTTATTAATTTGCTAAGTTAAGATGCCTAAATCTTTCATTTGTTTATTTAAATTATTATTCGACAACTTGAACATTTTCTCATTTAAAAAGAATAAAATTTGAATGTCTTTTTCATCAAATATAAAAAAAAAATTATTATTTGATAAAAATAAAATATTCATTTATTTTGAAATAGTCAAAATTAATTATTATTGAGGTATTTGAAATTTAAGTAAATCGTTAATCTTATTTTAATTAATGTAATTTAATTGAAATTGAGTAATTATATCTATTAATTATCTAAAATCATTTATTTGGTGGATAATTGATTAAAAACTCTCTCACCCAATTCGACCCAACTTGAAAATTCAATTTTATAAATTATAATACAATATTGTAAGTGTATTAAGAAAGAAATGAAACTTATCAAGTTTATAAAATAAACTTAACATTGATGACTTACTTTCAAATTCGAATAAAAAATGACAATTAAATATGCAATAAATTATCAACCATGAGTTTTTTTTTTAAAAAATAAATTTATTAATTTGATGAGTCCTCTTTCATTATTGATTATCCTATTTAAAAATTTTCATTATTCAATTTAAAATAAATGCTTTGTTAATTAAATTAAATATATATGATTTAAAACTTGCTTTCGGATTGGAGGTGACAATTGCAATTTGCGACGTCCAAACGGTGAAATGCCTAACATCACAGCACGGGGACAGGAGCACTTCCATCTCATTTTAAGATAAGCTGAACCGCGCTTTCTCCTTCCAACCGTTCTTTCGTACAAAACGCAAAGGAGAAACAGATTTTCCTTCATTTTCACGAAGTCCAAACGCCGAATTCTCGATTTTCGCCTTCCGTCGAGATGGGAATTTACTCCGAGGCCCACATTTGCCAGTGCTTCAGCCGCCTCACCACCCAAAAACGGAACTCCGTGGTGACAATCAGCGGAGACCGCCAAAAAACAGGCCACCAGCTGGTCGAGTGCGTGCTCAGTCTGGCTCGTGCCCTGCTCCATCTTGGCCTCCGAAACGGCGACGTTGTTGCCATCTGTGCTTTCAACAGGTTCTTATTTATATACTTGCCTAAATTTGTTTTATGGAAATTTTCAAGTTCAAATCTTGAAGCACTTTTGTTTCTGTTTCTGCTTTTTTTTTTCTCAATTACGGTTCCAGAAATGCTCTTTTTTTTTTTTTTCATGCCAAACGCAGTCTTGTGTAATCTTTTGTTGACCGTGTGAGGTTTGGAATGCTATTTTTTAATTTTGATGCAAACGCATTGACTTTAGCATGCAAAATTAAATATAATGCATTATGCTGAGAGTTTGTATATTAATAGTAAATGGATTTGGGAAATGCTCTTTTTTATTTTTTCACGTCAAACGCAGTCTTGTGTTATCTTTTGTTGACCGTGAGAGGTTTGGAATGCTATTTTTTTATTTTGACGCAAACGCATTGACATTAGCATGCAAAATTAAATATAATGCATTATGCTAAGAGTTTGTATATTAATACTACATGGATTTGGAAAATCTTGTGATTCTGTTAAAATACAGAGCCAAAACGTCATGAATTTGAGTTTTGACACCTTCATTGTTTCAATCTCTTTCTTCATATTGGGCTGCACGCTGAAAATACAACTATGGAATGATCCTTTCAAATGTAGATCCCATGTGGGTTTGCGATAGAACCTGATAATGTGAAACTAAGTTTGGGTATTGCATCATGTGTTCGTCTCATAGTCGCGCAACTCAATTATGACACAAAAATGTGCATGTTTAATGCAGGTTGACCTGCCTAACTTGTAAATAATTCTCGTTGACGCATTTAACTAATCTAGGTAACTTTAATACTCTATACATCTAACATATTTAAATATTTTTATATGACTTGCTAGTACTTAAAATTTATATATTAAGTATTGCATGTAAATCATGGAAGCAATAACATTGTGCCAACTTAATTTATAATAATTAAATACATTCATATAAACTATGGAGTGATTGGGTTGTTATGAAGAGGATGTGATAGAAGGAGGAAGTAGTGTCCTGCGCAGAAGATGGCACATGCATGGTAGCAGTCATGTATTTTTTAGTAAGTTTTAGTGGGAGACCTGGAACCTTCTTCATATCTGAGTCACCAAGTCAAGGTTTCTACAACATTAGAGACAGAGAGTTTATTCAGAAGACCATGCCATTGGTTGTAGGATAGAATTCCCATGCATGAATCTCATCGTGTAGTTCTATTTGTTTAACCTGCAACACATGCTCAAGAACAAGGTTAATTTGGCAAATACGCAATTGAGCAAAAATAGGTATCTGCATAAACCTATTCTCCGGGTTATTTTTTAATTATTAGAATTTTAGTAGAATTTTAATTGAATTTGAGTCCAAAAATTTTAACATAATGTTGGTCCAAAACATATGTGGAATACTGAATATTTGTCTTATAAATGAGTAAATATTAATTTATTTGCTTGAAAGTATGGCTTATGACATTCAATCCATGCTGTTCCAGTGATACGTATTTAGAGTGGCTTTTAGCTGTTGCATTTATTGGAGGCATAGTTGCTCCTTTGAATTATCGATGGGTGAGTATCTCAGCTTACCAGTTTGCTATAAGCTGTTTTCTGTTACAGTTATTAAGTGTCTCTCAAATTTGTTTGAGATATGAAAAGAATTTCGTTCTAAATCGAGTTTCTTTGGGAGCTTCATGAAAATTTAAGTATTTGTTGATATTCCTATGCTTTATAAATTATTAACTATTAGCTGGCATTGCTGTCACAATAGACTCGAGTTTCTTTGGGAGCACAGTGATTTGTTGGTTTCTATTCTGATGTGTGCAACTGGTGAATGGTTCTTAAACTTGTCTGATATTTCTTGCACTGCATTGCCTGTTAAAATATAGAGCTTTGAAGAGGCAAGAATGGCAATGGTAACTGTTAAGCCAAAAATGTTGGCAACAGATGAGAGCTGTTACGACTGGCATTCTGCACTACAGAGTCATGCTATGCCATCTTTAAAGTGGCATGTTTCACTAAGTTCCCCTTCCTCAGATTTTATAAACAAATACAAGAGTACGTATTATCTTGACATATAAATGTTGTATGAAGTCAGACATGTGATTTATCAATTGCCATAATATCCTTCGCCTCATTTTTCCAGTATTAACAATGGAAATGCTATTGGAGCAATCTGTAAGATCTGGATCTATGAATTATTCATGTGCACCTGAGGGCGCTGTTGTAATATGCTTCACTTCAGGTATTGGTTCTACATGTAAATTTTTTTAAGTTTTACTTATGGTTAATATGATTGTATCCTAGAGGAGGAATGTTCTCTGTTACTTATGAAATCACCAAAAAAGAAGGCAGTAAAGGGCAGACAAGAAAGTTCCTTCCCCTTTATGTATGCTTTATTCCATTTTCTCGATCCAGGAAAATTTGCAAGATAAAGTATTATTGCACATAATTGAGTAATCATTGCCTCATGCAAAAAGAAATCCTGCCAGTAAGAGCTCTGCTCTGCTCCTTTTGTTTCTTCCATCATTAAAAGAGTGCGTAGATTTGAGGTTTTATCCATGTTTATTATGGCACCAAAGCAAGATTGTGTGAGGACTGATCTCAACACATGCCTACCCACCTACCAATGAGTATTTTCCTTGAACTTGTCCTGTGTTTCTAAAACTAGGACTTCTATAAGTGCAGCGCATCATGGCCCTTTTTCTACCCTTTATAAGCGCAGATATCAGTTGTCAGATTTCTGTGGTGAACTGTAAAATTGAAATGCTGTGCGATGATAAGCCAGTAAAATTGGGTCACAACAAAGTAGAGGCAACATTATCAAAGGTCAGTTTAGAGCTTAAATTTTGCATTAAGCCTGTAAAAAGCTTGGTATAACTTCTCAGATTTTAATGACTCCTGCTGATAATATGGGGGAGGATAGGATCCAATTGACCTGTTAGATATTTCATCTTTGCTTTGTTTCCTGAACATTGGAGAAAATGTTGTGGTGTAATGCGTAATGCAAATCATTTTCCTGGTCCAGAATAGCAATTTATTTGGCATTGAGAAATCAACATTAGCTTCTAAGCAATATTATTTACTCTAAATAAAATTTTTCCCCCTTCCATCTTTTTTCTCCATGTACATTGTCAAATGAAAGCAACGGAGAAACATAACTTGCATCTTAGCTATATATTAAGTGCAAAATTTTTATTTTAATTTCTTCCTACATCCTTAAATGTGCTAAAAACTTAGTGTTTGCTTTCTTGGCTATTTATAGGAACTACTGGGAAGCCAAAGGGAGTTGTCATAAGCCATACAGCTTTAATTGTACAATCCCTGGCAAAAGTTGCAATTGTTGGATACAGTGAGGATGATGTACGCCTTTCTTCTAGAAATATGTATATTTGTTTTGACTGTAATTACAAGGATATGATTGAAGAGATGAAATAACTCAAGTATAGTTGTTCCAAAGTGGACTTATATAGTTTGGGTGGAATTATACAGCTAAAGAAACAATGCTCTTAGTTTATTTTGGTTTGTATTTTTCCATTGGTTCCACCGTGACAACCCTCTCTTTAATTTTTTATTGTCTGTTTATTTCCAGGTTTATTTGCATACAGCTCCCTTGTGCCACATTGGTGGTTTATCCTCAGCCATGGCCATGCTAATGATAGGAGCTTGCCATGTCTTCATACCCAAGTTTGAAGCTAGGCTAGCCCTTGAAGCCTTAGAACAGCACCATGTGACTTCTCTGATCACCGTCCCTGCAATAATGGCTGATCTAATCTCGTTGATCAGGTGAATAATAGAATTATTTTTCCATTAGATGATGATAATTAAAATTTTCTTGGTTAGGTCTCTTTGAGATTTTGTTTATCTTCATTTTTCCCCTAAAATAGGCTGTAGCCTTCTTTTCCATTTTATAACCTTCTTTTCCATTTTATAGCCTTTCTTTTGTATTTTGTTTTCCCCCAGGACCAAGTCTCATATAAATAACCTATGCATTTTCTTGTTCAGCTTACTGAAATTCATTATTATTTGAACACTGTAACTAATTCCATGCCTGAAATATATAACTTTTTATCTAGAAAATAATGGTGATGCTTATTTTTTATCATAGGGTTGTTTGATCTGGTTGTTTCTGTTCTGTGATATTCATTAAGGCCGAAGCGAAGTTGGAAGGGTAGAGACAGTGTGAAGAAGATATTAAATGGAGGAGGAGTCCTATCATATGACCTTGTTAAAAATGTGATCAAATTCTTCCCAAGAGCAAAGCTTCTTTCAGCTTATGGTTGGTCTAACTTAATTCAATTTTGTTTCTTCAAGTATATCATGATATATTCCACTCAAATCATTTCTAATGTAACCCTAATGGTTTGTGGAGAAGCTTAGTCAATTCAATGATCTTCTTATGGCTAGAAAGGTGATAAAAATTCTTGCATTAGATGGCAATTGAAAGTATGATCCATAAAGTTGCATATAGTTTTTTGGCATTCTAGCTCTCTATGCTTGACATTTATATTTGTAATTTAGTCATCTACTCAGGCATGAAGTACATTATAGCGTTTGCAATCAAATTGCAATGAGTGAACTTAGGCATGTAGAGTGAGCAACTTTCATTAAATTATACTTAACTTGAGCCAACTTTTGATTCAGGAATGTGATATACATTCTTCTGGTTAAGGTTCATATGAGCTTTTGTAGGCTATTCCTAGTTAGGTGAATAAGCCTATTTACCAGTTCAAGCACTGTCATAAGTGAACATGCTAAGCTGACATTCACCTTATTGAGCTGCTACATGAATACACGAGCTATAATTTATAAGTTACCTTCTGGTTATTTACAGTTTGCCCAAGCAAGGCGAATTGTTTCTTTAGTCATTCTTAGGACAAGAAGTAAATTTACATGAATATACAGGGTTTAGTAGCTAACACTAAGGATATTCCTTATGTTTCTTGAAACATTTATAATGCCATAACATTCTTTTAATTCTCTTTCACATTTTAAATTTGCGAAGGGATGACAGAGACATGTTCTTCTCTAGCCTTCACGACCCTCTTTGAGCCAATGCTTGAGGCCTCCGTTACGTCACTGCAGATGTTTTCCAAAAGTAATCCAAGTCCAGTCAAACCACGAGGGGTCTGTGTTGGCAGGCCCGCTCCACATGTCGATTTAAAGATATGCTTTGACGACTCTTCTGATGTTGGAAGAATTCTAACTAGAGGTCCACATGTAATGCTAAGATACTGGGATCAAATTCCAGAAAATGCATCAAGTTCTATTGAGGAAGCTTGGCTAGACACTGGTGACATTGGGTTCATTGATGACCATGGCGACTTATGGCTTGTTGGACGAACAAATGGTCGAATCAAGAGTGGAGGAGAAAATGTTTACCCTGAAGAGGTAAGCATCCATATATACAGCTTCATATCATTTACTGATCTGTCACTTAAAATATGGTCTTTATTATTACCTTATAATGTTTATTTGTTTGATCATATAGGTAGAGGCGGTGCTAGATCAACATCCAGGAGTTATTTCCTCCATTGTTGTGGGAATTCCTGATCCTCGCCTGACAGAGATGGTTGTCGCTTGTATCCGATTAAGAGATAACTGGCAGTGGTCTAATAACAGTTCCAAATTCTCAGTTCATAGCAACGAGCTATTCCTGTCTAGTGAGATTCTTCGACATTATTGTAGAGAAAAGAACTTAAGCAGGTATGTCACTCTGCTAAACTTCAACTGATTTTCCCTCTCTCGTGTTGGATGAATATGGTTTTATTAACTATTTCTTTGATACTGTTTTCAGGTTTAAAATACCAAAGATGTTTATTTTATGGAAGACCCCATTCCCACTAACAACAACTGGAAAAATAAGAAGAGACCAAGTTGGAGGAGAAGTCATGTCCCAGCTACAATCCTCGCCTAGCAAACTTTGACAATTTAATTCAGTACTCATCAGAATAAGCAGTTCCTTTTAGATTCTTTTGGGACAGAAAAATAAATACAAATACGAGTTTAGGTAATATATGATTAGCTATTTAAGTAATAATTTTATCATTCTTGTATCACTTTACTTGTAATATAAAATTCAATCAACGTGGACGTAAATATAAAAATAAATTGTTAGGTCGAGGTGTTATTTTAATTTACTTTCAAATGGTAATGTATTTTTTTATAATTGATTTTTATTATTGATAATCACAATTATATATCAGTTTCCTATATATAATAAACTTTACTTTGATTGAGAAAAAGAAATTAAAAAAATAAATGGAGATGGGTGAGTGAAACATGGGGTGATGGATGTTATTAATTATATTTGTAAATCAATAAAGTTGCAAGCAATTTGTATATTATATTTGGTTAGACATTAAGTAACTAGCAATTAATCCATTTCCTAATTTGTTAATTATTTATAGTTTTATTCGCCAAGCTTGAGAAAAATTTTAACTTATGTCCATGATAATATATGTATATATATAAAGTTGAAAACTTTACAAAGCTGGTTGTGTACGGCAAGGAATTTGCAACTTTTCTACCATTAATAATCTAATTAAATACCACACCGGCGCATTGCATACATTTCTCACATTTCCAGAATACAACAAGTCAAGATTCAACTTTACAACTTGATAAAACCAAAAATTAAATTTTACTCAAATATCTCACCTCATTCTTATTATCTAGAATGACGGCTATTTAATTAGTACATATAATTATACATTAATTATTGATGATTATTACGTTGCAAAAATATTAAACATATATATATATAGGACCAAATTAAGCCTTCAAAGAGGATTAAGCACATAGGTGAAATGATCAAGCAAACGCTGCTAATTTGGGTTGAGGAGGGTTAACCACGCACATATCCAGGTACTTATCAACTGTAGTATAATCGTACTCAGGATATAGCTTTGATGCCTCCAAATCTTGTTCTGTCAGTTCATAGCTCATTTGATCTCCTTTGATGAATATGTTGTGTAAAACCGCCACCGGAATATTATCCGGGTAAGGTAAAGCTACAGAAATTTCAATACAGAAAAATCATACGTAAGAAGTTAATTCTAACAAGATAAACATGATGTAATTAATTAAAAATTATTTTTAATTGGTGTTACTGCATATCGAAATGAAATATGATGATTCATGCATGGGATGGGGGGCTCACTCTCAGAGAGCTTTATGACTTCTTCCTCAGGAACATGAACTCTCTTGAAGGTTCGACCACTCTTTTTCTCCCATGCAGAGATCAGTTGTAACTGAGTTACAATATTCTTTGGTGGTCTGTAGACGATGACGCGATCGGCTACCCTTGGATCCGTAGCGGCCTTTACGGTAAAGGCTGCAACATCTTTCTCGTAGTTGAAAGCAACTGCACGTTAGAGATAAACCAAAGTCAATAAAATATTATTCAGTATAAATCATCCAGTTTTTCTAAAGTTACTTTTTTACTCATCCAGTTTTTCTAAAGTTACTTTTTTACTTTTCCTTCGTTGGTGAGCTCACCAGACAGAATCTATTCCACGAGATAACCAAAAGTCAATGAGCTTATCAAATAACCAACCTCGTGTCTACAAGGTTACTTATACTTTTCCTTTTGTTCGTGCATCACGTCCAAAATGTAAGGATTGTGTAGCAAGTTTCCAAGGTTTGAACGGTTTGTTCTGAACCAAAACAAGAAATTTCCATGAAGGAAATTAAGCTATGGATATTGTTGCATTATCTTGACCTTTGATTGTATCTTTATATTTGACCGTTATTAAGGTGGGTCGACAGGTGCGTTGGTAGAGCTGTGGCCTATGGGTCTTGGTTCAAGTCAAAAAGAGCAGTGCAATTAATCCAACTCAATCAAGTGCTTACCCTTGGCTTCGCCACTTCCATAAACCACGACTTCATCTTTGTTCTTATCGTGTGGGTGAAGCAGATATTCCACAAAATATGCTAAAAATGAATTCCCTGCAACGTAAGTGTATGAGAGTCCAGCTGCTTCTGCTGCCCTTCTGATCTTCCTTTTGTTAGCTAGTAAAGCTTCGAAGGGTGGAAGTGCACTTGATCTGTCCACTTCATTCCCATATTCCGATGGAACAAACCTCTACTTTCCCATAATATATGAAACACAATAACAACTTGTCAGCTAGCTAGAACAAGGAGGATTCTTGGTGAATAGTATATATATATATATTACCAAACATAAAATAAATAAATTAACATTAATTAATCCAAGTTTGTCCGAGGGATAGAATTCATGCAAGAATTAGAATCTCTCTTCTTGCTAAAACTTTCTCGTATGTATCAAAAGACAAAGAATAAAGTAATTAAACAATCCGAATAACATAAACATAATCATGTTTAGAAACTTCTAGGGAGTAGAATAGGTGTTTATCAAATTTGAGTTGGTTTGATGGGAAGTAATTACAACCTTAATGGTGCCAGCCTCTTTGATGGCACTTATTATTTTGAGTTGGTCGAGATGTTGGGGGACTGGCAGTGTGGAGATCACAACCTCAACCTGTCGAAGAACTGAAACTAGCTTTTCATGGTCGTCCAGCTCCCCCTGTGTGCATGTGTCAACACAAAACAAAAAAAAATCAATGGAGGCAAAAGGAAATCGTACAATTTATTATAGTATGAGAAGATTTGCAGAGAAAGTTATAAAAATTACATAGAATATGGTGACCCCCATGGATTCAAACTCCTTGAGAAGTTGGAGCTTGGAGGTGGAGGAGGAGTTGGGGGTGAGAGGGCGGGTGTAGGCATAGGTGGGATGACCCAAGGAAACGCTTGCCTTCACCATGTACTGACCAAGATAGCCAGTGCCACCAAATATCAGAATCTTGCTCTTTTCACCACACAATTCCATCTCCCTTTGATTTCAACTGTATATATCCCGACTTAACTCAGATCCTTATATAAGAAAAGCTCCAATACTGCTATGTTCGTCTCATTGCATATACTATCTTTAATCTTATATAGAATGAATTCACTATCTAGGCTTAGCAAATAAAAAAAAAAGAAAAGACAGGACAAATAGAAAGCAGCCTTAAGTTGAATTCCGCTTATAGGGCAATTAAAAGAACGTGGAAATTAGGGCATTCATGCCATTTCAATGATGGATACATAATATTGTTTTAATTGGATAAGTAATTTTCAGCTGTTATACATATATACATATACATCATGCATGCCACGAGAGAATTGTTTTAGATAAAACCATTACGTATATCAATAAAATTAAATGCAACTTAGAATAAAGTAAAGGGTACATGGAATTTGAATTTGTATTTATTTACTTAAATTAATTTGTATAAATAAAATTAAAGAAAAGTCAATGGGAAGACATGTTCAAAGGGAAAATGGCATGTGATGAATGATGTTATATTTGTGTTGGACAATGACACCTAACCCTTTTTTCAAGTAAAAACCATTCAATTACACTACAAATTTCATAAATCAATCAATACTTTCTAAAATAAATTAATTAAAAGTAATAACTATACAAATAAAAACTCATCAATATTTATTTATTGAACCCTAAATTATTCTTAATAAAAATTACTTATTTAAATCGAATTATTTCAAACTATATATGTATGCATAAAATGATCTATAATTATAACATCTTTCAATTTATGAATTTGAATTTTCAAACTCAATGCTCATCTAAAAAATTTTAACTTTATACATATATTTATATATATATATATATTTATAAACAAAGAATTCATCCCCCTTCCCTTCCCTTCCCTTTCCTTTTCTTTTCCGCTGTCCGACAAACGACTAGATACAGTGGCTTCGTTCTGACCAATGATACCTGTTGTTGGAAAATAATAAAGCAGAGACCAGATACTTCCAAATTACATGTTTTATTTTCCCAATTAATCAGCATCACAAGTTTCTAACTAACATCTTTGTACCTTCCACAGGTTAAAAAAATATACCAACAAAAAAAATCAATGATCCATAAATGGACTTGCATTTAAACAGTTGACTTGGTGTATTTATCTCAAAGTTTCAAATAAAAAATAGTTAAATTCGAATCTTCTTCTGGAATATTGTTTTTTGTGATGACGGGAGAATGACTCCATCCTAGGATTTTTAGCCACCCAAAACCCTTGTTGGTTTGTGAAAAGGTTGCCCAAACTTGAATCCAATAGACAAAAACAACAGCCGAAACCTGATAAGGTGTTTGTTGCATGTGGCAAGGCAAAAACATCCTACCAACAAATTCAGCTTCATGCCAATCAAATAACAGAGGCACACACTTATCCAAGGAACGCAATCTGTAAAAGCTTGCTCTGGTGGCCAATCCTGCAATTTAATGCGCCCTATCACTCATTCCTCCATATATATCATCACCTTTATCAAGTTTGGAAGGTTGCTCAGATTTAATGCTATAAAAAATTAGTGTAGGAATCCAATTGAAATAAATAAGGAAATGAGCCCAAAATTTGTTTTGCAATGGGGCTTCTCGGAAACACATGGACAATGAGATGACAAGGTACCTTGGATTGCATTGCTTTTTTCCTTCACTAGAAGACGGTGACAAACTGTAACAAAGGAAAGCAGATGAGTCTGAAACTTGATTATTGACGTTACAATTGCAGCAGGATACTTACCACCAAGGACTTGAATTGAAAGGAAATGGTCCAACGATAGCCATGTAATTAGCTATCCGTTAGTTACCCCCACCCTCCAACCCGTACAAAAATGAAAACAAGAGTCAAGATTTAGAAGTGGACCGGACATGACAGGAGAACTAGCATTAGCAACCAAGTTTGTAGAAAAAGTACACCACCGACGATAGGCCAGAGCCATGCATCACAAATTTACAAGAGAGCAGGTTTGCCACAGGGAGAAAAGAGAGAGAAAGAGGGGAATAGGAATGCAGGCATAATATATGCCACAGAATCCGAACATGAGCTTCACATGTAAGTGCATCCCATACATATATCCTTGATGATTCTATGCGTAAAAAAATGCTCAAGCAAACTTTATCATGATGAGAACAAATGGTATACTCATAATTCCATTTCTCATATGAACTTGTATTAATTAGAGGTTGGTAGGCCACATAATTAGAATATTATATTATCTTTGCCGATATCATCATATCATGGCAGTGATCAACCAAAACCCTTCATAAGGTTGCGAATAGAATGATTGATTTGATGAAGCAAACTTTCGTCAAATAGAGGAGTTGGGATTTGGCAGAATATAGATGGATTTTGAATTTCATTAATGAATGGTAGCTAGTGGTTCCAATAAATTGATTTGTAAATGAGTGGAGAAGATTCAACACTATGCTTAAAATGGGTAGCAGTTGGGAAACACCCCATTTATTTTGTTTTTTGTGCATATAAAACCAAACCCTGTACAACTAATGGAGTAATACGTCGGCATATTATTGTAAATAATATACATACTCATGGAAATGATTCCTTAAAATTAACTCTGGCTTCACTTCAATCAACAAGCAGATTAATAAGATTGCATCAACAGTCCTTAAAAATTGCAAATTAATTATTAAGATCACAACTTATTAAAGAAACCAACCCAGATTGATTGATTTCCATTTAAGTTAATTTAAAAGTTTAAACTAAGCAAAATATAGGTTAGTTAAACTTCAATTTAATTAAAAAAAAAACAAAAGTAATACAAACAATAAATACTTTGAGATAAAATATTTTGAATTTTTTAAATTTTAATCGAAATTATATAAAAGTTCATTAATTTTATATTTTGTACAACAATAGAGTATTTATTCTTTGATTTTTCAACAAATTCAAGTAAAAAAAGTTAACTAAGTAAAATAAAAAAAATTAACTAATTAACTGATATTTTTACAATTTAATAAACAGTAAGTATAAAAGTAAAAATAAATAACAAAATATATTTTTATTACAAAGCATGTAATTCACACGTACTCCTTTCCTTTCTTCTTATATTCTTCAACCCAGTAGATAGTTTCTCTCTTTGATCTGCGGTCGCCAGCTTCTTATCAGATTGATACCATGGCCTGGAGGGTTCCATGCTGATGGTGCACGGGGAAGATGATGTCGTGTGCTACTGTTGGTCTGCTCGGTTAGTGCATGTATCAAGCGACGAGCAAGGGCAAAACAGTGAACACCTTTCCTGGAATGGGCCACATGTTGATTGGTGAAACCTAGGAAAATGTAAACCTTGTTTTCGGCACCATTTTTGCATGGCTGAAAGAAGGAGCCAGCTTATCTGTATGATTAATTTCATTACCTTTTTTTCATTTATTTATCTGCTAATTGTTTATTTTCCATTATTAAATTTGGATAACTTAAATGCAACCATCACTGGCAGTCGTGTTATAAGGGTGGCAAGTATTATCATCTCTTTATTAATTTGCTAAGCTAAGATGCCTAAATCTTTCATTTGTTTATTTAAATTATTATTCGACAACTTGAACATTTTCTAATTTAAAAAGAATAAAATTTGAATTTTTTTTCATTAAATATAAAAAAATTTTATTATTTGATAAAAATAAAATATTCATTTATTTTGAAATAGTCAAAATTAATTATTATTGAAGTATTTGAAATCTAAGTAAATTGTTAATCTTATTTTAACTAATGTAATTTAATTGAAATCGAATAATTATATCTATTAATTATCTAAAATCATTTATTTGGTGGATACTTGATTAAAAACTCTCTCACCCAATTCGACCCAACTTGAAAATTCAATTTTATAAATTATAATACAATATTGTAAGTGCATTAAGAAAGAAATGAAACTTATCAAGTTTAGAAAATAAACTTAACATTGACGACTTACTTTCAAATTCGAAAAAAAAATGACAATTGAATATGAAATAATATATCAACCGTGAGAGTTTTGTTTTAAAAATAAATTTATTAATTTGATGAGTCCTCTTTCATTATTGATTATCCTATTTAAATGGAGGAGGCGGCCTATCAGTTGACCCTGACAGCTAAAGAATTTTCTGTCAATGAAGACAGTGCTTCTTTGCCCCTTCTCAAAGGGAAAATGGCGTGCGATGAATGATGTCATATTTGTGCTGTACAACGACACCTAACCCCTTTTTCAAGTAAAAATCATTCAATTACACTACAAATTTCATAAATCAATCAATAGTTTCTAAAATAAATTAATTAAAAGTAGTTACTTACAAATAAAACTTCATCAATATTTATTTATTGAACCCTGAATTATTTTTAATAAAAATACTTATTTAAATCGAATTATTTCAAACTATATATGTATGCATGAAACTATCTATAATTATAACATCTTTCAATTTATGAATTTGAATTTTCAAAGTCAATGTTTATCTAAAAAATTTTAACTTAAAAATGTTGTATAAAATTAACATATACATACATACATACACATATATATATATATATAAAAAGAGAATTAATTCCCCTTTCCTTTCCTTTCCCACTGTCTGACAAACGACAAGAAACAGTTGCTTTGTTCTGACCCGAGATGCCTATCGTCGGAAAACAATATAGCAGACATTAGATACTTCCAAATTACGTGTACTGACATGTCTTTTTTTCCCAATTAATCAGCACCACAAGTTTCAAACTAAAACCTTAGTACCAACCACAGGTTAAAAAATAAACCCAAGAAATAAAAAATCAATGATCCATAAGTGGACTTGCGTTTAAACAGTTGACTTGGTGTATTTATCTCAAACTTTCAAATAAAAATAGTTAAATTCGAATCTTCTTCTCGATTATTGTATCTTGTAATGACGGGAGAATGACTCCATCCTAGGTTTTTTAGCCAACCAAAACCCTTGTTGGTTTATGAGAAGGTTGCCCAAACTTGAATCCACCAGACAAAAACATCAGCCGAAACCTGATAAGGTGTTTGTTACATGTAGCAAGGCAAAAACATCCTACCAACAAATTCAGCTTCATGCCAATCAAATAACAGAGGCACACATTTATCCAAGGAACGCAATCTGGAAGAGCTTGCTCTGGTGGCCAATCTTGCAATTTAATGCACCCTTCTACTCATTCCTCCATATATATCATCACCTTTATCAAGTTAGGAAGGTTGCTCAGATTTAATGCTATAAAAAATTAGTGTAGGAGTCCAATTGAAATTAATAGGGAAATGAGCCCAAAAATTTGTTTTGCATTTGGGCTTCTCGGAAACATATGGACAATGAGATGACAAGGTACCTTGCATTGCATTGCTTTTTCCCTTCACCCGAAGACGGAGACAAACTGTAACAAAGGAAAGCAGATGAGTCTGAAACTTGATTATTGACGTTACAATTGCAGCAGGATACTTACCACCAAGGACTTGAATTGAAAGGAAATGGTCCAACGATAGCCATGTAATTAGCTATCCGTTAGTTACCCCCACCCTCCAACCCGTACAAAAATGAAAACAAGAGTCAAGATTTAGAAGTGGACCGGACATGACAGGAGAACTAGCATTGGCAACCAAGTTTGTAGAAAAAGTACACCACCGACGATAGGCCAGAGCCATGCATCACAAATTTATAAGAGAGCAGGTTTGCCACAGGGAGAAAAGAGAGAGAAAGAGGGGAATAGGAATGCAGGCATAATATATGCCACAGAATCCGAACATGAACTTCACATGTAAGTGCATCCCTTACATATATCCTTGACGATTCTATGCGTACAAAAATGCTCAAGCAAACTTTATCATGATGAGAACAAATGGTATACTCATAATTCCATTTCTCATATGAACTTGTGTTAATCAGAGGTTGGTAGGCCACATAATTAGAATACTATATTATCCTTGCCGATATCATCATATCATGGCAGTGATCAACCAAAACCCTTCATAAGAGAAAAAGGAAAAGCATCAACAAAGTGATAGTCTTCTTTTCTGTGCATAAACATTGTCGTACCTTTTACTTAAACCAGTTTCAGTAAGATTTTCTTCATCAAAGTAACAACTTCTTCAGGGTGCTGCTACCATGAACTCATAGAGAAGGAAGAAAATCAAAATGAGAATAAAAAAGGTAGATAAAAGGATAGATTGGCTCTTTTCAAAAAGTATTTTTAATTCATTCAAAAGGCCAAGCTAAAGAGTCATTTCTTCATCCTAAACATCTGAAAGCTTCTTGATGTGATTCCAGCTGTGGTTGGGCCTAAAGTGATATTAAATCACACAAATTATATTCTCAAAACAGAACTTAGCCTCAAATGAAAGCCATGCACTTACAGCAGTTTCATAACAGCTAGAAATGTTATAGTTATGTCTATAGAAAGCAACAAGTAGGAGCTTATTTTATTGGAAAAACAATAATCCTGACAGCAGCTGGAGAACCCGATTGCAACTTTAATAACAACTATGGCGTATTGGTTCTGTTGTGCAGGGAGGGGGAAAAGATTGCATGTTATAAAAGTGGAGACAGTTCCTGGACCGAATTACTTAACTTTAGGCATCCGCACTACCAAGATATCATATACCAACAGTGTTGAAATATTGGATTTTCCACGGCCAAAAGGATGGATCTTGTTCCTCCTTTTCCTGAGAATTGTCACTTGCCAAATCTTTGTACTTGCATGTTTTGCTTGGTCGAATTATGTGGAGCTATCCTGCTCGTTGTGAGGTTCATCGGCAAGTTTGTGGATTGGAATGAGAATCTGGTCCGTACTGCACACATCCTAAGGTTTGTCCACACAGAGATCATGTTTATAAGCTGCATTTTTATGATGTAAAATGGATGGAGATGGAATTTACTTTTGAGCCATTGTGCTTTGTTCTTGGGAGGAAATCGATCTGTTTTAGTCTGAGTTCAATCTTTTTCCAACTGAGAATTAAGGGAACTCAATCGATTATTCTGATGAGTAGCGGAGGGAGCTTACAATTTGCATGGAGCTTGGGCATAATCAGCCTGAAAAGATGCAAGCCTCAAGCCAATTTTTGAATTCTCTACGCATCAGACTCAACCACCACTCTGTTGGATCAAATTTTCTCAAAAGGGGAAATGGCATGTGATGAATGATGTTAGATTTGTGTTGTACAATGACACCTAACCCTTTTTTCAAGTAAAAATCATTCAATTACACTACAAATTTCATAAATCAATCAATAATTTCTAAAATAAATTAATTAAAAGTAGTAACTATACAAATAAAAATTCATCAATATTTATTTATTGAACCCTAAATTATTCTTAATAAAAATTGCTTATTTAAATTGAATTATTTCAAACTACATATGTATGCATGAAATGATCTATAATTATAACATCGAATTTGAACTTTCAAACTCAATGTTTATCTAAAAAATTTTAATTTAAAAATGTTGTATAAAATTGACATATACATACATACATATATATATATATATATAAAGGGAGAATTAATCCCCCTTTCCTTTCCCGCTGTCTGACAAACGACAAGAAACAGTTGCTTTGTTCTGACCGGAGATGCCTATTGTTGGAAAACAATTAAGCAGAGATTAGATACTTCCAAATTACATGTTTCATTTTCCCAATTAATCAGCCCCACAAGTTTCAAACTAACATCCTTGTACCGTCCACTGGTTAAAAAATAATCAAAAAAAGAAAAAAAATCAATGATCCACAAGTGGACTTGCATTTAAACATTTGACCACGTTTATTTATCTCAAAGTTTCAAATAAAAAAGTTAAATTCGAATCTTCTTATAAAATATTGTAGCTTGTAATGACTGGAGAATGACTTCATCCAAGGATTTTTAACAATCTTGTCAAAATAGGCCTAATCTGTTAGGTTGATTTATTTTTTATTAAATATGAGATAGGTTGGCTTTAAAAATTTAAACTCATATTAAAATTGGGTCTAAATAGATCAGTCCATTAGATTAGTGGGTTGGGGTGGATTGGAGCAGACCAATCTTGTGAGTTAAAAAAATTAATAATTTAATTAATTTAATAATTTTATATATTTAATTATATAAAATTAATAATTTAGTTATCAATAGTATTACTTATTTTATATATTTTAATGTCTTTAATATTTACTTGTTAAATTAATAATTTTGATATAGATTAAAACTTATTATTTCTTTTTATTTTATGACAATGAATATTAAATGATAAATTATTAATGATTTAGATTTTTAGACATTATTGCTGTCTAAACAAGATTTAAATGTTTTGCTTGAGGATGAGGATTGATGAGAATATAAATGAGTTTTGAAGTTTCTATTATTTGATTATATATTTATATTTATGGGATGGTAGTTTGTGTTAAAGATTTTACTTTATTTATGTAATTTATTTGTTTATAACATGTTTTTATTATTCAATTTATGAATTAAATTATAAAATAATTTTATTAATAAAAAATTTGTTAGGTAGAATTATAAAAAAAACGTTTTTTTGAAAAAAAATAAATTAGTCCAACTTGACTTATTGATTAAAAACGGGTGGGCTGGACTGAAGTTTTGATGATCCATATAAAACATGAGCTGACCTGGCCCGGCTAGCCCATATTGACACTTCTAAGTTTTAGCCACCCAGGACCCCAGTTGGTTCGTGAAAAGGTTGACCAAACTGAATCCAATTGACAAAAACATCAGCTGAAACCTGGTAAGGTGTTTGTTACATGTAGCAAGGCAAAAATATCCTTCTAACAAATTCAGCCTCATGCCAAGCAAATAACAACAAAGGCACAAACTTATCCAAGGAACACAATCTTCAAAAGCTTGCTCTGGTGGCCAATCCTGCAATTCAATGCATCCTATCAGCCATTCCTCCAATATCTCATCACCTTTATCAAGTTAGGAAGGTTGCTCCAATTTAATGTTATAAAAAATTAGTGTAGGAATCCAATTGAAATAAATAAGGAAATGACCCCAAAATTTGTTTTGCATTGGGGCTTCTCGGAAACAAATGGAGAATGAGATGACAAGGTCATGTTTACCTTGGATTGCATTGCTTTTTTCCTTCACTAGAAGACGGAGACAAACTGTAACAAAGGAAAGCAGGTGAGTCTGAAACTTGATTACTAATCTTACAATTGCAACAGGATACTTACCACCAAGGACTTGAATTGAAAGGAAATGGTCCAACGATAGCCATGTAATTAGCTACCTGGTTAGTTGCCCCCACCCTCCAACCTGGAAAAGAAAGAAAACAAGAGTCAAGTTTCAGAAGTGGACAGGACAAAAGAACTAGCATTAGCAACCAAGTTTGTAGAAAAAGTAAACCACCAACTATAGGTCAGAGCCATGCATCACAAATTTATAAAGAGGATAGGAGAGCAGGTTTGCCACGGGGAGAAAAGGCAGAGAAAGAGGGGAATAGTACTGCAGCTATAATAGATGACTGCATTCGATAAGTAGATTAAAATTTGGGGCTATCACATTATCTGAAAATGAGCTTCACATTTAAGTGAATCCCATATACATATATCCTTAACGATTCTATGTGTAAAAAAAATGCTCAAGCAAACTTTATCATGAAGAGAACAGTTGGTATACTCATAATTCCATTTATCATATGCACTTGTGTTAGTTAGAGGTTGGTAGGCCACATAATTAGGATATTACATAATGTTTGCCAATATCATCATATGATGGCAGTGATCAACTAAACCCTTCATGAGAGAAAAGGGAAAAGCACCAACAAAGTGATAGCCTCTCTTCTGTGCATAAACGTTGTTGTACCTTTTACTTAAACCAGTTTCAGTAAGATTTTCTTCATCAAAGTAACAACTTCTTCAGGGTGCTGCTGCTACAATGAACTCTCAGACGAGGACACAAATTAGAAAATGTGAGCAAGGAAGAAGGAAAAAAACAAATAAGAGAGAAGGAAGAAAATCAAAATGAGAATAATTAAAAATATAGATAAAGGGATAGATTGGCTTTTTTCAAAAAGTATTTTTAATTCATTCAAAAGGCCAAGCTAAAGAGTCATTTCCTCATCCTAAACATCTGAAAGCTTCTTGATGTCATTCCAGCTGTGGCTGGGCCTAAAGTGACATTAAATCACACAGCAGTTTCATAACAGCTGGAAATGATTCTTGGTGGGATTTCATAAATGATATTCAAGCAGAAGCGTTCATACATTCATCAATGGAGATAATATTGAATAGGTTATAGTTACGTCTATAGAAAGCAACCAGTAGGAGCTTATTTTATTGGGAAAACAATAATCCTGACAGCAGCTGGAGAACCCGATTACTACTTTAATAACAACTATGAATTCTCTGATGATTAATGGAGGAAACTTGGAATTTGCATGGAGGTTGGGCATAATCAACCTGTAAGGATGCAAGCGTCAAGCCAATTTTTGAATTCTCTACTCAACAGACTCAGCCACCATGCACTCTGTTGGATCAAATCCCCAAACAATGCTGAAAGCCTGACACAGTCTGCAACAACTACTTTCTTCTATGAAATACATGTTTCCTCCCTCTTTTTACTCCCAACTTTCTCAGATTATTATGCATGTTATCATATGTTAAGAAAAACTTCTGATCAAGTATGTGAAAGATGAATCCTTGTGGTGAACAACAGCATCATGAATATGAATTTGGACTCCTCTGCTTTTCTTGTTCTTTGATTAATAAACAAACCAAACTAGACAAGCCAACACAATATTAAGTGACTCAAAAGGCTGAGAATTTGAGTTATTTAAAACTAATAATATAACTTGTTCAAACCTAAAATTAGATAAATACCAATGAAACGTTTAAGTTACATTTCAGACATTTTAACTGTTTACAACACTTTTTCACAGTATTTTACAAAGGCACATTTGGTCATTTGCCAACCCAAGCTTTCACCAACTCCAATAATAATGGTAAAGTAAGGGTAAGTAAAAATGAACAGTACCATTTATAGTAGGGTAGGTAAAGAGCCTAATAATAATAATGTGGCCTTCTAATGTTCAAAAGGTAATTATATAGACTAATTACTTAAGAGTAACTACCGTTCAAAAGACTAGTTTGACTTGATCAAACTTGGACCTATTTAATCTTATCTTAACTACTCATAAAACTCAAATAAAATATTTTATTTCTTATTAAAATAGGACCCTATTAATTTTATGTTCAATTTGTTCAACTGAATTGAAATGACTCAAGCTATACAATGAATATATATACCTGCTGAATTACCACCCCAATGAGTAAATGATGATGAAGGTGTAAACTTCAATTTTATTATATATATGATGCCTATGATTTAAAGGAAAAAAGGTGAAAAGAAGAGATGATAATGCATATCATTGGCTTTAATTTCAAAACAAATTAAGCAGTTGTTAATTTCACATGATATAATAATAATGCCAGTGAAAAGACTCCAACAGAAAAACTGTGATGTTGTTTCTCTATTTCTCAATTTAAAGTCCAATTATAATTAAATTTGATTACAATGATAATTGAAATCTCGACCCAAATGTTATGTCTTGTCGAATGTTGTATTTAAAACTAAATTAATTAATCCATGATTGCTTACTCGAAAGCAAGTTGCAATAGTTTTTTTTAATAAATAAATAAAATTATAGCAATTAATTTGGAGGAAAAGAAAAAAAAAAAGGGGGAATAAGGGATCGCAGTTAAAGACAAAGAAACAAGCGGCGATGAGTGAAACTTTTCCGTTAGGTCCCCCGACATTATGCCACGCGTGTCCGCATCCAGACAAATACATTCACTAACTAAAGAATACAGTATAAAGTTCCTCTCTCCACTCAAACGACGTCGCTCTCAGACCATGCAAATGTTAAGTAAATGCCTTTTCCCTTCACCTAAACAAACTCCCAACTAAAAACAACAAAAAAAAGACACAGAGCTATGGCTTCTTCCGACATAGCAAGAATTGCTGCAGCCATCACCGCGTATCTTCCGTTGATCACCATGATGATCATCGGGGAATCCGTGGCCAGGGAGCTACGCCCTTCCGACCACGGCCTGGAGTACCAGAGCGTGCCGCCGACGGGGCTCAAGTCACCGGAGATGATGTCCTTCTTCGGAGCGGAATCCAAGTCTTCCTCTTCTTCAACGCCCGCCACAATGGCATTGCCCAAGGCCATGAATTCCAACCAGACCTCGTGGTGGGCGGAAGGCAGCAGCCGGCGGGGGAGTGACCACGTGAGGCACGTGCTGCTGCTGGGGAGCTTGGTTTGTGGCGTCACAGGTGTGGCATTGTTGGCTGCTTCTGCTTTCATTTATCTTATCAAGAGATCATCCCCATCCACTGACAACAACAACAACAACAACAATGATAGTAATAATACCAACAACAGTTTAGTCCTGATTAGCAGCAAGTGATTTTGGATGCATTCAAAATATGTAGCTTTTCTAGTGGATTGCCCAATTTCTTTTCTTTTTTTTTTTTTTCCCATTTTCATTTTTATTTGTTTGGGTCTATATCTTTAGGAAAGGATCAATGTAAAGTAGTTAAAGAGGGTGATATTAGTTAAACTTCATAGCTAAGAAGAAAAAAAAAAAACTAAAAATGCTGCCTTTGCTTTCTTTATCTTTTCCTTTCTTTCTTCTTTAACTTTTTTTTTCCTTTTTAATTTCTTTGTTTGTCTGCTAAACTTCAATTGTTGATGTACATAACCCTTTATTAATTTGCTTATAAATCCACAATTTATGCTGGGTATAAATTTGCTTAGCTAGAAACAATTGGGATAAGTTATTGTCTTCTGTTTATTCTCTTTTTCTTTTCTGTGTTGTGCTGGACAAATCTGGTTAAAGCACTTGTGTTTATCTGATGAGCTGGGAAAACTTGGAGGTAAAGAAGAGATTCGAACAAGTTGTGGGATGATGTGAGATATTAACAGAACCCATGTATGTATAACAGTCATGCTAAATAGTGATGGATGGGATAAGCAAAGCCGTGAGGATCAGATACCTGAAATTAAGAAACATATTTTTTGTAGCATTTAAGAGTAACCCTGTTGTGTTTGTTGGGTGGTGAAATCCTAATCCAGCTCAACAAATCCCTGTAGCAACTAGTTTGGATTAGATTGGGAGTAAAACCAATGAGCAGTAGACAAAGGAGTGCTGGTGAAGTGTGCATTGCTTTCAATGTGTCCCTACCGTATGCATAATTAGTTTGAAAAGCTCAGCTCCAAAGGTCTCACTTTGAAAAGCGGTGTTCCCCTTGAGAAATATATCTCATGGCTACAGAGATATTTTTGGTGTAGTATGTGGTTTGTGTATGAATTAGGTGAGATGGATAGGGGAGTCTGTGTGATGCAGCTGTATGCAATTGCTTCTGTTCTGCACTTTGGATCTGAGATTTGGAATTTGATTGTTAGGTCCATGTTTACCTTGAAATTCATAGGACAAAAGGGATGCCTGGTAGAAACAGGCACATGCCTTTGAGACTAGACAGCTTTATTTGCTTCCAAGGTTGGGCTACCTAAGAGAGTCTAGTCTAGTCTAGTAAAAGAACAGGTCAAATTGTAGGAAAAAGATTTTTCTTCGCTGTCCAATTGACAATGAATTTACCCCTAAACTTTTTTTTCCCAATTTACTCTAAATTAAGTTATTTTAATTATAAATAATTTAATATATTTATCTCCAAATTAATATCTATATGATGGAATTAATGGAAACACCGCGACTCCCAATCTCAGTGCAGCGTTGTCAGTCTGGCTATCACGACTGTTGATTAATTTGTTCGACAAAAATAATTTGGACAGTGAAATGAGAATAAAAATCATCATTAAGGGCATTAAATTGAAGTTTATATATTAATATATTTAAAATAATTAATATTTATTTATTAAATGCTTAAGTAAATTTATATAATAAATGTTCAAATATGTTTTCTTTAAAAAAAATTAGTTATACTATATGGAAACTAATTACCATTATTTTATCTTTTCGAGAATTTACAAATACATCTTATTTATTAAAAAAAATAAATGAGTGTAATTGTAAATTTAAAAATCTCATTTGTGATGTCATTTGAGTTTACCTAATCTTGATTGTATCCTATAAAGTAAGGTATTAACATATATATAAATAAATAAAAACATCACATCATTAATTAACGCATCAAAAATCTAAATATATACACAAATATGTTTATTAAATATATTATATGACACAATACAATTAACACGTTTATTAAATATAAACATCGCATCATTAATTAACATATCAAAAATCTAAATAAATACTCAAATGTGTTTATTAAATATATTATATGACGCAATACGATTAACACGCTTATTAAACAAATTACATTAAATTTCATATGATGCGACATGATTGATAATCCGTTTAAATTTGTTTACTTTTGTTTTTAATGAAATAACTTGTTTAAATAAAATATTTATTTGTTAATAAAACAAATAACTCCACTATTAAAATGTAAAACTAATAATCATAAAATAATTATAACAAAATAACAATATGCACCAAGCATGTTAAAAGTCTCCGAATAACTCCATCAATATCAACATAAGCATAATAATTAATAGAAGTCGACACCAACATCCACACAGGGAATCATAGTAAAATTCAAATAATATGCATAATCGATCAACATAAACATAATTAAAAATCAAAAATCAAGATTAAAAACTCCTCCGCCATTGTCACAAATCATTCCTGCACTTCAACCTATATATGGAATAGAAGTAATTAAAATTAAAAGAAAATTTTAAAAGAAATCTAAAAAAAAATTAAAATTAAGTTTAGGCACCACTTACCTCTTGTTTTTCTGATGTATCCTCTTCCATCCTAACATCTAAGTTCATAATATCCTCTATAATCACGTTTAAATCCATGTCTTTGTATTCTACTATTTTTTTTTTGGCAAAGTAAAAAAAAAAAGTTTATTAAGGACAAAAAAATTATAACAATGTTCAAATGTAGGTGTAAGGGTAGCAAAAGCATGAAGTAAAAGGCTTGTTGCAAATACAAAAGATTACAAAAAACATGAAAGCTTGATTCTACATTGAGAAAATAAATTATATTTGTAATTCTACTAGAGATGTAATAAGGGAACTAAAAAGTGAAAGAAGATATGATTACCAACTTCCCCAAAATAGCCAATCCTTGCAACAAAATAGTGGGCTCCAAAATATCTGGTTTGAGTGAGCTACTATGTTGGTCAAACAACTTTACCACCAACATTAAAACAAAGTCGGTTGCCACTGCAGATAGAGGAATTCCCAAGACATCTCCTGCCGTGGCCGCGAAATTGTAAAAATATCCAAGTCTTTTGTACTCTCAACCCTTGTTCATACAAATTTTGCAAGGCAGCCTCCAACTTGATAGTACCATAAAGTGTTAAACTCCTAATTAAGAAAAATAAAACAATTAAGAAAACTTTGGAAAGATATAAATAGAAACAATACTAATTAATATATAATTTTTTATGAATTTATATTTAATATTTTTTTATAATTGAGGGAGAGGGATTCAAACTCTGCTATCTAAGTAAAAGATCATGCACCAATTAATAAATCAAATGTTTGAGTGTAGATTTTTTAAAAATAAATATTCGGGTGCAAATTTATATTTAATGTATTATCAATATATAACTTTCATACATTATCAGTTCATCAAAATATGTCACTTTATTAATGTGATGAAGTAAAAAGATTTAAAAACTTAAAATTAATTATTAAAAAGTTTATAATAACTAATTAAACAAAGATAAAAAATTTTCACATTTCTATCTCTCTCGACTATTTTTTTTCTTATATCACTCCAACTCCATCATCTTTTTCTTCCATCAAAATTAAGTTTTAAAAAATTCTGCAACTTCAAGAATAATTTTTAGATTCTTTTCTTATTCTTCTTAAACCCCTAAGAGAGATTGAGAAAACATACTTTTCAAAAAAAAATTAAGGAAATAAGATTCAAATAAATAAATCTTATTAATAGAATTTTATTAAGTTAATGATTTTGCTTCATTAAGCCAAAAATTGTTCTTTTCCTAGAAGCCATCATATCCCACCTCTTCTGTCATGGTGTTGCAAAGGAAAATTCACTTTCACTTAAATACATTGATTTTGAAACTTTTGTAAAATGGTTAGTAACATCTAGAAAAGAAAAAAAAATTTAAATAGATTAAAATAAAAAAAATATAAAAATGTCTTCAATAAAATATTAAAAATCGAAAAGCACCTTAACAAAAGAAAGAGAAAAAATATGTAATCCAAAAAACCTTTCTAAATCCAACAAAGACCAAAAAGCCCATCAAAATATCTCCTTTTCCCTCCTAAGGAACCGAATCTGTTAAATCATATCCAAACCCGTTAAACGACCCTCATTCAGCAACTCACGTGGTAAGCACTATAGAACCTTCCTGAACAGCTCCTTTCCATCTCAATTGAGTGCCACATGCCTCTCAATTAAGAGTACCAAATGTCAACAAATTACTCTCTTCAATAGAGACTTTAAATATATATTTATATATATATAGGTATATGTATAGATAGGTTGATGTGTTTATAAATTTCACTTAAATATTTCGATTCAGTTGCTTCTACTTAAGTTTGAGTACATGAAAGTAGACTTGCATTCTTAATTCTTTGGAGCATTGTACAAAAGAAACATGAAAATTATTACTTAAAGTGCAGGACATCTCAAATATCATCATGAAGAAACAATAAATTAAACTATAATAAACTTATAAATTTCTAAAAAAAATAAAAACTTTCGATATAATAATCTAACCAATTCAAACCCGAATTTGAACTTAAAAATCCATATTCACGTTCGACTCAAATGGACAAATAGCTCAACTCTTAAACACCTCTACTACAGAAACCTTTCAGATAATTTTACAAGATAATGAGGGTCGAGAAATAAATAAGTGTTAAATTAATAAATACAATACATACAATAAATAAAAACAGGCGTCTGTTTCCACTTTCCACTCCATATGCATAAGAATCAATATTACATTGACTGATTTTATTGGGTGGAAGAAAAATGATAAAATGTACTACTTATTGATCAAGAGGCAACCACTCTACTTCCAGATATAGTTCTCCAGATTCAACATTTTGAAGCTTGAGTGACACATCTTGTTTCACCTTCCCATCCACAATGTTGATGATGCTGTCCTCTATGAGTGCGTTATCGTGAGATTTCAGCCATTTACCAATCTGCATATTTCCAAACATTTCAGGGTCCCCATATGCCATTGCAGATGTTATCAAGGGCTGGATATCAATCTCTGCTTCTCCCATTATGTCATCAGCCGAGAACGTGTCATGATCAAACACTTGCTACAACATGCAATGAGGAAGTTCAACAGATTAGAGAAACAGAATCATCACTATGCTTAAGATGGCATGAAATCTTATATGGATGAATGAATAGTAATGCAAGCATCAGCAGTTCAACCATATAATCTAGAAGGTTATATGTGATTGTAGTAACTCTTCTTAGCTGGTGATAACTATTGCTGATGGAGAGATTTGACTAGAGAATGGGCATATAGAAATGTAGCTAATGAGAAAGGCTAATAATTTCTTCAGTTTCCTTTCTCCTACCGTCAGAAAACATGAAATGATTCCCTCTATCTGTTATGCTGTTGAACACTCCTGTAACTGCCTTTTTTATCTGAATATCTTTGAAATTTAACCCAAACTCATCTCAATAGATAATCAATGCAACAGGTGCCTCAATCCAGGCTCAAGACTCATCACCTCCCATGAATTTCCAGCTTCTAATAAATCTATCGTGACTAAATCTGAGAATTCTAATTTCATCCTTCTTCAACAGATATAGTCACAGGGGTTAGTTTGCTTCATGATCCCAGCATACAATTCCCTTTATTTCCAGTTCATTAGACATCATTTTTTTCTGTCTAACCCTATTATTGAGAATGAAACCATGAACAACCGGTCAAATTGTTCATCCAGCACAGCTACGGACAATTAGGCTAGCAAACGAATAGGAAGTGTGGCTAGAATATAAGGAATTTACATTTGACCATGTATTAAGTTTTTGAGCTCAAAATTGCTGGGTACTAATTGTGTAAATGTGCAATTCATCAAAGTTCCCAAATAAAACTATAAAGTGTTCCAGATGCGAAATAACCAGCAAACATCTGGAAGATAGATAGTATTTAGCATTTAAAGCAATACGGAATATTTTCCATTTCCAAGGCTACAGTTTGCACAAATTAATCTGACTTCTTCAAAGTCCAAATTGACTCAAAAATTTAATAACTTGAAAAAGCAACCCCAAATCTAAAATGACTCAAACGAATAGCCAAATACCTCAAATGATGTGAAACTGAAATAACCTGACCTCACCACTGTCCCAACCGATTACTGCTTTTACACACCTAGAGGCAACAAACCTTGGCCTTAAGTAACCTACCGAAAACCTGTTCTCATGCAGCTCAAATTGATTTCAAACTTCAATAACCAGAACCTATGCAAAAGGAACTGGAACATCTCAAAACCTGAAATGACCCAAACCCAGCCAACATGAAACCAAAACAACTGGAACTTAAACAGCCCTTAAACTGGAGCCAAATACATGAAGTTTATATGACTTGACCCAAATCCAACCCAATCAGCCTCATTGCCATTTATAGAACTTCATAAATAGGTAGAACCACCATTCTCATATTGCATACATACAGAGGGTAATAGTTCTCTAAAAATAGTCAACTTTTTGCAACAACAAAGTTTCTTAATAACATAGATTGGGAAGAAAAACACACTTACCAACTTCACAGGCCCAAAGTTCTGAGGAACAGATAGCATGAGTTCCTCATTCCAAACTGGATTCAAGTTGCTCTTTATTATAGTTGTCTGAACAGTCTAATAAGATTAAAGACCCATCGTTATCAATTGTAAATGAACTAGCACCATCTAAAGCAACTAGTAATCTTCTTCTTAGTTTTGATAATAATGTAAGCTATTACTCACAAATAGGAAAAAAGAAAACACATAACAGATATCCACATAGAATGTTTATAGCTCCAATCAGAAGAACAAATATATACAGCACCACGGAAGCTGAAGTTTTAATAGAGGTCTGAACCACCATCAAAACTGAGTGAATGATACCAACAGCTTGATCCACATGCAGAATTGATACTGATGTAATCTAAAGCATAAATGCCGACAAGTCCATGCATGCACATGCACACAGAGAGACAGAGACAGAGGCAATAACATAGTTTGTAACAGTCTACACCTTGAGAATGTCAATAGGTTGCAAACACAGAATGTATAACCTTGACAGAACTTTTGAACTTCAGCTATGAGAATAAAGGCCACAGATGTGAAGCAACCAACCTGCTGCCCAAGAGTCAGGACAACATAAGGATCACTTGTCATTATATCCCGAATGGCTAAATTTGTGCCTTTTACCACTTTGACCTTCAGTAACCCAATAAATTCTACCATGCCTTCCTGTTACCACTTTCACGTCAAACAGATTGAAGTTATTAACCACAGCAAATATAACCAGTTAATCCATCTTAAGGTATTTTAATTGTTAATGTTAATACTAACTTGACTTTTCTCAGAAAGAATACAGTCACAACTTGTGCAACCCCTAACGTGGGAATTTGCCAGGTTCTAGTGTAGACGTTCTTTTTTTCCAAAATAATAAACATCAACCAACTCAAAACCATATAAACAAGCAGCACATAAAATATAACAACCCCAATAATTATGGATCTAGTCATAGAAATATTGAATGCAAGATGAGCCTACAACAGAATGCAACAGAAGCATCCCATCTATGTGTTCAGTGCTCATGGCTGTTCAGAAAGTAACAATGTTCATCTCTTACAGTCATTAACAGCATGATCTTCGTTATGGTTCCTGAGACGAAGAAGCAGAATGGAAGTAACAAAGAGTAAAAGATTTTACCGAATTTTCTGATGGCTTTACTCGAAAACTATCCAAAATCTTTCTAGAAAAGCTTGATCGAAGAGAAGCAGAAGAACTCTTCCCTGATGTGATCCGCAAGCTAGGTTTCAAAAATTCTTGAAGCTCATACTTGGACCTGCAGGAAGATTTGAAATAAGTAATTACTATAACATCTAAGCTATGGCTGATCCATCAAATCTGCTATATGCTTCCAGAACAAACATAGAAAGAACAAGAATAAAATAGGTCTGCTGGTAAGTTGTGATAAGGTTACAGCAGTTTAAGCACCGGCTTTCTATCTAAATCCAGTCAACAGGTCCCAACAAAAGGTATGGTCTGAACAGGTAAGAAAAAGTTTAGAGCACATAAAGGCATCCAAGAGAAGTCACAAGGAAATGCACAACTAGAGAGATTCTAAATTTGACCATAATAACCTGATGAATCTCCTCCGCTCATCATGACTAGCATCTGGGCCAGGCTTTGAACAATTTTCAGGTATGTATGCCTCGTAGATTGCATTAGCAGAGGAATTTCCTCCAACTTCAATCATGGCATCAATTTCATCATCAGACCATTCATCCAATGTCACAGATAAAACCTGGGATCATCAGAAAGTATTGTTGCTGTCATCAGAAGAAAAAGGGACAGAACAAAAGAAAGAATAACAACACACTAAAATTTCAAAGTATCATCAACTAGAAAAGGATTACATAAGAGGAATTGTTAGCATGATATAGACATCAATTTGGACATAATTATGTTAGAAAAACATAATAGCCTAAAGTTAAGTCCTTAAAAGAGCAAATCAGTCTCAACAATCTACTGTTAAAAAATTTACAAGGATAGCATAAACAAGTGAAAGACTTCAGTTAAACTATGAAAGATTCAACTGGTATTATGATCATAACAACCAACCCACTACATTACAGCCAACTTTTCTGCCATGTATCAGTTCCGCACAACAATTTGAGTTCATCCAACAAACATTTTATTTATCAATTGTCTAAAATCACAGCTTTGCTGACATTCTATTATTAAAGTACACACCTATTACCCAATTCTTGGGTCTTCTAATTTTACTGATTCATTTAATTATATTAAATCTCCATGCTAAAATCAGATAAACAAACTGTCTATGATAAATTATAAACCATGTTGCCATAAGCAGCCAACAGAATCTCTCATATCTTTCTGCACTGAGGAGTCAATATTCCATGAATGAAAAAAAATATTAAACTAGATGCAGCATATAGTAGTCACCTTGGAGATGTGTGTACCAAGGCTTCTGTGCACACTGCAACACTTCAAGCATATAAAGACGCCGATATTTGCTGATCTGAAAATACAATCGTCTAGTGATTCTCTGAATCCTTTCTCATGCCACAAACAAATATACATACACAAGCTTGAGATTATGTGCTTTATTTGGTTAGGTTCTAAAGCTTTGCACTGTTCATCTTCAACATTGTCAACTTAAAAAGGCCTTATGAAAGACACTTCAATATAACATTATGCAAGTGCTGAAAATCAATTTCATGTAAATAACAAACTAGCACAAAATAATGTGAATCCAGCATGAATTAAAGAAATCTTCTTAAATATTTAATTCTTTATGAACCATAAATCTACACTACTTCACAAGAAAATGCAAGATTTCTAATTTAAATGTTTCCTTTATTCCTCAATTAACATTTCTTATTAATTTAAGGATAAATTAGGGAACAAAAAAGCCCATACCCATGATGATGCAACTAAAAGAAATTAATTCTTCTTTATGTCACCAATTTTCTGGTTAACAGTTGAGCAGATTAAAGAATAACAGAAAGAACAGATGTAAATTTGTTGATTTCTCATTATCATCCTTCATTGATCCTCAAACTTGAAATCAAATGCCCTTTCTATATAAAAATTTAATTCATGCTAGTTCAACACAGCTAATTTCAGCCAAAAATATAGTAAGTGCATCTCACCAAGTTATCAAATAAAATCATAACATTCAGTAAGAATGGGCCAAATAATCTTCATTGTGAAAGGCATTTAAGCCACCAAAAGGGTCCTGTTACTCTCCTAAGGTATACAAGCATGTATTATAGAATGAAAATCTCCATTATGATAACCAAGATAAACTTTTTCATAAATTTGTTTGGATTTCCTTAAGAGGCAGGTGTTATACCAAGAGCTTCAAGCCTAATCACCGAAGGGCCCATTTGGCCCCTTCACCAACTTGGGAGACACATGGTGCCTAGAGCAGGTGTCACACACTCTTGAAATCCAGGACTGAATATTCCTGGCAGCTGCCACCAACACTTTGCATGGTGTTCTATTAGGTCAAGATGTACTTCCCCATGTATAAGAGAGGTGAACTCCCGAAAGGTATAACCTCACTCTCTCTCCACTTTTTCTTCCCTTTTTCCTTCCTTACTTGTTGACTTACGCATCAAAGAGGGAATCATAGAAACCCTTTGATGACCCAATTTTTGCAAGTTTTGTCCTCAATCCAACCAAAAACGCTCTCCAGACCATCCAGAGAAGTCTTCTGGTCAACTCAGCTCTTCTCCTCCATTTGACCTCAATATTTTGGTGTTTTCTCTGGGAATGACAGTAGTCATGTCCAATTCCCACTCAACCCCCCTTTCAACTCTCCCCTAAACATTCTACCCACCCAACCCAAACCTTAACCAACCAATACCAAACGCCAACCAAGTAGACAAACCAGAAGAAAGAGTCAACTTAGCTTAGTACCATAAAACAAAGAAACCTAAAACCATCAAAGTCAACTCAGAATCTACTAATCCCTTGAAACTTTAGTTGCAAATGGATGACATGAGGAAGGAGGTAGAGCAAGGCCATACCTTTTGGGACATGCTACGTCTTGACCTTAGAACAATGTAAACAGTTGATAGAAACTGTCAAGAATATTCACTCCTTGATGTCAGGAGCATGTGACACTTGCTCTGAGCGCCACATGTCTCCCAATATGGTGAAGGGGCCTAATGGGCCCTTGGCTAATTGGTCTTGAAGCCCTTGATAGGCGCAGGGGCAACTAAGGTGATCACCCTCATGACTGCTCATCCTTAATCTTTGCCTTCCCATCATATGCTTCAGTCTTACACAATACAAGTGAAAAACTTACTAGAATATTGACAGTAGACGATGAAAGACAATTAACAAAAAGTGATAGTAGAGATGGCAAAAAGCACTTGAAATGCAAGAAGACCAAGCACTCAAAAACTTGATAACACTAGAAAAGCAAAAAGAACGGAAGTGAAAATTTTTTCACCCCTGGACCCAACTTATAGTGACCAACAAACACCTCAAACAAAGAGTCACTTGAACTATCACCAACTACGTCGATCCATGTGCTTTGTGACATTTGCAAGTGAGCAAATGCAAACATACGAACTGACATCACCCAAAAACATGTAGTCACATGGCATTGCATGCAGTCACACAACCTAGCATGTCGTGATGTCAACCGTTAAAAAAAAATCACACACTTGTGTGTCACAACAGTTGTCAAAACCAGATGTCACTTTAGTTCTGAGACTTCTTGTCACTAATTCAATGAACTGCACAAATTAAGGCTTTTCAAAATTCAATCCAAAAATTGAAAAATTTTACAAGTGCAACTCTTTAGAAAATTTATAACACATAGCAAACCTCCACCAAAATCAAATAAATACAAAAAACCACCCGAAGAACTATGGCAAACATCCCCCAAAAGATAAACAAGCCCAAAACATAAGCACCAAAAGTTAATTTACGCAAATGGTGAGCAATGCAAGTGACTACATCCAAGACAAAAATTTTTGATCACCACAACCTGAGGCAAATGTTATACCAAGAGCTTCAAGCCCAATTAGACAAGGGCCCATTAGGCCCTTTCACCAACTTGAGAGACACATAGCACCTAGAGCAGGCACCGCACTTTCCTAACATCAAGGACTAAATATTCCTAATAGCTACCACCAACACTTTGCATGGGATGCTATCATAATTTGTATAAGATTAGTATTTAAGCCTTTAAATTTTTTCAATTTCTTTAAAACAAATTTATACTTAAAAATTTAATCATTAAAAGTTAATAACTAAATTTACAATATTGTTTATTTTGTTGATGTTATTGTATGATGATTTTTTTTATAGTACACTATTGTACATTATTAAATATCTTGCAATATTTAAGTAAATTTGTATTTCCTATGCATAGCATAGACTCAAAGCAAGTCATTGTAGAAGTTGTATGTACAAAATATAAAAAAGTATCATACAAGAAAATAACTCTAAAAAAAGCTAACTATCACCATTTAGTATTTATACGAGAAATTAAGTTTGTGTTGTACATATGTGTTTAGGAGAGTTAAATGCATCATATAATCCTATAGTAAATGTACAAAGGAATTTTGTGAAAGTAAAAGATTTATTATATAAGTATTGAGGAGAAATTTCATAAGTAATTAATCAAGTATCAAGTAAAATAGATTAAAAATGTTAATGATTATATAAAGACTTTGAGAAAATCAAGGGGCAAGTAAAAATAACTAAGAAAACTAAAAAAAAAAAAAAAAAAAGAACTTTCATAGGACTAAATAGAATTTGAAAAAGTTGAAGGGGCCAAGTAAAGAAAACTAAAAATATTATGTAAAATAATCTAAGGGATAAAGTAGAATTTGGAAAAGATAGTGGGGGTCATGGGCCCCTTGGAACTCCCCTAGCTCTGTTCTTGAGAAGAAAGCCAACAAGTTACTCAATGTTCATTGCTTAAGTAAAATCTTTTTCTTCAAACAGGACTTGAAAATGAAAAAACAAATACTCTGTACATTGTTGTTGATTGATACAATCAAACTGTCTTCATTATCACCATATCATCATAGTAAAGGAAATGAATAGGCAGAACCTAAGCAAGTTGTAATGGTTAAACTTACGCCCATTTTGGATCCGGAGCACCACAATCAGCACAATGGCGATTATCGGTCTGACTCAATAAGTTCTTCAATCTAGCTTTAGCTGCAGAGGAAAGACATATTTACCAAAAAAAATCAGTAATCTAATGTATAGAAAATAAAAAAAAAAATCAACATATATAAAAGAAGAGGACAGATATATTATCCTAAAAAAGATACGCAATTATGCCTATTAAGGTCAATGCACCAAAATGGAGAATCTCTAGCCTCTTATACTCAATATTATGCAAACCAAAAAGAGAACTGTTAGGCATTTAGTGTTTGATCACAGTGCAAAACCAGATATTAAGTGTTTGTAGAGATGAAAAGGAGAAAAGAAAAGAAATGAGCGGCATAAAGGATATGAATTATCCCTTCATTCTCAAGCGCCAGTCTAATTCTCAGGCCTTTATATATACAACTTTTACACTTCCTAGTGAAGAAAACAAGTTGACAACTGAATTCTAAAAAGCCAAATTCCAAAAATTAGCTCTTTTTAAAAGTAGCATACTCTTTGTTCACCGCATTTTCTTCAAATTGAGATGCACAGGCCAACCACAAAATAGTGGTAAAACGTCATGCAATTACTTTGAGAGAAGTTTGAGCGTGTGTGGAAATGTCCCATGCATGATAGCTACCTACTACTTAAAATTTCACATGTAAAAAACAATTGCAAGCTTGTCTCTTTTTGGCCATTGTAGATTGCAAACTTAATTTTGCAAATTATTGAAGGAAAGATTAACCAGAAAATTATAATAATTAACTAAGAAAAATTCTGAGCTATGTCCTGCCTTATAATATTACATGGAGAACATGACTATCATCTATAATTTATGACCGGAAAGTTTCAAATCATTCATCATTGATTGGTGTAACAGTAGCATACCTGTGGTAGTTCCACTCATTGCTCTGCTACGAAACCACGATCATCCAACAAGAAAGCTTGAAAATCTGAGAAAAAAGCCAAACAAAAACCAATCCATATCAGCTAAATGGATATGAAATTGCCATGTAATTTCTGTTAGGACTTTTCTCTGTTCATTTTTCTTTTCAATCTCTTCTACGTTTTTTTCCATTCCTAGGCTCCAAATCAAATACTGCATTCTAAAGAGAATCAAAACGCCAGAAAAATGATAATAATAAAAGGAATCACTTATCGTCAAACAAGGTGGTCAAATTAAATTAAGGTAAAAGAAGAAATAGAGAAATGAAATTAAGGTAAAACTTCAAATGAATTATAACAAAATCCCAAAACTGCAATAAGTGAAAAATTGGAACCATACAAAAACCCAAATGATTTTGAAAAAAAAAAATCCAAAAGAAACCCAAATGAAAATTGTAATTTATTTTCATTTCCTATATTTTTTCAGCAACAGACAGAACAGAAACAGAGAAAACCCAGTATTGGAATCCTCAGAAATCCGCTAAAAGGTACAATAATATCAAAAGTCAAGAGTTTGCCGATGATTAAAGAAAGGATAATATGAAGAAACCCAATAACCAAAGCAACAACAGAAAATTCAAAAAAAAAGAAAAAAAAAGTCAAAGAAATGCTAAGAGATTCAATGAAAATGATATGAAGGATCTGAAAGAGGTATTTAGAAGTTCACCACTGAATTGAAATTGCAAATCCAAAGATACCCAGAGACAGATGTGGGTGAGAGAGAGAGAGAGAGAATGAGAATGAGAATGAGAATGAAAAGGTCTACTTTTGAAAAGGTATGAAAACTATGGAATGCAATCTTTATCAAATTATTATTTTGATTTTTATTCTGCAATTGTTGTATGCGTTTTTTATTTTTTAATAATTTATATAATAAAGAAAGTTTCTGTGTAAGGTGTCAGCAACGAGAATGATTCACGTAGTCCATGGAATCTGTCTTCTGCCTATTATTGGAACAAGACAATAAATCAACCTTTTAGCCCAAAATAATTTAATTTTTACTAATATTTATTAAATAAAAATTCAAGACTTATGACCAAAACATAAAGCATTAAGCATTAAAAAGATCACCAAAATATTTTTATTAAAATTTATTTATGACCTTTTGACTTTCTTTTTTTATTTTGTGTGTGGTGCCTCATTAAAATTAAAGCTTGTATGCTAACTTCCATTAGGCTAAACATGTGTTCTCATCAAAAACAATATGCCAAGGAAGAGCTGGTTTCTCTCAAGTAAGAATTCAGTCATAGATGTTAACAACCAGCGTTATAATTGAATCATGACAGATAAATAAGTTTATTATCTTAATTTTATCTGAACCCTGATGTTCTAATCTTATTTAATCCAACCAATGTAACATATTCCATTACAAGATATCTTAAATTTAACGAGTAATGTATTGAGCCAATCTAGCAATATATATATATATATATATATATAACATTCACCGAGCACTGTCTGGTTGTATTCCATAAGTCCAAAGGGATTTTTGGATGGCATTCAACAATAAGAATGAAAAGAAGAAACAACCCAAACACAAGTAGCCGAGATGAAATTAAACTCAACAATCATCAATGGAGGGGTTTTCTAGTTTTGTATTAATCACGCAACTAACTCGGTTATTTAATCATACAAATGTATGCTGACAGCTAAATCCAAGGTCTGATAAATGAAAAATGCCAAATTGTCTACCATGGCTACACTGCCGCATCTCTTTAAAGACAGGGCATAACTTGAGTGCAGTCCTGCAAAACTAATATACTTCTACATGCCATTGTTTCTTCTTCTTGAGTTGTGAAAGCTTCTCATTCCAATTCTCTCCTCTATTCTCAGCAACTCTTTTCAGTGTTTCTTGGATCCCGGGCATCATTCCCTTGAGCCCACAGAAATATATATGGGCTCCATCATCCAAGAGCTTGAAAATTTCATCACTGTATTCCTCGATCTTATCCTGAACATACATCTTGCCCCCACTCTTGTTCTTCTGCTCTCTACTAAGAGCTCGATCATATCGGAAGTGATCTGGGAAGTCCTGAAGGTATTTGGTAAACTCATCATCATAAAGGAGACTGTCAGCGTTGGCTACCCCAAGGAAAAGCCATGCAAGGCCATGGAACTTGAATGTAACATCTTCCATGAACATGCGCCGTAGGTAGCCTCTGAATGGAGCTACACCAGTGCCAGTAGCTATCATTATGTGGTTGGCATTTGGGTTATCTTCAGGCAAAAGCATTATCTTGCCAGAGGGACCTGCCGAAAGATTCTAGTGAGTTAATAAGAGATATGTGATCAGTTGTAACAATCAATTTTCCTGTAAAATCCATATAATTAACCAACACCAACAAGAGGAAAAAAAGAAAAAACAAAAAGAACCTAATTCAATAATCTTAACTAAGCAAAAAGGTTTAAACAAGAATTAGTATTTTGATAAGATAATGGCAAGACAACCTTAGTGGAATTCAACCAAGAAAATAATGCACAATTGGCTGGAATGTAAGCAGTTCAGTAACAATCTTGTTGGACCATCCAAATAAAATTGCCTTAAGACATTGCGATACACCTTATGAAGCTATCAGGATAGTAAAATTTAGTAAAAGCTAAAGACCGTCTTTTTATTTTATGAACTACCAAAACCTAGCTTTCTGTATTGCAATTTCCAATTGATTTGAATTACTAGCTGTCAATAACTGTATGTTGGGTAATTTTAACCATCACCCAACAGTAATATTTAAGATATGTAGTAGGACTGTGCTATATTAAGATGTTCCACTTTATTAAAGGATCTTACCAGTGATCTGAACTTTATCTCCAGGCTTGGTGTTGCATAGGAAATTGCTACATACACCATTCTTTGAAGGATCCTCCTTTCCAGTCTCAGGGTCATAATAGACAGCACGACGAACACACAAACTGGCTGTCTTCCCATCAAAAGAATCTCCATACCTGGTTGAGGCAATGGAATATAGACGAACATTGTGGGGAGACCCTGGTTTCTTCGGATTTTCACCCTATGAAGTTAAACAAATGAAGTTTTAGAAAGGAAATCAATGAAGTAGAAACTAAAACAAGAAGTTCCAAGAACACACATGACCTCAAGCTATGAGATTGAGAGCGACTAATGGATGTGACTGGACACTGATAGTGAATATGACATTAAAAATTCAAAAATATCTCATTCCTATGTTCCAAGCATGATTTCTTGTCAATGCAAGTTTCATCTGTGCTTAAAATTGATATATTCTAAGGATAAAAATTACTGATTTAACTGCACAAAGCTAACTCAAAACAGTCAAAAACACAGCAGTATAAGTATGGCAAGCTTACTGGAGGGATAACACCGTAGCTCTGCCCTTCCCAGTAGGGTACATTTCCACCATGGTCAATCACAATATGGCAAGTCTCACCTGGAGACTTTGGACCGACAAGTCTCTCCACGGAAACAATGGTAGCTGTGTAAGGTTCCTTGGGCTTGAATAAATTTAGTGGGGGCTCTTTTGCATTTTCCAACTCTAAAGGTGAAACTGCAACCTTGGATTTGCTGGCTTGTTGCACCGACATGCATACTATGTACTGATTGCTCTTCTGTATATTTCGTGATTTTAAATCCAAAGATAAGGTGGAAACCCATGACTTGTCACCGAAGCTTATATTGTTCCTCTGCAACAATGCCAAGTGCTTCTGTGTTAAGAACTAATTTACCATATGCACCATGCAGAAGGTCAACTTGCAGGATAAAGAAAAATAAGCTGAAACAACATCTTAAGAAACAATGCAACTCTAGTTCAGTTATTGCACCAACAATATTAACTAAAGAAACAACTCCCAACACAAATTGATGAATACAGTTGTCTATCATGCGGACAAATTAGTCAACAAAGCTGCATTTGACAACCACACTCACTTTGGCCATTGTCGACACATTCAAAGATGCACAGGCATGTGAAAAGTGCATTATTATAACAGACTAACACTGTAGAAAATTAATGAAGGAAGAGAAAACTTGAGCTGCCAATGAAGTTCAGCGTCATTGCATCCGTAACCTACTGCAGAGGGATAAACCAGATAGCATCTCACTAAAACAATGATCGGTTAAACTATTTAATTCTTTACCGTCAGCAACTTCAATTTATTGGAAGATTTTAAATGTGTTCAGAAGTGGCAAGAGTGCAATGCGGTATTTTAAAGGAAAAAGGAAGAAACAAAGAGCAATATGATTCTTCTGCTGTCAGCAACTTTGACTTCTTAAAAGAAAGAAGGAAGGAGAAGAAGAGATGATCATTTGGCTTTATCATCACAGTTTTGAAGGCAAAAGTGCAGCATGAATATAGACACAGACACTCCTTGAGCCTCAAGGCATGACAGAACTTGGAAATTGAAGCTTGACACAAAAGAAGAAATCACAAACAAGGCATTGCATTTGTTTAGTTGGTATTGACAATTGACATAGTTAAATATTATAGGAAAGATGACCATGGTTTTCCCGTTTTTCCTACAACCTGTGGCACTATTTTGTGAAAATAATCTCTTCTGACACATATTATGACCACTCTCAGTCTCAGAGAATATCAAAACTTAAAACATTAACTGTATTTCAGCCCATAAAAGGAAAAGGTTTAAGTTTGGTTACTGGTTATCAAGATTATACATAGATTCTAACTCCAACAGCGCATTAGAGTAGATAAGATCAAAAAACTTCAACCATAACATCTTAACTTGATTGTCCAAATTCCTCCATTAAAGGCTTAACAACATGAGCTGAAAATTCAAACTTGTAATGATCGTTTACCCCTAGTCTTTCCAAAGAATCAAAGTACCCATCACGGTAACTTAACCCAAAACTCGAAAGGAATGTAAAAATTAATTAGATTTTGAATGAAAATCAGAATCATAATACTAATCAATACCTTGAATACAGATCTCCTTAGAGAAATATCGTTTCCAGTGGGAACAGCTAAAGAAACCTGAAAAACAGAATCTGTGTTTCAGAAAACCCATTTCGATAAATTCAAGAACAGCTAAATAAATCACAAGATTTTTAAATCTATATATACATATATATTTTTATATATTCCTGGGTAATCAAAGAGAAAAATAATAATTAAAAAAATACCTGGGATACAGCAGAATGAGCCATGATGAGATTAGGAGAGCAAAGAAAGCGAGAGTGAAGAGAAATGGGGGTTGGGTCTTGCTTTTTTCCACTTGGCTTGTGTTAGGCCTGAGTAGTGATTTAAAGGGGTTTCAGGAAATGAAGGAATGAACATGAAAGGAACAAGGTTGGAGTTGAATTTGATTAATATAAATGGTCCTTCGGAGAGTGGCAAAAGACGCCTTTTGCCTCTTTGCTGTTTACCTTTGGCTCCTCGTACTGCTGCTTAGTTACCCAATTTAATCTTCGCTGCTTCTGCTTCCTCTCCCTTTGACTTTTTTATATGCAAAATGATAATACAATCAACTTTAAACCAATTTATTTATTTATAATAATAAAATTAATTATTAATTAACTCAATTTTTGCTCAAAAAAAAAACCCTTTAACATAGCCCTAGCTCTTGAATTTGAGATGTTGGGCTGGAATTGAAGAAATTTGTTAAAGAAAAAGAGGAAGTCGGCCAAATTCAATGTATATTAACCCACCCAAATTGAGCAAGTTGATTAAATAATTACTCAATAATCATTTTTATATGATCAAATTCATTAATTCATATGGTGGTCCACCAATTTTGCAATTCATTAATTTCATTTTCAATTCTATATTATGTTTTAAAATGATAATGAAACTAAAAAAAAAGGTGTAATAATTCCAAAGAAAGCCTTTGGAAGGGTGACTTGGTTACAACATAGACCTCTAGCATTGCCCAAATGGCCATCAAATATCAAATCAAATCATTTGTACCAAACTTGAAAAGAAAGGGGTATTGCTTCAAAATCAGAATCCTCTGATTAGATGCACACACACATTCCTCCACTACTCAATCATGGTAAAGAAACAGCAAAAATACAAAAGAGATACAAGTACACCATTTCCATCTGATGATCCATTAACCTTTTTTTAATTTACTTTAACAACAATCTATGGACATGTAGCAAACATTCAAACAAGTTTAAACATGTATATCAATCCAAGCCTAAAGCCATCTGAATCCCCAACACCTATAACATATTTACATCTCCATGTGCTTCTTTCTTCTCTTTTGTTTACTTTGTTTTGAAAGGACACTTTCAACAAGTTTACTCTTCATCAATTTCAAACTATTTTAGCTCTTATGAATCTAAATTTTAAAAGAACTTCAGGTTATGCTATTTAAGATAAGACATGAGAGTCAATTATATAGGAGTTAAGGCCACAATTTCTGTCTTTATCAAAAACTTTTGATTAAGAGATTTGGGTATTTAAATAAGAAAGGAACCCAATTTCCAATTTTGTTTAAGATAAACCTAACCTTTACTATTTCACTTTAGATCAAGTCAATTAAGGATCAAAATCAATTAAGACATCTTTTTTTTTTTATCTAGTATCTCATGCAATCATGAAATGTTTCATTGTATCATATAGAAATCTAAAAAGATGCAAGTAGATTACTAACTTTGGATGGTTATTGGATCATTAACATGATCCAAATATATTCAAGAAAAATATATATGAAACCAAAACAATAACAAAATGACTTGTAATAATTAAAATGATCGAAAATCTTGACAACATATGAAATTTACATAATGTGCAAAGTTATGCAAATGTTTCTAAAACTACATCACATACTAAATTATTAAATATATTTTTAAAATTACATGACACATTAGATGGTGAAAATACCTTTTAAAGTTACATGGCTTATTAAATTACGAAAGCACCCTTGAAATTAAATCTACACAACATGTTAAATCACATTCCTAAAACTATATCACATGACAAAATTATTTCTAGAATTACACACTTAATTAAAATCGAATTGAATCAAATTTAAAATTTTTAAAAATCAAATATTTATATTCAAATTCTTTTCAAACTTATACAACTGACCCCACTCGTGCACATCTTTTAATTAGGAAGGGTGCACTTGCAAATATTGTTCTAAAAATGTCGAAAAAATTGTGGAATAGAAATATAGAATCTTTCAAGACTTCCCCTCTTGGTGACATGACTAATCTAGTAGTTCTAGCAGTAACATGTGCCTCGAGGAGGACAGCAGTAGAGTACCAATTGTACGATCCCTTTCCCTGGACCCACGTGTAGCTGATCCGTACTCCAACTTTTAACTCCAGCCCATCGGCGGTCAGCGGTCACCTTCAATCCAACCCACTCACCTCGTGGGCCCCACATCATTCGTGGCCCAGATTTATTCTCCTATCTCCTTAGGCAGCACCATCACTGCCCGGAACTCGTTTTCCATTGAAATTTAAGCATGGGCAAGAAAGATTTTTCTATACTGTGTTTGTCCGTCCATGATAGTCACCGTGCGCTCTCCTTAATCGTACGTCTGCGATATATCTAGTCTGAAGTACCATAAAACTAATATTTTTATTTGATGTTTAGTTAAAGAATAGGAAACATCATACTATATGATATATCATGTTTACTAGAATTAGTTTCACATTTTGCAATATTGAGGGAAAAAAATATTTTTTAACGTCTGAATATTTAACTTAATTGTAGATACATTTATTCTTTTATTTAAAAAAATATTTTTTAATTAAATTTTATAATTTTATATATACATGTTAGAAGTTTTAAATTTCATAGATGATGTTTAATGATTATTTTATACATATTTAATAGCTGATTTTTATAAAAATATATCTTAATGGAATATGGGTGAATTCTAGTATCTTGTTTTTAGTCATATATGTACAACCTGATTTGTATATTTAGTAATTGACTCTTAGTAATGAAATTTTGATTTTATTAATACCATTTTGTAACAAATTTTATATAAAAATATATAAATTGAATTCAAATATCTTTTAATCAAATAAAAAAAGAAAAATTAATTTAAAATTTGAGTTTTGTATTCTATAAACCCAATTTACCTTGATAGATATAGAGAGCCAAATGAAAAATGGTGAGAAGAAAAGATGGAATTGCCAAAGGGAGTCTTTTATTTTCAATTATCCATAAATCAAAATGAGACTCCATGAACCCGAGTGTAGCATAACTTTCTTTCCACATGCCCATATGTAAGACGAAAGGCGTGACAAAAAGAATTATTATATTCAAAGATAGAAAAAGGTAAAATAGTTTTCAATTCATGTTTTTGTAATCATTATTTTTTGACTGTTTCCTTCATTTTTCCTTTCATTTTATTATTTTTTCTCAGTTTCCAAACACAGTTAGCAGAGATTCATAATTTCACATTCGCGCAACAGAAATGAACGTAAAATAAAACGCCCCTCTGCAACACACGGAATTTCAGTCAATTTCGCTATTTCAGGTAAAGTTTTTGATTCTCAGTAAACCCTAGTTGCTTTTCTCTTTTTTTCAAATTAAAATTTCTGCTGTTTCCTTTTTGGTTACGGAGAAAGAGAATTTCCCCACAAACTAACAGATGCTAATTGTTTTTTTCTCCTTTTATAATCTTTTAAAATTCGAGCAGAGGAGAATTATTCAGAAATGTTTTTTTCTTGGTCCGTTTGGATGTTGAGAAAGTGTGAGAAAATAGCTGTGAAATTTTGGCATTTTCCGCTTCTTTTTGATTTTGGAGGTTTTCTTTTTTCAATTTCCCCAAAAGATTAAGTAATGAATAATTCCTTTTTTAAATTCCCCCAATTTTCATCTTCTTCTTCTTTTTCTTTTTTTTGGTTCTTGTTTCAGGGCACACGTATGTTGTTTAATTGAGTTGATTATGTTTTGCATGAGTTAATTGAGCTCATTCAACCGAGTTTGAATTTGCTCGAGTTGAATTTATTTGATTATCTTTTTCTTGTTTCTTAACAATCTTGTGTATGGTGCTCATAAACATTTTTATCTAGGAATTTTCTAGTTTTTACTTTTCAGAAATAGAATTCAGAATGGATATATATTTGTAGCTTATTACTTTGTTGGTCAAACTATTGAGAGAAGGTAGTATGAGTTTATAACTGATTGCTAGGCACTGGGCAGACTAAGAGGATGGGTTAAAAGTATGGAAGGAAATGAATAGAGAGGGAAAATTTCCCAAGCCACTTTATATTCGGTTAACTGAAAGAGTAATCTAAAGTGAAGTTGATTATTGTTCTAGAAGAAATGAATCTCTCACTAGTGGCAAAACAATCAAGAAATAAAAAAAAGCTTGAGCTTGCTTAATTTACAAACTTTTTCATAATTTATCATTTTTTGAATTTGTTAGCTCATTATGTGTGAAACTTACTGTTTCTTGTTATTTTTCTAGACAGAGTGGTGCTGTTTATAGCTGCTGAATTAATAATTATAATGAAGCTTTATCTCAGTTTTCGTGGGACATTTGAATTCCTTTTTATAGAAATCTAGTTTATTTTGACTTGTAGGTATGATTTATCTTGAATTTGGGCTCGTTTGCTGTTATGATTTGTAACAAGTAGCAATTTACTATGGTTTCATTTGGTTGTTACTTTTGCTATTTCTTTTTTTCTTTGGGAAGTTAAATAAAACAATTGTGTTCGGATGCAAACGCAAATAAATCGTTTTGCAGAATTTAAACTTAGGAATGTAATTTTTTGGAGAACAAATGCACAATTTTACTTTAAAGAGAATAATTATGTTAGAATCTGTGTTGCATTTTAGTGATTTCTTCATATTTAATCAATTACTATGATTTTTCTTTGTTTGCTTTTGCGTTTTAGTAACTTTTGAAGAAGCAAAAAGCAAGTTGTAAAAGTAACAATCAAACGAAGCCTAAGTAACAACTTATTTTTTTAAGGTATAGCTATTGAGTGTCTCAGAAACAACTACCTATTTGTGATAGTTATGCTCTCAGGAGAAAGCGCATAACATATGTGTGGCATGCCTATAATTTGTAAAAACCTTTGATTGTCTAAATTTTGTGAAAATTGTTTTAAATCTAACTGATGTGATGAGAAGCTCCCAAAAATGTATTCCAATATAGACTTTGATTTAAATCTAAATCTGTAAATCTAAAATAAACTCTAAGCTCTTCTTGTTTGATAATAGTGCTTTGATCCTTTCTAGAGCCCTTACCTTGATTCTGTTGTTTGTGCTGCCAGATTTGAGTTTGCAGATCCTGTGCGCACAACAGCCTCATGACTTCGTCTGTGCCTGACATTTCTGGTATTTCTTGTCAAATGCTTCATCAACTTCATGCTTTATGTTATCACTGTAATTATGCTGTTATGAACTTTGTGAATGGATCAAAATTTAGATATGTTTGTGGCCTTTTTCATTTTTTATCTTTTGGCATTTAATTGAGGTTTGATATTTAAACAACGAGATTGGGAAGACTTTTTTAGTTTCAGCTTGTTGAATTCCTTCTTATTTCCTCATTTTTATTTCACTTATTGTGGTAGCTCCTTGTGAAGGTTTTCCCTGTGTCATAAGGACACATTACTGGGTCATTTAGTGGGTATTTAAGGCTGCATGATTTAACTTGCTTGTCAGTATTCATGCCCGGACACTTTCTATCTTATTTGTCTAGATGCTTTTGTTTTATTGACCTTGTTTTGTTATTACTCTTCATTTTGAACTTTGAATGAATTACTTTCTATTAGGTATTTCCTCTTTGTTATTAGATTTATTGGGGTGGCTCCTTGTGTCCGTGTTATATGCATGCAATACTGGGCCAGCTGGTGGGTTTTGTAGGCAGCATTGTTTTATTTTACTTGCCACTATTTGTGCTTGCTCTGCTTTCTATCTTAGTTGTCTTAGTGCTTTCATTTTACTGACCTTGTTTGGTGGTTGCTTTTCATTTGGAGTGCTCTCTCAGTATGTTGTTGGTATTAACTAATTTATCTTTTCCCAGATAATGATGAAGTTAATGAGCAGCAAAAACAATCAGAGTCCCAGGACCAGTCCTCATCTCCTCCAACAGGACTTTCTCACTCGGCCATGACAACCCCAAATGTCCAATACACGACACCTCAACATGCTGTGGTATCATCTTCAGAGTAAAATCTTTTTTGGCATTAATATTTATTTTCAGCTTTACTTTCTCCTTGAAGCAAGTTTGCACTGGTCATTGTATTGACACTTAGGTCATGTCTGACCCACTAACTATTGTCCTAAACTAGCTGTGATTAATTAGCCATCATCAAAGTGTCATTTAAGTCGCTTGGCCTTGCATACCTTTTGCTCAACCACTTAAATCATCTTCTCTGAAAATTATTTCATACTGTTATTACTTTGTTTACCTTTTTTTTTAGCCCATCGTTTAGTTAAAGAGAAACTTCTCACAAACCCCTGTCTTCCCTTACGTCCTCCCTCTTCATCACAATGCCTTCAGCAAGATATCTGATATTGAAGTTGGTTTCTACATGCATTTAAAAAGGTAGCTTGCAATATATTCTACCAGGGAATATAATTCCTGGCACTTTTTTATCCATGATTCACGGTTGCCATTTACATCCAGGGGAGACTGGAATCGAGATTGAAATACTTAGTTATAACATGTGAATGTCTAACCTGGCCATATATGTGTATGCGTTTAAACTCATGCAGAAAATATTATATGAAAATCGTTTATTATTTATTTTGGTCTGACTACTTTAGTTGAATTGAATGATATGTTCATAAAATCTCTTGTTGCCTAAATTAATTTTTTATTTACTTGCATGAAATTCCTCTCAGATATCACTCCCTATTAACATGATATAATTGCATCCTTATTCTCAAGAACAAGAAAACATTATTTTATGATGTTTGTGAGAAAACATTTCAAAAAGAAATGCTTTCTGAAAAAATTAAGTTGACCTGTGGACTGACAAAGTTGTTAAGATGGTGAAGTTGTCTATGTGCAAGTCTTCTGTTCTATTGAGCAATTACAATTTTCCTATGGATCCTTGCAGTAGTAGATGTAAGGAAAAAACATAAATGCAATGTGTGCAGAAAGTCTTAGTTAAATATAGAAATGATATTGGTGGATATAGAGAATAGCAATTGTGTGCTGTTTAATATTAACTTGAATGGCTAAATTGCTTAATATGAAGATACACGGACTTTATATCCCACTGTTTGGACAAGTAATTATACTTTCTAAGTTCTTGACTTCTGGGGTTTAGTGAGATGGTTGTGCAAGTTTATTGTTTGAGAATGCAATGTGTCCATAATCATGTAAGTCGAGGGTTATGTAGTTAAGAATTGGTGAAGTTTCGGAGCATCATTTTGCAGTGGTGTCAATGTGTGTATGAGGATGTAATAGCAGTTCTGATGATCCAACATCACCAGCTTCCCCAACCATACAATGTAAAGACAAAGGAGAGGGAGGGGGTACTTAGTAGTTTTCTGATTTTATTGAGTCTTGTTGCATTTATTAAACTTTTTCAGTGGTCTTGTATAGTTGTTTAAATATTCAATGGTTTCAGCGGATGATTTCTTTACCAGTAATTAGGATATTGAAATGCCAGTCTTTGTGCTCTGCCAAATTAGTCAGGCCTCTCTTGTTTCAAGGTGGAGTAAAATTGGATTTTCTTGTGTTTTTCCTGTTTTGCAATATTAAAATTGTCTGGTTGTTGGAGGCATTAGTGGGAGTAATTTTACCTCCTAGGCATGATGAGTTCAATTACATCCTAGGCCTGATGAGTTCTATTTACTTTCTAGGCTTGATTAGTTTTATTTGCAGCCAAAGTCTTTGTGGTAGAAAAAGGAAGTATTGAATCTGCATGCCGAATAAATTTTATTTATAGTTGCATAGAAATTTTTGTAATACAAGAATGCTTTTGAGATGCTGCTGTTTTCTGTCTGTTGAGAGGATGATGGTACTGGCAGTTATTCACTTGAAGGTTGTAAATTTAGGAGATATATATATTTTTTATTTTAATTTAGGAAATTAGTTTCTGGAGAACAAGTGTTTATTGTCTTTTTCCTTCTAAAAAAACTTTTTCTGGTAAAAAGTTCTGATTATACATATCTGTTGGTCAACTGACTACTTAATTCCATACTATGTTACTCTTGTAGTTGCATTGCGCTAAATGATGGCAGATTCATCTCTGGCTGTCTGCATCCTGGTACATAAAGTTTTGGCTAGTTGCAATATAGTTAATATGCAAAGCATCTTTGACTGGGTTAGAAGATCCTCATATAAGGAGCAATGCGCTTAGCTTAGTAATAGTTAGTGAGTTCAATAGACTTGGTGAAACTCCTGACATGACTTGCAACCTCATGAACTTTGTTTTGTAATAATGTACCCTTTCTGTTAATGGAATTGAGTCATATGAATGATATTGATTGTTTCATTTTTCTTTTGAAAGATGAAATGGCTATGGTGGAGAGGGGCATTATTGAGCTCTGTAATTGATTAAATTGCTGGCAGACATTTGGTTCACAAACAAGCTATTATGAGCCCTCCACCCCCCCCTCCTCCTTTATATATAAGAGTGCAGTCAAACACACAACGTAGGGATGTTCAAACTAGGGCCTCGCCCTTTCCTCTACCATTTGGACCTAGGGGGTGTGAATAAGCCAAGCCAAGCTGATACAGTGCTAGGCTTGAGCTTGGCTCAATTAAAAAACTCGAGGCTCAAGCTTGACTCAAAAAATAATAGAGCTACTTGAGCTCAACTCGATTAGGCTCGATTATTATTAACATATGTTTTTTTTTCTGTTAAGTTATTATTAACATATGTAAGGAGGCTTGTGAGCCACTGGAGTTGAGGATTAACGAAGCTGAACTAGGCTTGACTTGTTACTTAAGCAGCTTGAGCCTGAGCTTGACTTGACAGTGAACAAGTTGAATTCAAGTATTCATTGAGCCGAGCCCGAGAAGCTCATGACTAACAAGTCGCTTGACTCATAATTAGACCAAATCCTCATTGGCTAAGAAAAATTATTTGCTTGAGAGGTGGTGTGTTTATTTCTTTCCCAGCTACTACAATCTTACAGTTTTGATATAAAACATCTCTGGTGAAAAAAGATTGTATGATGTTGGTGCATCTGTTTATTCACTTTTGAAAAGGAGTTGACTCTAAGTGAAATTACTAAATAAAACTTTCTGTGGTTTGAGCTATTTGAAGCTTGAGGTACTGCTTTATGCTTATTACGATAATCAAAAGATGTTGCTCTTCTTCCTGTTTCTGTAAAAGCACTTTTGTTTGGTGCTGTTGTGAGCCTGTGTTTGTTTTAAAGGATTTACTTTGTCCAAACTGTTAGTTCTTGCTGACGTTATATGACTGAAATAATTGCTAACTATGACCTGGAGAGGTACAAAATTTTGTTAAGGATCTCTGATATATTTATTTGTTTCCTTGGCTTATAAAACTGAAGGCACCAGCTACTTACCCCTATCCAGATCCCTATTATAGAAGCATCTTTGCTCCCTATGATGCACAACCATATCCTCCACAGCCCTATGGTGGTCATCCTATGGTATAGTATTCTTTTTTGAGCTGTTTTTTGACCCTATTTTTTTTATCAAACAATTGTAATTATGGGTTTAAGACTGAAGTTGGCTCATTTTTGCATTTGTTTTAGGTCCATCTTCAGTTGATGGGTATTCAGCAAGCTGGAGTTCCTTTGCCATCTGATGCAGTTGAGGAGCCTGTGTTTGTGAATGCAAAACAATATCATGGCATCTTGCGGCGTCGACAATCTCGTGCAAAAGCTGAATCAGAGAATAAAGTTCTCAAGTCTCGGAAAGTACGGTAACATTTTTGGTTTTATGATTCTTTCTCATTTCAAATGTTTGCCTTTAGTTTTACAGTGTTGACTCATTAGTTGCCACTGCACTGATTTTGCAGCCATACTTGCATGAATCCCGTCATTTGCATGCATTGAGAAGGGCTAGAGGATCTGGTGGCCGGTTTCTCAATGCAAAGAAAAATGGAAACAAACAGAATGATGCAGCATCAGGTGATAAATCACAGTCCGATATCAATCTGAACTCTGATAAAAATGAGGTAGCTTCTGCAGAGGGCACATCTTGAGATTTTGGAAGCAGTTGCTGATATATACAATGGGCTTATTACCACAAAGCCAGAGAACATAGGTTCGACACCAACCATTCTAGTACTGTACTTACAAGTCAGTAGTGTGTATAGATGTTCAAGTAATAGGCAGGACCATAGGGAGGTTGCTTAAATGAAGCAAGGTAGAGTGTTGTTCAAGTGCACTGATAGTTCTCCTGCACATTTTTTCCTGAGTGACTGATAGGAAGTTTGCTCTGTGGATTTAAATGCTGTGATAGGTTGGAGTCTTTGAAACAGAAAACTGGAGTCAGGTTGATTTGTTTTTCAATAGTTTAGCGAGGTTTAGATCTTGTTGCAGTGTAGTATTAGCCTTATTTCCATTAGCTATTCTTACCAACTTGGATAATAATTTGAGATGGTTTAAATCGATTTGTAAAGTGTTGTATGTTTATGTCTTGGCATGGTTGGCATGGCTTAGTGTAAATGGAAGTTGTTGTCCATGCCACCAAGAATGAGACATATGTATGTGTATTTATAATGGTTTCTCAAGAGTGAAACTTAATAGAGGTTGGGCAGCTTGAGGAGGTTTTGATGAGCAAGTGATGTATGTTTCTTTGTAAGTAGGGCAATGGCTGGCCGCTGCAACCCTAAAGAATCAACCCTGGTCCAAATTGTTATTGTGAGGGAGAGGGTAGGTTGAAGTGGCTGGCATGAAGTGAGAAGGCATAGATGATGGGATTCTAGTGGCATAGGGTTGGAGTCCCTTGTACCTTTTACTGATTAAGTTTGAGATATTGTTTAGTTAAAAACTGGAAAGCTTGTCAATGTATGTTGTATAAGTTGATTGGTCTGAATCGGAAGTGAGGGAAGGTCTTGTGTTTCTGATTAGGAGAAGTGAAGGATTTCTTAATTTAGAGTTGATATTTTATTGCAAGGAAAATATAGAAGAAGAAAATGCCATGGGCCATTGGAAAAGGGAAGGCAATGGGCATTTGAATGAATTAAGCTCAAAATGGGGATGGGGCTGATAATTCTCTATTATACATGGAAACCCAACTTTAAGATGTCATGGATTTGATCTTTAATTAAATATATTAGCACTAATTAAATCATGAGTCATGAGATGACCTAGTTTAGGAGAGTGCATATTTCATCTAATCATCACATTGTGCTGTAGATGAAGCAACATTAAGCTTAATTTGTTTTTCTTTTTTATTTTTTGGGGTTCGACCACTCTCCAATGTTGATGGAAAGAAAAAGGATTTGAATAAATGAATAAATATATATTGAGTTAAAATACTTTAAACTAACAATGAATAAAGGACTAAAAGTGCACTATCAATTTTAATAATTGTTTTATATTTTAAAAATAAAACTGTTAATAACAAATAAGGTACTTGAATTATTATTCTAATGAACAATTGGGTACCTACGTTACATATGTAAATTTGCTTATCTGAATTTTCAAAACATTTATCAATTAATAAATTTATTATTTTATCTCTAAAAAGTTTTTTATTATAAGCAAAGAATTTACTTTTGATTAAAGTTGTCGCTACTTTTTAATTTTAGTTTATTAAATAGATAATAAACTATAGTTTAGGCAACTAAAAATAAAATTATAAGTTTATATCAAAGTATGTATCTGTTGAAAGGGTGTTCGACTGACGTGGATGGAGACATAAACAAGTATCACAAGAGGGTTTTCAATGACTCCCTCTCCCTCTCCCTCTCCCTCTCCGATGCTTAAGTTTGTATTCGTATGTGTCTTGAGTATAGTGAGATAGTGACATCAAACCTTTGGGTACGTGCTCTTTCCTTATTTGGGGGGTACACAACATGCCTATTGTCATAGCACATCATACGATACAATACTATGACGGTCATTGTCAAGAATATTTTGTTTTTATTATAACGACTGTGGTGTTTGATCACTATGTCACTTGTTGTGGGCTTGTAATGGTTTGGGCCTAAGGCCCTTGCCATAATGATATTCATTTTTAAAAGTATGTATGTATATTTATTTTTTAATTTATAGGGCTTGACGTGCAAAATGATATATATATATATATATCCATTAATTATACCTTGGATAATTTTAATTTTGTCCTCCTTTTTCCCCATTTTTCTGTAATATCTTGTAATTCCCTTCCCTAGTCATATATTCTCTCTCCAAACTTGTCAGAAATTATAGTGGTTTGAAAAAAAAAGTGGTCAACCAAGTGGTCTTTAGTACTACTGTTGATCATTGTCAATGATTTTGATTATGGATATTTCAAACTACAAACTATATATCCTCTTGTGTCTTGTCCCAATTTTATATCCCTTCATCAAGGATATGGAATCTACTAAAATTCAACCTTAATGTTTTTCTTTCCAGCTGCTGAATCATTTCAGTTTTTCCACGAAATTAAATCATTTCAGTTTTCTGAATTTGTCTCTTTTTGGATCTGCATCATTTTCGTAACTTGTAGTACTAGTGGATACCAGTATTAACACTGTATATATATATATATATAAAATATAATATTTATTTATTAAATGGGTTTTTGTTTTGGAACATGCATCTGCTTTCTTTTCTTCATTTTCTCCTCCTTAATCATTCCAATATTGTTTCAGTCATCACCAAATTCAACTCCCAACAGTTTGCAGACAAGACAACAGAGAGAAATATTGTCTACAATTTTCTAATTATTTCTTTCTTGCTTTGTTCAGAATAACTAGAATGCATGTCACATCTTATTCCATATTTTGCTATATCATAATGGAAGAGAATTTTACCATAACAGATACTAATGCAACATCAATGAACTGTGGGAGCTTAATTTCCAGAGACATTTAAAAAATAAAATAAAATAAATTTGATGATATTGGCAGCTGCCTGAGAAGCCCAAAAACAAGCAATATCCTTGTTTGCTATATATCTTGTCAGATTGCTTAAATATTGGGTATAGGAGAAGTTGAAGTAAACTCTAGAAAAGCATAGCTGAATTGCTGAACATACATGGATACATCCATATATAGGCAACATTGCGTTGCTTCCTGAAGCATGCAACTGATCAATACTTTCAATATGAAGATAAAGATGCTTGTGTGTTGTCTCCATGTAAACAGTATATATAAAGATATGCATGGTGATGTTGAGAAGAGAGATATATCATCCATGGCTTGGTAATGATATTCCTTCCTTTTTCCTGTCGTTTCTTAAGGTTTTGACAAATGAGATTCATATACTTTAATGCCACTCCTAATTATAGCAAGTATTTTATGAAATTCGTGGCATAATTAGTAGCAAACAACTTCTCACTACCTATGTGTATATAAATAATATCCATAAGGCAAGAGGCACCTTTACACCTCTGATCATGCATATGGACCCCCGGCACCACCTCACTCGCAATGACAATGCACAAAAACATGGCGAGAGAGGTGTAAAACGGAAGCAAAGCAAAGCAAAGGCACACAATTCTAGAGTGAGAAATGTGCATGGTGATGGTGGGGTCTAATTCCTGGAGGCTAATTGCTGGCTAACACACACACACACAGACACTTTTCTTTTGGTGCATGACAAAAAATGGGGTCACCCCATCCATCTTCCATCTTCCATCTTGCATCTTTTTGCTTTGTAAAAATGTTTATATTTTGCAATATCACGCAATGTGATTCTGAGGGGAACATGGGGGTGGGGTAACCATGTCCCAAACCCCAAACCCCCCACTGACTTGACTTCCCTTCCCTTCCCTTCCCTTCCCTTCCAAAAGGAAACTAATTACGAGTAAATAAAAGGTTAAAAAGGAGGAAGCAAAGGCAAAGATCATGATAATCAAATGGGGGCGGGGGCGGGGCGGGGGAGACAAGAAGACACCAAGTGAGCCTCAGTCTGTGTAGAATAAAGCAATTGTTGACTTTTAGATTTCACAAGGTTGACATTTGTAATAAAAGTGATGTCTCTCTCCATCTTCAAAGCATCCAAAGCGGAAACATACTCTTTCAAAATTTTTACTCTCTCTCTCTTGGATTCTTCTGACCCAAGGTATGGAGGTGGGAAACACTTTGATTTCTTACCAAAAGGTTGGTTGGTCATGCTCCAACTTTGCACCAAAATCTTTGATGCTACAGTTTTCATCTTTATATTTAACTTTATTTAAGATGCAAGGATGTTCTGATCTGATACACATTTTCTTCTCTATATACTATTTGGGTATTATCACATTCACTTAATAAGAGAAATCATATTCATCTATATATAGCATTTATGTATTATCACTTAATTTTCTCTAGTCAAAAGTTGTTTTGTCATGCTTAAAAATGGAAAATTTTGAGCTTAATTATGGACCAATACGATAACCTGAATAAGTCGTAACAGGGTCGTGGTTGGCTCACCTATCAGGACCCATACTCGGGCTTTCAGAAAAGTAAAATTTTGTCTATCTTTATTGTTTTCTCTCTCTCCACGCCTCCCATGCAACATGCATGCCCACAGAGGCAACAGACGCATTATCTTCACATGCATCAATCATACATCATGCCATGCACGAGTGCATACTCATACTCTCATACATACACATGCAGACAGCATGCATGCATCACATAGGGGCAACGAAACAAATGCTAGAGACAGAGCTAAAAGTACTGATACAGTGATGCTAAAGAGAGAGAGAGAAAGAGAGGGATGCTATTTCTGCATCAGAGTAATCTTTTTAGTACCAGCAGGATATTTTAAAGAAAGAAATCAAGAGCTAAAAACAATAAAACAATCGTCTATAATTAAAACGTCTCTGCAAATGACAGGTTAAAACAAGCAAAAAATAAAAAAAAATCAGCCTCTCATTTATTCTTTCTTCTCTCTCTTTCAGTACAAGTCATTTTTATTAAAATATTTGTTTATATTGTTGTCAGAGGAAGAGAGAGATTGCTGATCAGCAGATTGTTTTGTCCGGAGTTTCTTTTTTTTTAATGATTTAAGCAGGAAAAGAGGAAAAGAAAACAAGCAAAGGGAAAAAAGCTAAATGAAGCACATTTGGTCTTTTCAATTTCCTTAGGCACTAGCATTGCTCGGTTTTTTCTTTCTTTTTTCTCTGTTTGATATCCCTGTCACATACAAAAACAACTATTATATTTTTATACAACAACAACAACAGCAAAAAAACACTACACAGTAACACAGTCTCATCTCTCTGTTTCTTTCTTTCTCTGTCTATTTCTGTGGGTTGCTTTTGTTTTTGTTTATCTAAACATCTTCCTTTTTCAGTTTTTGTTTTGAAAACAAAATTGGCCCTATCAGGCTATCACTCTCTCTCTGGAGAATCTCGAGATTGGCGTCTTAAGATAAAGACCACAGGACCCCTTCAATCTCAAGCTCTTCTTCTACCTAGTGCTTTTGAGTGAGAGAGAGAGAAAAACAAAGAACGAAGAGAAACCCCATTATCTGATGAAGGAGAGAGGAGGCTCTCCTGGAGGAGAGAGCCTGCCTGTGAACAACACCGCCACCACCACCAACAAAGAAGGAGATCAGATTCAGAAACCAAAGCCAAAGCAACAAACTTAGTTTGTTCTGATAAGAAAGCAAGTAACGAGCTAGAGATTTGCTTTTGTCTACCAAAGGCAATAAAAGAGAATCACTCAATAACTCAGTCTGGGTGTGTCTTGTTTTTGGTGATCTCTTCTTTTGTTTAGTGTTTTATTTGTTTGGGTGTGTTTTAATGTGAACAAATGGCACTTTCCATGCACAAAGACTCATCAAATAACAAGCAGATGGATAGCAGCAAGTATGTGAGGTATACACCAGAGCAAGTAGAGGCTCTGGAAAGAGTTTATAGTGAATGCCCAAAGCCTAGCTCTTTAAGACGGCAACAGCTCATTCGAGAGTGTCCTATTCTCTCCAACATTGAGCCTAAGCAGATCAAAGTCTGGTTTCAGAACCGCAGGTATTATTATAATTATTCCCCTTTTCTTTTCCATGCTTTCTTTCCAATCTTTCTTTGGTCATTAGGTAATGTTCTTACCACTTCTTTTCCTTCCCTTTTCTTCTGCCCTTTGTATTGTTTTCAAAAACTATCCTACGAGTGTTAAAGTTGGCACAAAAACAGGAATGGGAAATGGCCAGATGAGTCAGTGCTTTTCTTTTAGTATTTCACTCTACTTTGTCTTATTTCCTGGTGTCTATATTTTTGTCAATTTAAGTTCATTTTCTGACAAAATAATGGACTTTTTTTTTGTTTCCCAATCTTCTTGATCATATACTGAGGAGACTTTATATCTGCATTTTCGTCTTGTTTTTGATTTATTTATATCATTTGTTGTTGGTTCGATTTGCATTAATGCCACATCCGATGTGGTTTCTTCAAAAGGTAGAACTCGGTAAATTTTCCTTCCCTGTTTTCTGTGTTTGAAGAACCAAGGTGTAGGCTTTTTCTTTCGGTTTTTCAAAGAGGAGTAAGTATTCTTGTCTATTTTCCTTTTTAAATCTATTTGCTTTCTTCTGATCTTTATTCACGTTTTTTTTCTTTATTGTAAAAAGAATTATGTGACGGATATGGATTTCTGGGGAGATGATGGATTCTTCTTAACTCCATTGCTTTTCTCGTTTCCGCTTTAATGGTTTTTGTTTTACAAAATACTACTAATTACTCCTTTGCGCTTTGCCTTATATATTATGTGAAGAAATTGAAGGAAAATGCCATCCCATGGCTATTCTTTGTGGTAATGGTTGATTCTTGCTTTTTTTTTTCTCCTTCTGATTTCCGGGTTCTTTAAAAGCTGAATGAAGATAACGACAGCTAATCTAGTAGACTTTTAAGGACAATATATTTGCCTGTGTGTCGCTGGTTTTCCTTGTGTTTTATCATTATGACTTCTGACAAGTAAGTTTCTGCTCAATAGCAAGATGTTTAAACAGAAACTTTTATGGTAGTATGTGTATATTCTTAATAGCAAGAAAGTCTCTTCTCCTTTTGCTTTCCACTGATTTAAAGTGATGAAGGATAAAAGAGAACTAATTAAATTTATTTTGTTTAGTATCTTTCCAATCATTTTACTAGCTATGTACTTAGATTTTATCCATTGTTGGGCTCTTTTTCCATGTTTCATGTTTTGCCTTTTACTTATTTTTTTTTCCTCGTTGACATTTTTCTTCTTTTTGGTAGCATTTTACGTATCTGTCTTAGGTTGTACAGTGTACACTGACTGGAGATTTTTTTTTTTAATTTTTTCTAAGGGTAGATTCTCTCTTTTAGTGTCCTTTTACACTCTCAACATGTATAATTTGGTTTGATTGTAAAATGTTGCAAGATTTTCTTTTGGAACCCTTAACATCTCAAGAAATAGGCTATTTGGAAGTTGTTTGAAATAGTCCATTGTGTCAGGCATTGCTCTTTGGAATGGGCCATTTCATATTTTGGCATTATTTGATTTTTATTCTTGTGTGTGTGTGTTATATATATGACTATAGCTAACAGATGAACAAATTCAGCAATTTTTCTTAATGAGAATTTATGTGTTTATTCAATCAATTTGCTGAATTCTTGTCTTTTTTATGAAGATGTCGTGAAAAGCAGAGGAAGGAAGCTTCCCGTCTCCAGACGGTGAATAGAAAACTGAATGCGATGAATAAGCTGTTGATGGAAGAGAATGACCGATTGCAGAAGCAGGTCTCCCATCTGGTCTATGAGAATGGATACATGAGGCAGCAACTGCAGACCGTGAGTGTTTCTAACTTTGTTTCCTAGCTCATGTGATTTGAAATGTTTGGCAGCCAATACTTTGATTGCAGGATTCATTTTCTCTCCTATTACTTACTGCCTACATTACCAGTGGCCTGTCATGTTCTGAATATCTTGTTTATATTAAAACTTTGTATGAAACATTTATCAGATTCCAACTTCCTAAACTTCCATGTATTCATGCCACAATTTATATTGCCAAATTGGAATTTAATTTTTAAATATCTCCTCATAAATCGATATTACTTGAGTTTCAACTTCTTGCTTTTATTTGTTAGATGCTTCTTCCGTTAGAATCTTTGAAATTTTATGGGCATTATATTATATTTGTACTTGAAATTTTTCTTACTCGTAAGATTATAAACAGGGTTCTGCAACGACCACAGACAATAATAGCTGTGAGTCTGTGGTCATGAGTGGTCAGCACCAACAACAGCAAAACCCAACTCCTCAGCACCCCCAAAGGGATGCTAACAACCCAGCTGGGTAAGCAAATGTTATCTCTTTTAGTTCAAACATAAATTTGTAATTTCTGATTGGTCTCATTATCACTGAACCTTGTTTTTTATTTGCTAGCCTTCTCGCAATAGCTGAGGAGACCCTGGCAGAGTTCCTGTCTAAGGCTACTGGAACTGCTGTCGACTGGGTCCAGATGATTGGGATGAAGGTACAGCTCGTTAAAATGTTCTGTTTTTATTTTTTTGTGTGTATGTAATTATGCATTAGTATGGAACTTCGCTTGAGCATGTCTGACTTGTTTGCTTGATATTTGCATTTCTGCAATATTTTGAGAATGTAACTTATTGTTCGTATTATGTAGCCTGGTCCGGATTCTATTGGTATTGTTGCTGTTTCCCGCAACTGTAGTGGGGTAGCAGCACGAGCCTGTGGTCTTGTGAGTCTTGAGCCCACGAAGGTAATAATCTCCTATAATTTTCTAACAGTGTCATGTGCAAATGCATGTAAATTTTTAAATTATATGATGGATCTCATTACAGGTCGCGGAAATCCTCAAAGATCGTCCATCTTGGTTTCGTGACTGCCGATGCCTTGATGTATTGAGTGTAATTCCTACGGGAAATGGAGGAACCATTGAGCTTATATATATGCAGGTATGTTATTGTAGATATTGCAATTTTAAGCCATGTAGCTGATTTGCTGAGTTTATTGTTGGCTAATCTACTGGTTCTTTTATTTACCAGACTTATGCACCTACAACATTGGCAGCAGCACGGGATTTTTGGACGCTGAGATATACTACAAGCTTAGAAGATGGAAGTCTTGTGGTAAGTTGGATGCTGGTTCCTAGTATTATCCTGTATGTTTCTCTTGGAGATGTTAACAGAGGTTTTTCACACCTTGAAGTTTACATAGATGGGAGAAGCTATTGAAATTGGTGAATATTGATGTTAACCATGCGTTAGGAGGTTGATGATAAGCTTTTTGCATTTGCATGTTTGTTTAATCCTCAGTGTGTAAGGTGATCTTTGACATGTTTGCTTTTTCATACTTATGTGCAGATATGCGAGAGGTCGTTAACATCTTCTACCGGTGGCCCTACTGGGCCTCCTACTTCAAGTTTTGTTAGAGCTGAAATGCTTCCTAGTGGCTTTTTAATCAGACCTTGTGAGGGTGGTGGCTCCATTATTCACATTGTTGATCATGTTGATTTAGATGTGAGGACAAGGACTAACTAACAATTCTGGCTTTAGTAACTGAAAATTGATTTATTAAGTTGCGTTACCATTTTTGTACCTCTTATACATTAGGTTTGGAGTGTTCCTGAAGTTCTCAGGCCACTTTATGAATCGTCCAAAATTCTTGCTCAGAAACTGACCATTGCTGTAAGTTCATGAGAAGGATCATACTTTACTTAACATGTGAGTGTTTCTTGTGTTAACTTTATCATGCTTTCTATGATCCAGGCCTTGCGGCATATACGACAAATTGCACAAGAGACAAGTGGAGAAATTCAATATGGTGGTGGTCGTCAACCTGCTGTTTTAAGGACTTTTAGTCAGCGACTTTGCAGGTTAGGCATTTTCCATGGTGTTGAGACACCTGGCCAATGAATTTATTAGTCTGCTATGTTACTATTACAGTATTGTGTGACTTAGTCAAGTAGGATGGGAGAAAGAGTTGAACAGTTTCAATTTTACATGCTCTTCATACCTCAACCCCGGAGGTTCAATTTCATGTGCCATTTCTATCCTCTGTTGATTGTTGTTCACAATGATATTAGGGGCTTCAATGATGCTGTGAATGGGTTTGCTGATGATGGTTGGTCACTTATG